>CM059812.1:5475000-5930000 GCA_030435695.1 Brachymystax lenok tsinlingensis | reverse complement strand
CCCAGAAACCCTAGACCCACTCTAATTTGCATACCCCCCCCAACAGATCCACAGATGATGCAATCTCTATTGCACTCCACACTGCCCTTTCCCACCTGGACAAAAGGAACACCTGTGAGAATGCTATTCATTGACTACAGCTCAGCCTTCATCACCATAGTGTCATCAAAGCTCATCAAAAAGCTAAGGACCCTGGGACTAAACACCTCTCTCTGCAACTGGATCCTGGACTTCCAGGCGGGCCACCCCCAGTTGGTGAGGGTAGGTAGCAACACATCTGCCACGCTGATCCTCAACAGGGGTGCGTGCTCAGACCCCTCCTGTACTCCCTGTTCACTCATGACTGCACGGCCAGGCACAACTCCAACGCCATTATTAAATTTGCCGATGACACAACAGTCAGCCTGATCACCAACAACAATGAGACAGCCTATAGGGAGGAGGTCAGAGATCTGGTCGTGTAGTGCCAGGACAACAACCTCTCCCTCAACGTGATCAAGACAAAGGAGATGATTGTGGACTACAGGAAAAAGAGGACCAAGCACGCCCCCATTGTCATCGACGGGACTATTGTGGAGCAGGTTGAGAGCTTCAAGTTCCTTGGTGTCCACATCACAAACAAACAAACAGGGTCCAAGCACACCAAGACAGTCGTGAAGTGGACACGACAAAACCTATTCCCCCTTAAGAGACTGAAAAGATGTGGCATGTGTCCTCAGACCTTCTAAAGGTTCAACAGCTGCATCATTGAGAGTATACTGACTGGAATCATCACTGCCTGGTATGGCAACTGCTCGGCCTCCGACCGCAAAGCTGTTACAGACCTACATCTATCCTACCCTACCTTTCCAAGGTTTTTTCGAAAGCCAAGTTATCAAACAGATCGCCGACCATTTTGAATCCCACCGTACCTTCTCCGCTATGCAATCTGGTTTCCGAGCTGGTCATGGGTGCACCTCAGCCACGCTCAAGGTCCTAAACGATATCATAACCGCCATCGATAAAAGACAATACTGTGCAGCGGTATTCATCGACCTGGCCAAGGCTTTCGACTCTGTCAATCACTGCATTCTTATCGGCAGACTCAACAGCCTTGGTTTCTCAAATGACTGCCTCGCCTGGTTCACCAACTACTTCTCAGACGGAGTTCAGTGTGTCAAATTGGAGGTCCTCTTGTCCGGACCTCTGGCAGTCTCTATGGGAGTGCCACAGGGTTCAATTCTCGGGCCGACTCTTTTCTCTGTATACATCAATGATGTCGCTCTTGCTGCTGGTGATTCTCTGATCCACCTCTACGCAGACGACACCATTCTGTATACTTCTGGCCCTTCTTTGGACACTGTGTTAACAAACCTCCAGACGAGCTTCAATACAACTCTCCTTCCGTGGCCTCCAACTGCTCTAAAATGCTAGAAAAACTAAATGCATGCTCTTCAACCGATCGCTGCCCGCACCTGCCCGCCCGTCTAGCATCATTACTCTGGACGGTTCTGACTTAGAATATGTGGACAACTACAAATACCTAGGTGTCTGGTTAGACTGTAAACTCTCCACTGGTCACCCCCAAAGCCAACTCCTCCTTTGGCCGCCTTTCTATCCAGTTCTCTGCTGCCAATGACTGGAATGAATTGCAAAAATCACTGAAGCTGAAAACTCATATCTCCCTCACTAACTTTAAGCATCAGCTGTCGTAGCAGCTTACAGATCATTGCACCTGTACATAGCCCATCTGTAAATAGCCCATCCAACTACCTCATCCCCATATTGTTATTTATTTATTTATTTGCTCCTTTGCACCCCAGTATCTCTACCAGCACATTCATCTTCTGCTCATCTATCACTCCAGTGTTAATGCTAAATTGTAATAATTTCGCCACTATGGCCTATTTATTGCCTTACCTCCCTAATCTTACTACATTTGCACACAATGTATATAGATTGTTCTATTGTGTTATTGACTGTATGTTTGTTTTACTCCATGTGTAACTCTGTGTTGTTTGTGTCGCACTGCTTTTCTTTATCTTGGCCAGGTCGCAGTTGTAAATGAGAACTTGTTCTCAACTGGCCTACCTGGTTAAATAAAGGTGAAATATATATATTTAAAGGCACTACAAAGGGTAGTGTGTACAGCCCAGTACATCACTGAGGCCAAGCTTCCTTCCATCCAGGACCTCTATACCAGGCGGTGTCAGAGGAAGGCCCTAAAAAAAGACTCCAGCCACCCTGGTCATAGACTGTTCTCTCTGCTACCGCACGGCAAGCGGTACCGGAGCGCCAAGTCTAGGTCCAAGAGGCTTCTAAACAGCTTCTACCCCCAAGCCTGAACATCTAGTCAAATGGCTACCCGGACTATTTGCATTGCCCCCTCCTCCCCACTGCTACTCTCTGTTGTCATCTATGCATAGTCACTTCAATAATTCTACCTACATGTACATACTACCTCAACTAACCGGTGCCCCCGCACATTGACTCTGTACCGGCACCCCCCTGTATATATTGTTATTTTTCACTGCTGCTCTTTAATTACTTGTTACTTTTATAGAGGACACAGACAGAGCCATATAGAAGCCACAGAGAGAGACATATAGAAGACACAGATACATATAGAGGAGACAGAGACATATAGAAGACAAAGAAAGAGACATATAGAAGAGACAGAGACATATAGAAGACACAGAGAGAGACATATAGAAGACACAGACAGAGACACATAGAAGACAAAGAGAGAGACATATAGAAGACACAGAGAAAGACATATAGAATACAGAGACATATAGAGGAGACAGAGACCTATAGAAGAGAGAGAGACATAGAGAGACATATAGAAGACACAGAGAGAGACATATAGAAGAGAGAGAGACATATAGAAGACACAGAGAAAGACATATAGAATACAGAGACATATAGAGGAGACAGAGACCTATAGAAGAGACAGAGAGAGACATATAGAGGAGACAGACAGAGACATATAGAAGAGAGAGAGAGAGACATATAGAAGAGTCAGAGACCTATAGAAGAGACAGAGAGACATAGAGGAGACATATAGAGGAGACAGAGAGAACCATATAGAGGAGACAGAGAGAGAGACATATAGAGGAGACAGAGACCTATAGAAGAGAGAACGACCTATATAAGAGAGAGAGAGACATATAGAAGAGACAGACAGAGGAGACATATAGAAGAGACAGAGACATATAGAAGGGACAGAGAGAGACATATAGAAGAGACAGAGACCTATAGAGGAGACCGAGAGACATATAGAGGAGACAGAGAGAACCATATAGAGGAGACAGAGAGCGAGGCCTATAGAAGAGACAGAGACATATAGAAGAGACAGAGAGAGACATATAGAAGAGACAGACAGAGACATATAGAAGAGACAGAGAGAGACAAATAGAAGACACATACATATAGAAGAGACAGAGACATATAGAAGAGACAGAGAGAGACATATAGAAGAGACAGAGAGAGACCTATAGAAGAGACAGAGAGAGACCTATAGAAGAGACAGGCAGAGACCTATAGAAGAGACAGGCAGAGACCTATATGAGAGAGAGAGACATATAGAAGAGACAGAGACATATAGAAGAGAGAGAGACCTATAGAAGAGAGAGACATATAGAGGAGACAGAGACCTATAGAAGAGACAGAGAGACATATAGAGGAGACAGAGAGACATATAGAAGAGAGAGACATAAAGAGGAGACAGAGATAACCATATAGAGGAGACAGAGAGCGAGACCTATAGAAGAGACAGAGACCTATAGAAGAGAGAGACATATAGAGGAGACAGAGACCTATAGAAGAGACAGAGAGACATAAAGAGGAGACAGAGAGAACCATATGGAGGAGACAGAGAGAGAGACATATAGAGGAGACAGAGAGCGAGACCTATAGAAGAGACAGAGACATATAGAAGAGACAGAGAGAGACATATAGAAGAGACAGAGAGAGACACATAGAAGAGACAGAGAGAGATATATAGAAGAGACAGACAGAGACATATAGAAGAGACAGACAGAGACATATAGAAGAGACAGACAGAGACATATAGAAGAGACAGACAGAGACATATAGAAGAGACAGAGAGACATATAGAAGACACAGACATATAGAAGACACAGACATATAGAAGAGACAGACAGAGACATATAGAAGAGACAGAGAGAGACATATAGAAGAGAGATAGACCTATATGAGAGAGAGAGACATATAGAAGAGACAGAGAGACATATAGAGGAGACATATAGAAGAGACAGAGACATATAGAGGAGACAGAGAGAACCATATAGAGGAGACAGAGAGCGAGACCTATAGAAGAGACAGAGACATATAGAAGAGACAGAGAGAGACATATAGAAGAGACAGAGAGAGACATATAGAAGAGACAGACAGAGACATATAGAAGAGACAGAGAGACATATAGAAGACACAGACATATATAAGACAGAGACATATAGAAGAGACAGACAGAGACATATAGAAGAGACAGAGAGAGACATATAGAAGAGACAGACAGAGACATATAGAAGAGACAGACAGAGACATATAGAAGACACAGACAGAGACCTATAGAAGAGAGATAGACCTATATGAGAGAGAGAGACATATAGAAGAGACAGAGACATATAGAGGAGACAGAGACCTATAGAAGAGACAGAGAGAGACATATAGAGGAGACAGACAGAGACATATAGAAGAGAGAGAGAGAGACATATAGAAGAGTCAGAGACCTATAGAAGAGACAGAGAGACATAGAGGAGACATATAGAGGAGACAGAGAGAACCATATAGAGGAGACAGAGAGAGAGACATATAGAGGAGACAGAGACCTATAGAAGAGAGAACGACCTATATAAGAGAGAGAGAGACATATAGAAGAGACAGACAGAGGAGACATATAGAAGAGACAGAGACATATAGAAGGGACAGAGAGAGACATATAGAAGAGACAGAGACCTATAGAGGAGACCGAGAGACATATAGAGGAGACAGAGAGATATAGAAGACAAAGAAAGAGACATATAGAAGAGACAGAGACATATAGAAGACACAGAGAGAGACATATAGAAGACACAGACAGAGACACATAGAAGACAAAGAGAGAGACATATAGAAGACACAGAGAAAGACATATAGAATACAGAGACATATAGAGGAGACAGAGACCTATAGAAGAGAGAGAGACATAGAGAGACATATAGAAGACACAGAGAGAGACATATAGAAGAGAGAGAGACATATAGAAGACACAGAGAAAGACATATAGAATACAGAGACATATAGAGGAGACAGAGACCTATAGAAGAGACAGAGAGAGACATATAGAGGAGACAGACAGAGACATATAGAAGAGAGAGAGAGAGACATATAGAAGAGTCAGAGACCTATAGAAGAGACAGAGAGACATAGAGGAGACATATAGAGGAGACAGAGAGAACCATATAGAGGAGACAGAGAGAGAGACATATAGAGGAGACAGAGACCTATAGAAGAGAGAACTACCTATATAAGAGAGAGAGAGACATATAGAAGAGACAGACAGAGGAGACATATAGAAGAGACAGAGACATATAGAAGGGACAGAGAGAGACATATAGAAGAGACAGAGACCTATAGAGGAGACCGAGAGACATATAGAGGAGACAGAGAGAACCATATAGAGGAGACAGAGAGCGAGGCCTATAGAAGAGACAGAGACATATAGAAGAGACAGAGAGAGACATATAGAAGAGACAGACAGAGACATATAGAAGAGACAGAGAGAGACAAATAGAAGACACATACATATAGAAGAGACAGAGACATATAGAAGAGACAGAGAGAGACATATAGAAGAGACAGAGAGAGACCTATAGAAGAGACAGAGAGAGACCTATAGAAGAGACAGGCAGAGACCTATAGAAGAGACAGGCAGAGACCTATGAGAGAGAGAGACATATAGAAGAGACAGAGACATATAGAAGAGAGAGAGACCTATAGAAGAGAGAGACATATAGAGGAGACAGAGACCTATAGAAGAGACAGAGAGACATATAGAGGAGACAGAGAGACATATAGAAGAGAGAGAGACATAAAGAGGAGACAGAGATAACCATATAGAGGAGACAGAGAGCGAGACCTATAGAAGAGACAGAGACCTATAGAAGAGAGAGACATATAGGAGACAGAGACCTATAGAAGAGACAGAGAGACATAAAGAGGAGACAGAGAGAACCATATGGAGGAGACAGAGAGAGAGACATATAGAGGAGACAGAGAGCGAGACCTATAGAAGAGACAGAGACATATAGAAGAGACAGAGAGAGACATATAGAAGAGACAGAGAGAGACACATAGAAGAGACAGAGAGAGATATATAGAAGAGACAGACAGAGACATATAGAAGAGACAGACAGAGACATATAGAAGAGACAGACAGAGACATATAGAAGAGACAGACAGAGACATATAGAAGAGACAGAGAGACATATAGAAGACACAGACATATAGAAGACACAGACATATAGAAGAGACAGACAGAGACATATAGAAGAGACAGAGAGAGACATATAGAAGAGACAGACAGAGACCTATAGAAGAGAGATAGACCTATATGAGAGAGAGAGACATATAGAAGAGACAGAGAGACATATAGAGGAGACATATAGAAGAGACAGAGACATATAGAGGAGACAGAGAGAACCATATAGAGGAGACAGAGAGCGAGACCTATAGAAGAGACAGAGACATATAGAAGAGACAGAGAGAGACATATAGAAGAGACAGAGAGAGACATATAGAAGAGACAGACAGAGACATATAGAAGAGACAGAGAGACATATAGAAGACACAGACATATATAAGACAGAGACATATAGAAGAGACAGACAGAGACATATAGAAGAGACAGAGAGAGACATATAGAAGAGACAGACAGAGACATATAGAAGAGACAGACAGAGACATATAGAAGACACAGACAGAGACCTATAGAAGAGAGATAGACCTATATGAGAGAGAGAGACATATAGAAGAGACAGAGACATATAGAAGAGACAGAGACATATAGAGGAGACAGAGACCTATAGAAGAGACAGAGAGACATATAGAGGAGACAGAGAGAACCATATAGAGGAGACAGAGAGAGAGACATATAGAGGAGACAGAGAGCGAGACCTATAGAAGAGACAGAGGCATATAGAAGAGACAGACAGAGACATATAGAAGAGACAGACAGAGACCTATAGAAGAGACAGACAGAGACCTATAGAAGAGACAGACAGAAGAGACAGGAAGAGACAGACAGAGACATATAGAAGAGACAGAGAGAGACATATAGAAGAGACAGACAGAGACATATAGAAGAGACAGAGAGAGACATATAGAAGAGACAGAGAGAGACATATAGAAGAGACAGGAAGAGACAGACAGAGACATATAGAAGAGACAGACAGAGACCTATAGAAGAGACAGACAGAAGAGACAGGAAGAGACAGACAGAGACATATAGAAGAGACAGAGAGAAACATATAGAAGAGACAGACAGAGACATATAGAAGAGACAGACAGAGACATATAGAAGAGACAGACAGAGACATATAGAAGAGACAGACAGAGACATATAGAAGAGACAGACAGAGACATATAGAGGAGACAGACAGAGACATATAGAAGAGACAGACAGAGACATATAGAACAGACAGAGAAACAAAAACATGCAGACGGAGGCAGCGAAAGAGGAGAGGGAGAGAGAGCGAAAGAGAGAGAGAGAAAGAAAGAAAGAGAGACGACTCAGGCACCCGGAGAGATAGACAAACAGAAAGAGAGAGAGAAAGCAAGAGAAGGACACAGAGAGAAAGGTAGATGGAGTATCATTACCTTGCTGAAGAAGACAGACTCGTGAGTGTCTGCGGAGTCCACAGTGTCCCCCTCCAGCCAGCTGGGCCGGGCGAAGCTCCGCCGGGGGAAACTACGACCTGTCTGGGAGCCCACTAGACCTGAACGACCCTGAACCACACACACAACCAGGACGTTAGTGGGACAACATCAAAGACTAGCATGTGGAGAAAGACAACTCAACTCAAATATGACTGAAGTACAGTACAACATACACAGATCAACATTTTTTGTCTTTTAAGCGAAAAATCTGTATTTATGTCAGGCACGCAGACACACAAAACCATCAAATATTCATCTGTATTTATGTCAGGCACGCAGACACACAAAACCATCAAATATTCATCTGTATTTCACTCAATAGCAACACACATGCACACTGACTTTTGAATGTAAAGGTAGTTTCCTCTAACAATCCCCAGTGATGATGGGGTTGGAGATGAAACCCCCTGCACACACACACACTTCACCTAACGTTCCCCAGCGCCCGCTCACCCTGAGTAGGTTGGATGCTGCTCGTATACTCATGCGGGCAACAGACTCCCTCTTGCGTCGGGGCAGGTGGGCGTAGCCCCCGGAACGCTGGGAGGAGAACCCCGGGGGGGCGGGTCCCGTGTGGGGGGTACGGGGAGGTCGGTCCGTCTCATCCGGGTAGCGGAACGCTCGCCCCCGAGCTAGGGGGTCCACAATCTGGGGGGGGCGAACAGACAGGGCAAGTTCACTCTGATTAAACAGAAACAAACAATAAAATGATTAACTGTCACGTCATTAGCTTCATCACATAAAAGCTACATTGTAATGCTGAAATCCTCAAGAGGTGACATTTAAACTAGCTGCAGGAAACAAAGTCATGAAAACATTGCACTCTACAAGAGTTGACACAGAATTACACTGACGGCTCTACATGAAAGCGTTACTGATGTCACAATGACATTCACACATCTGAAATCCATCTACTAGGGAGTGTTCTGTGTGTGCACGTCTGCGTGTGTGTGTGTGTACGTCTGTGTGTCTGTGTGTGCACGTCTGTGTGTGCAGAGGTGTCAGTCAGCGTGAGTGTGTCAGAGAGAATGTAGAAGCTTGTTATGCAGTCTTACCCGAGTCTTCATAGGAGTTGACAGATAGCAAAGGATCAAGATGAATAGAAAGACAGAGATTGGGAGAGAGAGAGGAATAGACAGAGAGAGATCCGAAAGAGAGAGACAGAAATAAGGGGGCTGAGAGTGACAGACAGAAGGAGAGAGAAGGAGAGAGAGTCGTGGAGACGAATAAGCACCCAGGAGTGAGTGGGTGTGTTGGAGTCGGTGGAGGAGAGGGGAGTGTGTGGGGACTAACAGAAACACCACGTCTGGCTGGGGCTCAGATGTAGCCTACCTCCTGTCATCACGGTGCCACGCTCTGCAAGATTTATGGCAGGCAGAGGGTGCACTTCCCTTCCCCTTGAGTGGCACATCCGCCGCCCTTCCTCCACCTACTCTCTGTGATCTCTCCATTCTGAGTAGAGGTCCAAAAGTCTAATCTGATGTCTGACACCGAGACAAGTGATGATGGTTGTTGATGATAGCGTCTTGTTAGGCAAAGTTGATTTGATTGTGCAACAAATACAGTGGCCCCATCTACAAACAATCCCTATCCCTCCCTCCCTGGGCACTTCATGTAGATCAGAAAAGATGTGGATAGTAGTATCGTTCCTTGCCACTTACTTTATTGCTAATACGGTGCACTCAGAAAGTATTCAGACCCGTTGACTTTTTCGTTACAGCCTTCTTCTAAAATTGATTAAATAAAAGTTTCCCTCAATCAATCTACACACAATACCCCATAATGACAAAGTCAAAACAGATTTTTTGAAGTTTTTGCAAAAGTATTAAAAATAAAAAAAACAGAAATAACTTATTCACATAAGTATTCAGACCCTTTGCTATGAGATTTCGATATTGAGTTCAGGTGCATCCGGTTTCCATTGATCCTCCTTGAGATGTTTCTACAACTTGATTGGAGTCCACCTGTGGTAAATGTAATAGATTGGACATTATTTGGAAAGGCACACACCTGTCTCGTCTCTCAGTTGACAATGCATGTCAGAGCAAAAACCAAGCATTGAGGTTGAAGGAATTGTCAGTAGAGCTCAGACACAGGATTGTGTTGAGGCACAGATCTGGGGAAGGGTCCCGAAGAACACAGTGGCCTCAATCATTCTTAAATGGAAGAAGTTTGAAACCCCCAAGACTCTTCCTGGAGCCGGCCGCCCGGCCAAACTGAGCAACCGGGGGAGAAAGGCCTTGGTCAGGGAGGTGACCAAGAACCTGATGGTCACTCTGACAGAGCTCCAGAATTCCTCTGTGGAGATGGGAGAACCTTCCAGAAGGACAACTATCTGTGCAGCTCTCCACCAATCAGGCCTTTATGGTAGAGTGGCCAGACGGAAGCCACTCCTCAGTAAAAGGCACATGTCAGCCCACTTGGAGTTTGCCAAAAGGTTCCCTAAAGACTCTCAGACCGTTAGAAACAAGATTGAACTCTTTGGCCTGAATTTCAAGCGTCAACTCTGGACGAAACCTGGCACCATCCCTAAGGTGAAGTATGGTGGTGGCAGCATCATGCTATGGGGATGTTTTTCAGCGGCAGGGGCTGGGAGACTAGTCAGGATCGAGGGAAAGATGAACGGCACAAAGTACAGAGAGATCCTTGATGAAAACTTGCTCCAAAGCGTTCAGGACCTCAAACTGGGGCGAAGGTTCACCTTCCAACAGGACAACGACCCTAAGCACACTGCCAAGACAACGCAGGAGTAGCTTCGGGACAAGTTTCTGAATGTCCTTGAGTGGCCGGGCCAAAGCCCGGACTTGAACGCGATCGAACACCTGGAAATGTGCAGCGACGCTCCCCCATCCAACCTGACAGAGCTTGAGAGGATCTGCAGAGAAGAATGGGAGAAACCCCCCAAATACAGGTGTACCAAGCTTGTAGCGTCATACCCAAGAAGACTCGAGGCCGAGGCTGTAATCGCTGCCAAAGGTGCTTCAACAAAGTACTGAGTAAAGGGTCTGAATACTTATGTAAATGTGATATTTCAGTTTTTTTTATGTTTAATACATTTGCAAAAATGTCTAAAAACCTCATTTTAATTTGTTTTAGAATAAGGCTGTAACGTAACAAAATGTGGAAACAGTCAAGGGGTCAGAATACTTCCCAAATGCACTGTACCTATCCAGTTCTGTCAGACCTAGAAGCCTACCTTGGGCTTCTTGTTTGTGGCGGGTGAGTCCAGGCCTTGGTCCATGCTGATGGGAAGCTCTGGCTCTCTGTACTGGGCCTTGAGCTTGCCGTAGCGCTGGCTGCAATGGCGCAGGCTCTTCCTCTGCCATAGCTGCTGCTTGGTCTCACAGTCCTCACCCACCCCAAACCAACCTGCTGCCTGGGCTGTAGCTTGGGCTGTACCCCTGGAGAAGGGGGAGGGAGAGACAGGGTATTGGAAGAGAGGGAAGGGGGAACAGTCATAAAAAGAAATCCCCGCTATATGCCCCCCCACACACACAATTCTCAAAACCCATTGGATGAGAAAGCCAGAGGTCCCTCCCCTCTGACCTTCTCCAATAGGGTTTGAGAAGGAGGAGAGAAGATGCGAGGAGTATGCAATTGAGATTCTCCCACTGTCTTTTCTCTCTCCCTTCCGTTTCTCTCTCTGCCGCCATCTGTTAATCTACATCTTTCCACCCCCATCTCGTACAGTACCTTCCCTTTCTTTTTGTACTCTTCCCTCTTCATCTTCCTCCTTTCTCACCCACTGCCCCTGAAATCCTCCTATACCCCCTTCCAGCTTTTTATTCTGTCCTCCATTAGTTTCTTCCTCCTTTTATTTCTCCTCCCTCATCTCCCTCTCTCCACCCACTTGCGTATGCTCTGAGACAGGGAGGTCTGTCTGTGGAAGGCTGCCCTCCTGTCCCCAACAGAGTGACCTCCTCCACCACCATCATCATCAGCACCACTGTCAGACAGAGGACTGGCCTGCTGCTGACTCTCACTCTTCTTCAGGGACGAACGCAGGGGCTGGACAGAGGGACAGGGGAAAGAGCAGAGGGTCAGTATACAGGAAGGCCTACTGAGTATAATCCTAGCTCAGAGAGTCAGTATACAGGAAGGCCTACTGAGTATAATCCTAGCTCAGAGAGTCAGTATACAGGAAGGCCTACTGAGTATAAACATAGCTCAGAGAGTCAGTATACAGGAAGGCCTACTGAGTATAATCCTAGCTCAGAGAGTCAGTATACAGGAAGGCCTACTGAGTATAAACATAGCTCAGAGAGTCAGTATACAGGAAGGCCTACTGAGTATAATCCTAGCTCAGAGAGTCAGTATACAGGAAGGCCTACTGAGTATAATCCTAGCTCAGAGAGTCAGTATACAGGAAGGCCTACTGAGTATAAACATAGCTCAGAGAGTCAGTATACAGGAAGGCCTGCTGAGTATAATCCTAGCTCAGAGAGTCAGTATACAGGAAGGCCTACTGAGTATAAACATAGCTCAGAGAGTCAGTATACAGGAAGGCCTACTGAGTATAAACATAGCTCAGAGAGTCAGTATACTGTAGGCCATGATTTATTTATTTTTTATTATTATTTTACCTATATTTTACTAGGCAAGTCAGTTAAGAACAAATTCTTATTTTCAATGACAGCCTAGGAACAGTGGGTTAACTGCCTTGTTCAGGGGAAGAACAACAGATTTTTATCTTGTCAGCTCAGGGATTCAACCTTGCAACCTTCCGGTTACTAGTCCAGCGCTCTAACCACTAGGCTACCTGCCGCCCCAAAGTAAAGGGAACTTGAAATGGATTGGCTGAATATAAATGGAATTCACCCGATTACTGGTATACTACTGGGCTAAATCTTCACTTGTGGTGTGTGAATAATTTGAAGACCGTGTAAATCATGCATTGTTGTCAATGGAACGTTTGGACGGAAATGCGTGTTTAAGTGCATGATTTTGTTCTGGTTCAGTCAACATCGTTCCATTGACTGTAGTGATTACAACTATCTGGTTTAGCTCAGATCAGTCACCTTATTCCAGAACAGAAGTGTAAGAATGGCAAAGTAAGGAGTTATTTTTTCTGAGACTGCAGCAAAATGCATAAATCATTTTTTACAAACATAGAAGTGATACTAGGGAAACACCAGATCATCCTAAAGCTTAATAGTTTTCCATTGTAATGTTTTTTCATTTTGTATTGCATGTTCTTTCAAAGCCCATTCATGTCTTTAACGGTGACTTGGCTAACGATTTGTGGAGTCACTGTGGATTTAATGGAGTATTGTGATTGCCATGTGTGCTGCCCGTGTGTCAGCCAGCAGGGGGAGTGCTTAGCTAGCCAGCCTGCCACCAGAGGCTCTTTGTTGGGGAAACCCCTGTGTAGTGACAGTGCACGCACACACACACACACACACACACACACACGCACATGCACACAAACTAATGAGCACACACACACTTGTGTTCTCACACATGCACTCTCCCTCACACACACACACACACCCACCCACCCACACTCACCCACCGTCCCCCCACTCATCCCTTTCACACACACCCTCTCTGCAGGCAGACTCCTAACACTGATGACTTCTGACAAGTAATGGTACAGGGAGTTCTTCATGCGTGATGGAGCAGATCGTTTTTGGCAAAATAACCACTTAATCTGAAGGAGTCCCCTTGGGTGCGCCAATCCAGCCAGACGGAGACAGTGAAGAGATGTGAGTAAACCAGGAAAATGGATACATGTACCCAAAAACTAGCTAATGTGACTACATTAGACCAGATTAGCTTTCAAATGGCCGTTTATGGGTCTTATAGGGGGGACAAAAAATCTGGATTTTGGGGGTAATTTTCTCCAGTTTCAGAAAAAAACCTGTCCCTATTTATAAAGCCCAAAATGTAAAGACAGGAATGTTAACAGGGCATATCTCGGCTTTGCTATAGAGTAGCTAGTCGTGAGTGACCGTGCAACACAAGCATGAGTGGACTGGTGGGGCTGGTTGGGATATGGCTGGCCCAGTGCCCATAGACACCAGCAGCTGTCCCAAATGCCAGACTTCCCCCAATGAAATGACATACTGTATATAAAGGCAAGGAAGATAGCATTCTCCTCTATAGTAAAAAGGTTTTCAGTTGGAGGCTGAAACTCCCCGACTATACTACCAACTGTAAAAGTTGGCTTGCCAATTCTTTCCTACTTTCCTTTCCTATTGAAATGGCCTATTCATCAGAGCATCAACTGCCATTTTCCAAGTACAGAATATGTTTCCATAAAGAGGGGTCAAAATGGAAAGTCCAGGTCAAAGGGGTACCTGCTTGACCGTTTCAGCTCCCTCTTCAACCCTCTCTTCTTCCTCTGGGGCAGGGATGGCTATGACCAGACTGGGCGGCTTCTTGCTCTTCAACAGGCTGTCTGATTGGCTGCCGTTAGGAGGCGGCTCCCCCCCTTCCTGTGACGCCATCCTATCTGAGTACTGAGGGCAAACGAGAGTCAAATTGATTAATGGCATGTTTGAGATGGAATCTTCTTCAAAGACAAAAACTTGTATTTCTGATTTCTTTCTTCCATCTAAAAGAGATGTGAAACCAGCTGTGACCCTTTCTTTCCATTCCTCACAACACTCATATCAACTCTATTTCTCAGTAGCCTCCAACTTCCACTTTTATTCTCAGCTTGCGCAAATGTGGTTCCATTTACAAAGACTGATCTACTCAGACACGTCCTACTGAAAAGACAAACACTGACAGGCACTTTGAACCATTCAGGAACTAACTGAAGTAGCCACTTTAACACAAACATATTAGCCAAATGACAATTGACTAGAGGAACTCCTATCTGCAATAAGGAAGGACACATTTCCCTGCTGAAATAACCTTTCACATGTGTATATGGAAGGGAAACCACTGGATTTGAATACCAAACTTTTTGCAGAAGCTTCGATTTACATGTAAAAGCCTATCAGCTAAACCATTAAAAAAAAACACAAAAGTAGCTGCCACAGCACACAGTAATGCAGCTCATTCTGACTCCAGCGGTCCCAACACTATAAAATCCAATGCCTGGACATCTCCATCTAACTTTCCTCAGAACTCTACACATGTAGGCTAAAGAACATATACTGTATGTGTGCATTGTGCATGCTACTGTGTCTTAAATACACACGTTATATGTAGACTGGGTCAGTGGGTCAAGCTGGAAAGAAACCCTAGAAGATAACTCTGTCACAACAGAGGCATAATCCTAGTCTCATTCCCCAGGGTAGCTTTCATTAGACACCAAACGGAAACGGACTGAAACAGGGAGGGACTACCAGGTTTTGGCTAATAAGAAACGCTCATTCTTGTTTTCTGTTGCAAAGCGTTTTCAAACGTTTTCCTTTTCCGTGCCCTAACGAACAAGACCTAGCAATGTGAGGGAGTAGGAGCCTGACGCACTAGCCCCACTCTTGGGTAACAGTCGCTGACCGGCACTACGTAAACAATATCCATATCACTGGGACCCAGTAGGTCCTGAGTTAGAAACCTGCCTTTTCCGCCACATACATAACAATATCTATTGAAGGAAATATGCATTAGAAAAACAGCAGGTGTTTTTTTCCATGTTAGTTTGATGCGATCCTGGACGACACCCCATAAATCAGTTACATTAGGAACCCTGTGTGTTAGCAACCCTTCTATGCAATTTAGTAACGTCACCCAAACACTTGTTGGTCTACTAGTACCATCATTCTTATTTGACATGCAATTACTTAAAGGGTTCTTGTGGGCTGCTGAACTGAATGAGTTAACAATAGGTTTTTCTGTAGGGGCTGTGACCTCGTCTGTTGGACGCCAACCAGTCATTGATAGAAGCATCGTGGTAGGAGCTTGAATGAATGCATGGTGTCAGGTTAAGTTGAGGCTGAGGTGACTGAGACAATAGCTTGTTACTTGGCAGTGCTAGTGGGGGTGTAGGCTGCACAACATGTCATTCATAGAAAATTGCACCCGCTGGGACACTTTTTTTGTTGAGAAAGAGCAAGAGAAAGAGAGATATTGCTAGCATTAAAATTCTAATATATATATACTCCCCTATGTTAGTTGGTCAGTGAAGCTGAAACTTTTTATTTGACTCTATACTGCAGCATTTTGGATTCGAAATCAAATGTTTTAAATGAGGCGACAGTATAGAATGTCACTTTTTGGGGGTATTTTCATACATATCTGTTTTACTGTTTAGAATTGAAAGCACTATGTATTGAGTTCTGTTATTAGTATTTGGACAAATTCACGTATAGTGTGTTAAAGTTGTCAAAATGTTCATATTTGCATGCAATGATTACATGGATGCATTTGCTGTTTGTTTTGTTTGTGTTTCTGAATATTTTGTGCCCAATAGAAATGAATGGTAAATCCTGTATTGTGTCGTTTTGGACTCACTTCTATTGTAAATAAGAATACAGTATTTTTCTGAACACTTCCACATTCATGTGGATGCTACCATGATTACGGATAATCATGAATGAATCGTGTGAGAGAGAAAGTTACAGAGGCATAAATATCATAAGGTTAGCATGTCTTGGGGGTATGATATAAAATGCTAACCTCCCTTGTTATTGGTAATGGTGAAAGGTTAGCATGACTTGGGGTATGATCTTTGTGCCTGTAACTTTCTCATTCATCATTATTCATGGTTCATTCATGATTAGATTACACTGGTTTGGACTTAGATAGCCTGCCCAAGCATTTTCTATGCAGAAAAATCCCTGTTTAGACCTTCCAGCAAAGCAAACATCTTATAATGTAGCGCTGCAATGATAAATCGACTGACTGCCAAGCCATGTGCACAGGAAGACCATCATGAAGTGTTTACATACAGTAACACCATGCAACAGCCATCTCTAAAAGCCACCCTGAGTCCCTCATCTTTAAATGAGATGTTACTTAAGGACCACAATGGAAATAAGTCACCTCGTGTGTTTACCCTCAATGATTCTTAAATCAAGTGCATCATTTCGTAGGTGTACCTTAAAAATGATCAAATAAACTAAGACTTTATTAAAAAGACATTCGATATATCAGTACATAGGCCTACCTTACTTATCTGCTCAAGGCCACAACCATAATCATGCCTTCCTGTCCCCAGCTTCAAGTCTCCATCAGAAATCATCATCGGCCTCTGGACCCACTCAGAGCATGAATTAGTCCTCACTCTTCAAGCTTTTTGAATTGTGTCATTGTATATTTCCATAGGCAAGTGCAGGCAAGATTGCAATATTCCTACAGCGGCATTCTCCATGGCCATACGTGTCCATTATAGATCTAGTCAAGGTCTTGAAGCCTTGGAGTTGCTATACATCAATAGAAAAAAAGGGCCTTGGTGTCAGCGTCAGGAACGGCAGCAGCAGGGAAATCTGACACCAGTCGAGTCGATGGCAATCAAGCCTGTGTCTGTGGGAGCAGAATAGTACGGAGAGTGGTTGGGGGATGGGAGAATTCTTATATGTTCCTATGGGACCGGGTCAGGCCCACACCCTCTCACATAATGAAATATCCAAGGCTTTCACTAATGGAGGGGTTTTAACTGTGTGGTGCCGGGCTTTAGCGGCAGACAGTTACTTACCGCACAGTCTGTCAATGTGGAGAATGCTTTTATAGTTTCCATCGGGAGACAGTCAAGGAGTGAGTCAAGGTGTTGTTTTGATAGAGTGGAGAAAGAGAGATCAGTCTCATTGTTGACATTGTCTCATTGGGAGTCTCGTTCTAAATGCATAGGCCTACGGGAAATAATATTCTGCCCGTCTATAATCTGCATACTTGATAGCCTATCTTTATGTATATCTTGTGATATTAATCCTATATCTTCATCCACATCTTAACAATTATGAGTCAATCAATGTCAATACCATCCATAACAGATAATGTAGTGTGTAAACGACAGATTACCAGAACCAGAATAGCCAAAACTCAAAGGGTTTCCCAGATTTCTCACTGAGATCACCCTGTTGATGACAATGAGGGTTTTGCTACATCTATTAGGCCAATACCTATGTGACTGGTAGCATGAACAAGAGTCAACACCTATTCTAAGCCAATACGATAACAATAGCCTGGTTGTCTTGCCAACAGATCTTGGATAGGATAACAATAGGTCAATGTCCTGCGATGTGGGTTGGGTTTTCTATAAATTGTGGCATCATAGTTTTTTCCCCTCCACAGCCAAAATACATTTAAGGAGATTACCGAGCAAACATAGAGGTGATTTTCAGGCAATACTGGAACATTGCGCATCATCATCTTCAGTCCCCCGGGGAAACAACAGCTCCAGGATTATGATTTCCTCACAGGGGGAAGAACCTTTGTGTTGGTGTTGTACATTCAGATGTTGACTGAACATGTACCCAATCGTTAGAGAGCGAGTGAAAAACATAGTAGCTACTAGCTGGTGGAATAAGGGTATGTTTTCATGATCAATACTGAACATTTCTAATAATTATTAACCGAGTCCAAGGGGAGTCTAACTCACACGGTAGTCTGGGAACAGCAGACGTGACAAAACAGCCCACAGCCTCCACAGAAACTCCCAGCACTCGGAGCACAGTACTGTAGATTGTTAGTTCCCAGTCTCTCACTCTCTCTCTGCCACTAAATATCGTAAGTGAGTGGGAACTCAAACACAGTGTCACAGTAGTCTTGGAAGAGAACATGTGACAACACAGCTCATGATGATATACATTGAGTGTACAAAACATGAAGAATACTTTCCTAATATTGAGTTGCACCCCCCATCCCTTTTGTCCTCAGAACAGCCTCAATTCGTCGGGGGCGTGGACTCTACAAGGATGCCGGCCCATGTTGACTCCAATACTTCCCACAGTCGGTGGTGGACCATTCTTGATACACACGGAAACTGTTGATCGTGAAAAACCCAGCAGCGTTGCTGTTCTTGGCACTAACAGGTGCTCCTGGCACTTACTACCATACCCGGTTAAAAATCTTTGTCTTTCCCATTCACCCTCTGAATGACACATATACACAATCTTTGTCTCAAGGCTTAAAATCATTTTTGACCTGTCTCCTCCCCTTCATCTACACTGATTTGAAGTGTATTTAACAAGTGACATCAATAATGGATCACAGCTTTCACCTGGTCAGTCTGTCATAGAAAGAGCAGGTGTTCTTAATGTTTTGTACACACTAATTCCAAGTCCCAGCCCAGTCACACATCCCGGTAGTGAGTCACAAATGTGTAGTGACATTCCCAGGGTTTACAACCATAGTGCTCCTATCACATGACTAATGTATCACTGGCTCCCACACTCCCAGTCTCTTTCTCTCCACCCGCTCTCTCTGTGTACTTCAAGCAACTCAAGAAATCTAAACTATCTGTCCACTTCTTTACATTGGGGCCAGTGTTGAGAGTGGGGCTCTTGAAGATGTCATGACTGCGAGCAGGGTCATTTTCATTAGGACACGCACCGGAATACAGCTGAAAACTAAAATGACAGTTTCTTATGGGACAAGCTACGGGTACACTCTTGGCATTCTCTCAACCAGCTTTGTGAGGTAATCACCTGGAATGCATTTCAATGAACAGGTGTGCCTTGTTAGAGGTTCATTTGTGGAATTTCTTTCCTTCTTAATGATTTTGGGCCAATCAGTTGTGATTGGTAAAATACCAAGTCCAAATTATGGCAAGAACAGGTCAAATAAGCAAAGATAAATGACAGTCCATCATTACTTTAAGACATGAAGGTCAGTCAATGCTGAACATTTCAAGAACATTGAACGTTTTTTCAAGTTCAGTCGCAAAAACCATCAAGTGCTCTCATGAGGACCGCCACAGGAAAGGAAGACCCAGACTTACCCAGAGTTACCAACCTCAGATTGCAGCTCAAATAAATGCTTCACAGAGCTCAAGTAACAGACATCTCAACATCAAATGTTCAGAGGAGACTGCGTGAATCAGGCCTCCATGTTCAAATTGCTGCAAAGAAACCACTACTAAAGGACACCAAGAAGAAGAGACTTGATTGGGCCAAGAAACATGTGCAATGGACATTAGATCGGTGGAAATCTGTCCTTTGCTCTGATGAGTCCAAACGTGAGATCTTTGGTTCCAACCGCCGTGTCTTTGTGAGACACAGAGTAGGTAAACGGATGATCTCAGCATGTGTGGTTCCCACCGTGAAGCATGGAGGAAGTGGTGTGATGGTGTGGGGGTGCTTTGCTGGTGACACTGCCAGTGATTTATTTAAGAATTCAAGGCACACTTAACCAGCATGGCTACCAGCGATACGCCAACACCATCTGGTTTGCGCTTAGTGGGACTATCATTTGTTTTCTTAACAGGACAATGACCCAAAACACACCTCCAGGCTGTGTAAGGGCTATGTGACCAAGGAGTAGAGTGATGGTGCTGCATCAGATGACCTGGCCTCCACAATCACCCAACCTCAACCCAATTGAGATGGTTTGGGATGAGTTGGACCGCAGAGTGAAGGAAAAGCAGCCAACAAGTGCTAGGCAACTCCTTCAAGACTGTTGGAAAAGTATTCCTCATTAAGCTGGTGGAGAGATTGCCTTGACAGCTTTGCACACTCTTGGCAAAGGGTGGCCACTTTGAAGAATCAAATATAAAATATATTTTGATTTGTTTAACACTTTTTTGGTTACTACATGATTCGATGTGTTATTTCATTATTTTGATGTCTTCACTATTATTCTACGATGTAGAAAATAGTAAAATTAAGACAAGCCCTTGAATGAGTAGGTGTGTCCAAACTTTTGACTGGCACTGTACATGGCTACATGCTTAAGATCGTCAGGTGCCAATTAACCTTCCTTTGTGTTCTACGCTAAGACTCTCTAAGGCTAGATACCTATGCAGAAGTTTCACTAGTTGCTGTGAAATACATGACAACATCCACTGAAGAATGGCATCTTATGCAGAGCTGTACAATACAGATGCTCAGCATTCTCAGCTGTACAATACATCCAATATTCTACATCACTGCTTCAATGTGAACACAAACTCCTGACACACAATGTATACATTTCAAAGTGCAGGAAACACAGTTGTTTCAAACAAATAACATAAATGAAAACAGTTAAATACTGTATCACCACATATTTTCTCAATTTACATCACTGTCACACATTTGGAGCTGTGAAACAGCGTTCACACTTACTGCTCGACTCGCCTCCAGAAATGGTTGTTGACTGACGATCCGTCTCTGTTATCTCCGACCACTCGCAGCAGTGCAAAAGAGGTACAGTCCTTCAGATGATTGTCTCATCACCACATCCTGTGACCAGCAACTTCTTCTCTCCCACCCTGATTACTGCAACCTGAAAGAGCATTTCAACCACAAGTCAGAACATACACTCAGCAACAACAACAAAAAACGTCCTCTCACTGTGTTTATAACTGTGTTTATTTTCAGCAAACATGTGTAAATATGTGTTTGAACATAACAAGATTCAACAACTGAGACATAAACTGAACAAGTTCCACAGACATGTGACTAACAGAAATTGAATAATGTGTCCCTGAACAAAGGGAGGGGGTCAAAATCAAAAGTAACAGTCAACATCCGGTGAAATTGCAGAGCGCCAAATTCAAAATAAAAAAATCGGAATATTAAACATTCATGGAAATACAAGTGTCATACATGATTCAAAAGCTTAGAATCTTGGTAATCCAACAGCGTTGTCAGATTTCAAAAAGGCTTTATGGCGAAAGCATAGCATTTGATTGTCTGAGGACAGCGCCCCGCATACTTCCTCAATTAACACAATTTCATAACCAGCACAGGTGTCACCCAACTCAAAAATAGCGATAATATAAAATTACAGACCTTTGAAGAAGTTCCTCTGATGGCAATCCCAAGGGTCCCAGCTACACAATAAATGGTTGTTTTGTTCGATAAAGTCCCTCTTTATATCCCAAAAACTCTGTTGGGTTGGCGCGTTTTGTTCAGTAATCCACCTGTTCAAAGGCATTCAAACATGCAGACAAATAAATCCCAAAAGTACAGGTAAAGTTAATCGAAACAAGTCAAACAAACAACGTTTCTAATCAATCCTCAGGTACCCTAATATGTAAATAAACGATACAATTTCAGACGGAATGTACTATGTTCAATACCGGAGATAAATAACGAAGAGCGCGCTCTCAGTCACGCGCGCCACAGGAATGTTGTGTTGATATCTAGTGGAAGCCATAGGTACTGCAATCTGGGAGCTATTCCTTTAAATGTTCTATAGCAAAGCATGGGGAAAGTCAGGGAGCTGAAAATGCCATTTCCTGGATGGATTTTCCTCAGGTTTTCGCCGGCTATATCAGTTCTGTTACTCAGACATTATTTTAACAGTTTTAGAAACTTGAGTGTTTTCTATCCAAATCTACCAATTATATGCATATCCTAGCTTCTGGGCCTGAGTAACAGGCAGTTTACTTTGGGCACGCTAGACTCTCCGAACTTCCGAACACTGCCCCCAAGCCCTAACAGGTTAAGTACTGCAGTGCATCTCCTCCTCTGGGGGGAATGGCCCTAGCCCTCACCCTCCGATCCAACAGGTCCCAGACGTGCTCAATGGGATTGAGATCCGGGCTCTTCGCTGGCCATGGCAGAACACTGACATTCCTGTCTTGCAGGAAATCACACACAGAACGAGCAGTATGGCTGGTGGCATTGTCATGCAGGAAGGGTACCACATGAGGGAGGAGGATGTCTTCACTGTAACGCACAGCCTTGAGATTGCCTGCACTGACAACAAGCTCAGTCCGATGATACTGTGACACAACGCCCCAGACCATGACGGATCCTCCACCTCCAAATCGATCCCGCTCCAGAGTACAGGCCTCGGTGTAACGCTCATTCCTTTGACGATAAACGCAAATCCAACAATCACCCCTGGTGAGACAAAATCGCGACTTGTCAGTGAAGAGCACTTTTTGATAGTCCTGTCTGGTGGTTTGTGCCTGTCCCGCAGGTGTGATGTTTGGATGTACCGATCCTGTGCAGGTGTTGTTACACGCGGTCTGCCACAGCGAGGACGATCAGCTGTCCATCCTGTCTCCCTGTAGCGCTGTCTTAGGCATCTCACAATACGGACATTGTAATTTATTGCCCTGGCCACATCTGCAGTCCTCATGCCTCCTTGCAGCATGCCTAAGGCACGTTCACGCAGATGAGCAGGGACCCTGGGCATCTTTCTTTTGGTGTTTTTCAGAGTCAGTAGAAAGGCCGCTTTAGTGTCCTAAGATTTCATAACTGTAACCTTAATTGCCTACCGTCTGTAAGCTGTTAGTGTCTTAACGACCGTTGCACAGGTGCATGTTCATGAATTGTTTATGGTTCATTAAACAAGCATGGGAAACAGTGTTTAACTTGTTAGGGAGTGGCAGCTGAGGGGTCGGTTTTGGAGAGCCTGGCGTGCCCAAAGTAAAATGCCTCCCATTCAGGCCCAGAAAATAGGATATGCACATATTTAGTACCATTGAATAGGAAACACTCTGAATTTTCCAAAAGTGTTAACCATTTGTCTGTGAGTGAAACAGAACGCATATGGCAGGCGAAACCCCGAACCCCTCCCTCATGAAAATGACCATATAAGGGCATATGAATGCAGTACCCATCGCTTCCTTTAGATGTCAACAGTCTCGAGACAGTGTACATTTTCAATTTGGATGAATTAGACCAGAGAAGAAGAGCAAACCAGGAAGTGTACTTTTTATGTAAACAGTACCCAGTGCGCGTTCCCGACAAAGCGCGCAGTGTCTTTTTTACCGTCTTTATCGATCAGTTTATATTCCGGTTGATTTATAATAGTAAATATACGTAAAAGTGTTCCTAAGGATACATTTAAAACTATGTTTGATTGTTCTTGGACAAGTTTATAGGTATAAGATGAACGAGTTTGCGTCACGTTTCAATGGACTAGTGGAGGCTGTCATTTCTGATTATAACGCGCAAACCAAATGGAGGATTTATGGATAAAATACATTACTTTTTCTAACAAAAGAACCATGGATTGTCTTCGTTGGACACTTAGGATGACCTCAGCAGAAGTTCTTCAACAGGTAATTGATTTGTTTTCGCTGTGAAATGTGTTATGTGTGTGCCATGATGGCTAATCGATTCATGGCTATGGGAAAAATATGAGGTGCTACCCTCAAACAATCAAATGTGCTGCTTTCGCCGTAAAGCCTTTTTGAAATCTGACAACGCTGTGATATTGCCAAGAAACAGAGCTTTTGATGAGTATGGAACACTTGTATATTGGTGGATGTTTAATAATTCAACTTTTGGATTTTGAATTTGGCGCCTTACATTTCACCTGGTAGTGTCGGGATTGGGGCGCTAGCACCCCAGTGCTCCTTAATTATCCCCAAGAGGTTAAACGTTAGCTTTTTTACATGGCACATATTGCACTTTTACTTTCTTCACCAACACTGTGTTTTTGCATTATTTAAACCAATTTGAACATGTTTCATTATTTATTTGAGACTAATTTGATTTTATTTATGTATTATATTAGTTAAAATAAAAGTGTTCATTGTTTATTCATTATTGTTGTAATTGTCATTATTACAAATATATATATAAAAATCGGCATCGGCTTTTTTTGGTCCTCCAATAATCGGTATCGGTGTTGAAAAATAATAAATCGGTCTACCTCCAGTAATGACATTGCTCAAAGGGCTAGTTCTTTCCTTGTGATCAAATAGCTGAAGACGTTTTGTTGAAACATACAGTAGTATGGCAGGTCATCTGACCCTAAAGCTATGATGCCCTCTTTGTCATTTTGAGCAATTGAAAGCTTCTCAGAGAAACTAGAGAATTCTTGTGAGAGATTTGTCACAGTATTCTTAGTTAGTGTTCTACTGTAGCTGGAGGGGAATTCCATAAGGGGAATTCCATGTGTATCCATAACAAAACGAATCTGCACTTCCCAGAGCATACATGCAGGTCCAAACTTGCATGGTGGGAAGCTTACCACAAGTATCCCAGCTGAATGTTTTGAATACAGACACCAAACTCAACAGGGCTACCTTTCAAACTAGATCCAACATGTACAGTGCTGATATGTCCCAGTTACACGGCATGTCATGGGTTTTGGCTTGTCATGGGTGCAACCGCACTAGAGAGCAGTACAGCACAAAGAGGAAGTCAGCCAGCTAGACAGCCTCCAGCCTGTGGAATGAGTCTCTGGCTCACTCAGAGGACGAGAGCAATCTGAAGATGACACAGCGGGATACTACGAATCTGTGACACACATTCCGCCAATATCCGCAGACATTTAAGTCAGATCCCTTCCTAGATCAGTGCGCATCAATTAGAAAATGGATGAAGCTTTGAACTTCCGATGCTCTGATGTTAATGAGAATCAAAGTTAATATATCGAAGTGCCACTACCAGAGCAGCCTTGCGTTCTTTCACGTTGAGGTTTAGGTCCTTTTCCTGTGCCATGTCGAAGCAAAGTTTGAGGCGTCAGACAGTATGGAAGCTGAATTTGCATAAGTTGGCATTACCATGACGTAGCAGGAAAAAATTACAATGAGCCCACAGATACTACTGGGAAAAGGCGTGTAACTAGGAGAGACTCAAGGCTCTGCTTTCTGGCAGGCATGCTGTGGCACAACAGCTGAGAACTGGAGCTGAAACCTAGGAGGGGCAGGGGGATTGCAAGCATGACTCAATAGAATCCAAGGGGGAGGAAAGACAGAATGGACGACTGTAGGCCTGAATGGTCATTATCCAGTTTCCATCCAACCATTTCATGCAGATGAATTACCTGACCCATGGAAGAAAAAGTCACGACCGGGCTGATGGAAACAGGAAATGGCGGGACAATTTTATAAATGTCGACAAACAATTTGTTCGTTCGACATGGTCTAGGATCTTTTTGTGTCTGTAAAATGTATTATGCTAGCAATGGCTGTGGAAACACCTTCATGATCAAATATTTTATAATATATATATGACAAGGTAGGGTGTCAGGCTGGTGCGTAACTGGTGGCAGCGAAGTCAGGCGCAGGAGAACAAACTGGGTGACAATCGTAGTTCTTTAATAAATTACCAAAACCGGTACAAAACAACACGAGAATAAATTGGGTACAAAATAACCCGTCACATACCACTCAAAAATGATGTGCACAAGCACTAACAATAAACAATCCCACACAAAGCCATGGGGGGGAACAGAGGGTTTAAATACAACACATGTAATGAGGGAATTGAAACCAGGTGTGGAAACACAGACAAAACAAATGGAAAATGAAAAGATGATCGATGATGACTAGAAGACCGGTGACGTCGACCGCCGAACACCACCCGAACAAGGAGAGGCACCAACTTCGGTGGAAGTTGTGAGATAGGGGTGGTATACAGAAGATATTTGGTAAAAGACCAAGTCCATATAATGGCAAGAAGAGCTCAAATTAGCAAAGAGAAATGACAGGCCATCATTACTATAAGACATGAAGGACCGCCACAGGAATGGAAGACACAAGAGTTATCTCTGCTACAGAGGATAAGTTCATTAGAGAGTTACCAGCCTCGTAAATTGCATCTCAAATAAATGCTTCACAGAGCTCAAATAACAGACACATCTCAACATCAACTGTTCAGAGGCGACTGCGTGAATCAGGCCTTCATGCTCGAATTGCTGCAAAAGAAACCACTACTAAAAGGACACCAAGAAGAAGAGACTTGCTTGGGCCAAGAAACATGTGCACTGGACATTAGATCGGTGGATATCTGTTCTTTGGTCTGATGAGTCCAAATGCGAGATCTTTGGATCCAACCGCCGTGTCTTTGTGAGACGCAGAGTAGGTGAGCGGATGATCTCAGCATGTGTGGTTCCCACCGTGAAGCATGGAGGAGGAGGTGTGATGGTGTGGGGGTGCTTTGCTGGTGACACTGCCAGTGTTTTTTTTAGAATTCAATGCACACTTAACCAGCATGGCTACCAGAGCATTCTGCAGCGATACGCCAACACCATCTGGTTTGCTCTTAGTGGGACTATCATTTGCTTTTCAACAGGACAATGACCCAAAACACATCTCCAGACTGTGTAAGAGCTATTTGACCAAGGAGAGTGATGGAGTAGTGCATCAGATGACCTGGCCTCCAAAATCACCAGACCTCGACCCATTTGAGATGGTTTGGGATGAGTTGGAATGAGTGAAGGAAAGGCAGCCAACAAGTGCTCAGCATATGTGGGAACTCCTTCAAGACTGTTGGAAAAGCATTCCTCATGAAGCTGGTTGAGAGAGGCTGCTGCCTATATACATAGACCTGAAATCACTGGCCATTCTATACCGCTCTGACATTATTCTTAATTACTACATTCCTTGATTTGTGTGTTTTGGGTATATGTTGTGACATTTTTAGCTATTACTTGTTAGATATTACGGCACTGTCGGAGCTAGAAATACAAGCATTTGAGAATGCCAAGAGTGTGCAAAGCTGTCATCAAGGCAAAGGGTGGCTACTTTGAAGAATATCAAATATATTTTGATTTGTTTAACACTTTTTTTGGTTACTACGTGATTCCATGTGTGTTATTTCATAGTTTTGATGTCTTCACTATTATTCTACAAAGAAGAAAATAGTACAAAAAAACTAACAAAAAAACTTGAATGAGTTGGTGTCCAAACATTTGACTGGTACTGTACACACACACACAGCGAATGTATTCAGACACTTTGACCTTTTCCACATTTTGTTACATTTTAAGATGGATTAAATAAGTGTTTTTCCATAATTAATCTACACACTCTGTATTTTGTCGAAGCAACTTTGGCAGTGTACAGTCTTGAGTCTTCTTGGGTATGACGCTAACAGCTTGGCACACCTGTATTTGGGGAGTTTCTCCCATTCTTCTCTGCAAATCCTCTCAAGCTCTGTCAGGTTGGATAGGGAGCGTCGCTGCACAGCTATTGGTCTCTCTAGAGATGTTTGATCTGGTTCATGTCCGGGCTCTGGCTCGGCCACTCAAGGACTTGTCCCAAAGCCACTCCTGTGCTGTCTTGGCTGGTCCTGAGCGCTCTGGAGCAGGTTTTCATCAAAGATCTCTCTGTACTTTACTCTGTTCATCTTTGCCTCGATCCTGAATAGTCTCCCAGTCCCTGCCGATGAAAAACATCCCCACAGCATGATGCTGCCACCACCATGCTTCACCTTAGGGATGATGCCAGGTTTCCTCCAGACGTGACACTGGGCATTCAGGCCAAAGAGTTAAATCTTAGTTTCATCAGACCAAAGAATCTTGTTTCTCATGGTCTGAGAGTCTTTAGGTGCCTTTTGGCAAACTCCAAGCGGGCTGTCATGTGCCTTTTACTGAGGAGTGATTGGCCTGATTAGTGGAGTGCTGCAGAGATGGTAGTCCTTCTGGTAGGTTCTCCCATCTCCAGAGAAGAACCCTGGAGCTCTGTCAGAGTGACCATTGGGTTCTTGGTCACCTCCCTGTCCAAGGCCCTTCTCCCCCAATTGCTCAGTTTGGCCAGCCAGCCAGCTCTCGGAAGAGTCTTGGTGGTTGCAAACTTCTTCCATTTAAGAATGATGGAGGCCACTGTGTTCTTGGGGACCTTCAATGCTGCAGACATTTTTTGGTACCCTTCCCCAGATCTGTGCCTCAACACAATCCTCAACCTCATGGCTTGGTTTTTGCTCTGACATGCACTGTCAACTGTTGGACCTTATATAGACAGGTGTGTGCCTTTCCAAATCATGTCCAATCAATTGAAATTACCACAGGTGGACTCCAATAAAGTTGTTTAAACAGCTCAAGGATGATCAATGGAAACAGGATGCACCTGATCTCAATTTTAAGTCTCATAGCAAAGGGTCTGAATACTTTCTTTTTTTTTTATACATTTGCAAAGTTTTCAAAAAACCTGTTTTTGCTTTGTCATTATGGGGTATTGTGATGTCATTATGGGGTATTGTGATGTCATTATGGGGTATTGTGATGTCATTATGGGGTATTGTGTGTAGATTGATGAGGAAAATGTCGTATTTAATAATGTGTAAAAAGTCAAGGGGTCTGAATTCTTTCCGAATGCACTGTATTTAAACCACCATCATATCGAAGTAAACTTGGAATTACACAGTGATATGTTGCGTGGTCCTCCCACTACGACTCAAGAAAGCATGCAGTGTATTAGGCTACAGATTAAATACTGTAAATGACAACTTCACAGGGTGGTGAAAGTGCACGGTGATGAGCTCGATGCTCCTTTCAATAAATATCAACCGTCTTATTTTGATGACAAGATGATCAATGCTTGGCTGCCGTTTAACAGATACAAATGATCTTGCTCTTATCCATAATAATCTCATCATGTAGGTAGCCTACCTGCACTGTATGTGCAAGCTGTTGGCTAGAGCACACATGCCAAGACTAGAGTGGGCACATTTGCAATATAACGCAACAGTTTGTGACAAAACCATCAGTAGAGTTGAATATGCGATGGTCTTTTTATTTCGGCACATGGGAATTTGACAGCAAAAGTCAAATTTTTATCCTCAATAAGTCTGTTTGATGGAAACATCTCTGGTGGGGGAAAACAAATGCATATTTTTTAATGCAGATTTTTAGAATATTTGCATGGAAATCTGTCGCCAATTGGATGAAAACCTCCCTATTGTATCACTTGACATTTGCATAGGTTCCACTTCACTCTACTGCACCTTGTTATCTTGACAGCAGGTGCACTTGTGGTGTAACAGAACTTACAGTTAAAGACTACTGGTGCAGGTGTTGTGGGTGTGGTCGCTTAACAACATTCTATTCTTTGTTCCCTCTGAAATGCACTGCAGTATGCATAATTCAAAGGAAGAGATCTGTAAGACTCCATTGTTTGAAACATGAAGCAATAAAAGAGCACTAATGATACAGACATGTCAAAGAAAGCCTGCTTTACTGAGGAATGGATTGTATATTGTAGGCCTATCTTGAACTACTTATCTGCAGATTTCTACCAGTTTCTCAGCCCTGCAACAATGGTTGTTATAAACTAATGGTATACCAATCATTGCAGACTAAAATGATATTTTAGCCTTTACATGAAGATATAATACTGATATCACACATTACTTTCTCACTATTTAACCCTATAAAGAAATGTTAACTCGTGTACATTAATCTTCCAGTTCACAGTCAGTGACTGTGGCAAACATCTATCAAAACGGGATGGTTGCGTATTCATATCATAACTTCGGCAACAAGTAAATTATGTAGCAACTACTTAACAATGTTGCCCTGCATACTTACAGTGAGAGCCTGCATAATTTAGCAACTTGGTGCCAAGTTCAGCACAGAGTGGGTTTGAACAAGTAGCCTACACTACTAGGCTAACAGTTACATGTCCATGAACTAAAGCTTAGTGACATTTCATGTATCCATAATATACATTATTATTATTTTTTAATTTTTTCCTTTCCGAATAACCCCCCAAAAAAACGATACTGTATCATGTGTGTCAACAAACCAAACCCTCATTTTCTGGAAAAACGGGAGACCACACCAGGAGACCAACGGGAGACCACACCAGGAGACCAACGGGAGACCACACCAGGAGACCAACGGGAGACCACAACAGGAGACCAACAGGAGACCACAACAGGAGACCAACGGGAGACCACAACAGGAGACCAACGGGAGACCACAACAGGAGACCACAACAGGAGACCAACGGGAGACCACACCGGGAGACTACGACCACACCAGGAGACCAAGGGGAGACCACACCGGGAGACCACACCAGGAGACCAACCGGAGACCAACGGGAGACCACAACAGGAGACCAACAGGAGACCACAACAGGAGACCAACGGGAGACCACAACAGGAGACCAACGGGAGACCACACCGGGAGACTACGACCACACCAGGAGACCAAGGGGAGACCACACCGGGAGACCACACCAGGAGACCAACGGGAGACCACAACGGGTACCCCAACGGGAGACCACACCAGTGGACCAACGGGAGACCACACCGGGAGACCAACGGGAGACCACACCGGGAGACCACACCAGGAGACCACAACGGGAGACCACAACGGGAGACCAACGGGAGACCACAACAGGAGACCAACGGGAGACCAACGGGAGACCACAACAGGAGACCAACGGGAGACCACAACAGGAGACCACAACAGGAGACCAACGGGAGACCACAACAGGAGACCACAACAGGAGACCAACGGGAGACCACAACAGGAGACCAACGGGAGACCACACCGGGAGACCAACCAAGGGTGTGTGAAGATGGAATTGACCCAGAATTATTTTCCCGGGCAGCGCAACAATGGAATATCAATACGCACGTTTTCACATTTTAACTGCGCGCGTGCCATGATGTCGTTTGCGGTTCTTTGAGAATTCCAATGTTGAAATAGTTTAAATTACTAGATAATTCATTTTAATGTGACTTCCTCACGCCTACACTTCTATTGTTTCGCTGTCTGAAACTCCGATAAGAGGTCTGGTAAAAACCACACATTGTGCTCCCTTTCGATCATAAACACATTTTGAAAAAACTATTAGATATTGAAAGAGAAAATAGCATACTCACATTTAAGGAAAAACATATATACATTACTTTCATCAATGTTGCTCAGAATAAGATACAAGTTATGTTCCTAAAATTCATACAATGTAGCACCAACGCGTTACTTTCCTTCCCTCTCCAAATATCCTGATTTCGGCGAAGGTGGGCGGAGTTAATCTGATAAATGACCGACACACATAGAAATCAAGAATGGTTTAGTAATAATATGAATATAGTCCAGTTTTGTCCGCTGTTGATGGACTTGTAATAGTTGTGTATATTTTGGTTATGTTTGCATGATTGTTTGTGAAAGGGCATAAATATAACTTGATAATATTGCTCTCTGAGTCACGAAGCTTGACACCCCTACCACAATGTCCATAAATGACACAATGAGGGGGACCTAAGACTTTCCCAGCAAAAGCAATATCTCCCCAAAACACTAAAGCAAACTAACATGAAAGTAACCTGTGTTGCTATAGTAATATATGGAAAGGAAAAGTGTGAGAGCACCTCATTTGACATGTCCACCCATGCAAGAGTTAGCACAATTACAGAAGAACAATCTCAATAGAAACACTGTCCAAAGGTTTTAAATAGAATGCATTGATTGTAAAAATACAGGTTAATTTCCTAAAAGGTAAAATTTACTGAATCAAAAATAATCCAATGTACTAATATCATCTCTAATTTAGTCTCTATATAAATCTTAGGAATGATTACACTTAATCCTTTATCATCCATCCATTTGTAGAATTGGTTCTCCTAAATCTATTCCACTGAAATAAAATGTAAAAATGTTATGAAAAAACATGGCACTGACTTAGGGAAAAAGTCTGATTTCATAACACCATCTAGTGGTTGCTTCTGGCAGTGTATGAAACAAAATTGAAGGAAACCATAAACATCATTTGATAGTTTAATATTTCCAGTTTATTCACAAGTTATTCACTTTCAATTCAATAAACATAATAAAGTAATCAGTAATTCAATAAAAACATAAAGTAATAATCAGTCTGAATGGATTTCTTATACTATCACAAACATTTGTTAAACAGAAATTCGGTAGTTACATTGAAATAATAATCATACATCCTACTGCAACGAAAATCCACAAAATAAATTGATAAAGCATATTCTAAAATCAAAAATATATGCATGGACCATGTGTGATAATACTACCATGTTAGCTTCATTAAAGTAAACAAATTCCACTGGCACATAATTCTTCCACAAACAGTAATTACTGCTTCGTTCCATTTGAAACTGTATCAATCATGTATCAATCTGCAACATACTGTAAAAGTCAACAGCAGTAATCGAGTATAAAAATACTTATTTCATTGTGTTGAAGAATGTACATGTTCCAAATGCAACATCAGGGTTGTATTCAACAGGCACCAAACTAAAGAAAACTGACTGAAACAGATGGGGTGACTATCCAGACTTGTCCAATAAGAACCTCTTTTTTTTTTCTTTCCATTGCAAGACGTTTTACCACAATGTGCCCTAATGAATACGACCTTGTTCTTCCAAGCTAGTTTTCATGTCATTTCTTGGTAATTAAGCCCCACATGGTAGAAAAGATCCTCAGGCATATATACACTAGTGGTTTGTATTAAGTGCAAGAATTGAAAGGCCCCTTTTCTCAAATCACTAGTATCAGAATCACACAATGGTATAGCTTACTCATCAACTTGTTATTCACTAATCATATTCATTACCCCACAACCAAACTCTCTCACACCTAGACAAGAGACACACACACCTTGGTTCATTGCAAACCACAACTGACCCGTCAATCACTACTAAAGACAACCATCCACAGTACATTAGCATCAAATACTGTGACATGCATGATCAGAAATTATCCAGATTAAAAACGGGATTCAACATCTCAACAAATCAAGAGATTTGCAATGTACATGATCCAAAGAGCTTGATTAGATCACAAGGACCAGTCATCAAAACCCCATCATCTTCAGACCGCCACTCATGCTAACTACAGTTTTGCTTCCTCTCCGACCTTTGATTAAATCCACTAACTAAACATGGGGTCTATCAAACTCATAAACTAAAGTACTAGTTTAATACGTCTAGTAGAATGATTGATTCATTAGCAGCACATCAGTAGAGGTGGGGTAAGGAGGCTGGTCTCCAATGGTTCCCCTTTAAAAATGTTCCACCACCTGTGGTTGGTTAAACACAGAAGGGGCGGGTGCCCCTTCCGATTGGTGGACGGGCGGCGACGGCCATGTTGTGGTCCCACTGTTGGATTAGTGTTGTCAGTGTGCTTCCCGTCCCCTGTAGTGGAGGGGTCAGGTGAGAAGGCTCAGGGGTCATCTTACAGCTTGGCCTGCAGGGGTTTCAGGTACTTGTGGTAGGACTCGTGGACCTAGAAGAGAGGGATGGAGGGTCAATTTGAGTACTCTGCAGGTAGTCTCTTCCACCCACCGGCTCCCTCTCTCTGTCGGTAGCAATAGCCTTGGGACAAGGTTACTCTGCAGGAGACTCACTACTACAGCAAATCATTCATTAGATTGCCGTCTTTATGTAGGCAAACTACGCAATGAACACAGAGATAATTTGGCTCTTAATCTAAAACAAATCCTTGGTTCTCAAATGGCCTATTCATGTTCTTAATAATGAACTAAGGTTAAAAAAAAACAAAATTAACAGTAAATTCATTTTCTTAATCTCAGTTTCTCTCTTAAGGCCCTCTCAATGAACTCTGACCTCTGTCTTGTTGAGAGGTGAACGGCGGCCCACTCGAACATGTGCTCATAGACGTTGCCGTCGTAGCGTCCCAGGACGGAGTTGAGCATTTCGTCGCAGTAGTCGGCAAGGCCCACCAGGGCCACGGCGTTGGGCCTCAGCTGGGCCAGAAGCTCCTTCAGACGCTGGGACACTTGGGAGAGCTGGGGCACACTCAGGAGACCAGTCTGGAGTGAGGAAGGAATTGTCAGGTCGTAATTGTTAAAGAGAATGTGTTCTCAATTAAAAAGCAATAGTCTCAAATGTTCAAAATGTCATGACAAACGAGTTAGAGCCTTTATATGTAGGATCAAATCAAACAAATCGGAATGTTCGAGTGAGAAGATAACTGATTGCAGCATTAGAACAAAAATGGAAGAGGCAAGTGGAAAATGGAGAAGATAGGGAACTTGTTTGCCTGCCATTTATTAAAGATACAAATTAGCTGAAAGGAATTGTCATACATAGAAAGATATACCAGTTTTCATTAGAGGACAGAAATGTTGACAGCTGTGCCATACAGGTTGAAAAAAAATGGGAAGAGATTTTCGATGTTCCCGATTCCATGGCAATAGGTTTATGAACTGGTATAAAAAAACAATACTTGATTCAACAGTTTTTCTATTTAAATTATACAAAATTCTTGCCACCAACAGAATTATATATATATATATATATATGGGGCATACAACAATCTCAGCTCTGTAGATGTTGCTGCGAGAGAGACAGAACCAATAGATAATTTATTCTGGTATTGCCCCTATGTGGCTTGTTTCTGATCACAGGTTCAGGAATGGTAAAAAATAAAAAATCAAGACATGCACTTAAAAAATGAACCTCACAAATAGCAGTGTTGGGCAATTTGGAAAGCCATTGTCAGTCAATAAATAATACTCATAGAAAGGTTTTCATCTTTAACTCACAATATGTGGATACTAAACGATTAGAAAGGTAAAAAAAAAAAAATATGTAAAACATCACACAGCACAATTGAAAAATATATGGCACATAGAAACCAAACGAGGATGTCTATGGTGATAGGTGGGATGGGCTGAGAGTGGCTGAGGGGCGGGGTTACAGAGTAATGTATTACTGGCATGTGACGGCTTTATATAAAAGCAACATGTATGTAAAAGGTGTATGCAAAAGCTGTTAAAAAAACTAAAAGACATTAGTCCTAAAGAAAATGTAATATACAAAAATGAGATAATCTTCCTTTAATAAGTGATACAAGTACGAGTAATACCATCTCTTGCTTAAAGCATCATACATTATGTTATAAACATGAATATAGACTTTAGTATGGGACCCACTTATGGTCGCATTGAAATTCACATATTTTTTTTCAAGTACTAGAGTATGTATGTAGTCCCTGTATTTCCCCCTGGGAGATCGTCTGTGATTGACAGTTGCCATGGTGGTGTTTACCTGGAGGAAGTCTCCACTGTGCTGTTGGATGCCCTGGAGGGCATAGAGCAGGGCCAGGGTGCTGAGGACAGAGTGAATCCCCGTGTCTCCTATCTCCCCCAGCTTCGCTGCGAACAGCTTCACCACCACATAGTGACAGTGGGCCTGGAGATGGAAAGGGAGGAGGAGAACAGATGGATGAGAGTTAAATGAGGACCAGAGAGAGAGAGAGGAGGAAAGAGACCGGAAAAGAAAATTGAAAGAAGGATTCAGAGGAGAAGAGATAAGAGGGATGGGGTGGGGCTCCCTCCCAAAAAACAACACAGTCCATATCCCAGGTTGGTAAGGTAACTTACATCAGAGGCTCTGACCAGGTCTATAGCGCTGCTGTTCCAGGCATCCTCCTGACTGACTCTCTTCTGTAGCTCCAGCTGAATACTCTTAGCTGCCAACTCAACCAGCCTAAAGACACACAGAAAGGCATTGACATAGGAAACCTTTCAACAAAAACTGATGCATGGCTGTCCATTGAGTACAAGTACATTTAGTTGCTGGTTTGCTGAACCGGTGGATCATTTTAGCTCAACCCATTGCATTGCCTGGTACCAACTAACAAATTGCTCTGATTAAAAGTCTCCACCATACAATGTACAGCCCTTTGAGACTTGACGAAGATCAAATATCTAAATGGGATCTATTACATTTTGGTTTGTAGGCCCACTTACTTGGCAGCTCGTAGTTTGTACGCCTCCACAAGGCTGGCCAGGTCATTGACGTTGACTACAGTGGGTCGGGTGGACACAGACTGAGGCTGCAGCCTACGCTCTGACTCGTTCAGGTAGGACACGATGCCACTTAGCTGGTGGCCTGCTGACGCCTGCCGGTAGCTCTTTATCAAGAACCTGGGGAGTGAGGGATGCAAACACAAGCCAGTGGATGGGCATGACAAGAACACACACAAAGTAGAGATGGGCGATATGGCCAAAATATCATATCACTATAAGTTTGTCATTTTTGACGGTATTTTATGTTTTGGTATAATAAAAAGGTGGCAACAAATACACTGCTCAAAAAAATAAAGGGAACACTTAAACAACCCAATGTAACTCCAAGTCAATCACACTTCTGTGAAATCAAACTGTCCACTTAGGAAGCAACACTGATTGACAAAAAATTTCACATGCTGTTGTGCAAATGGAATAGACAACAGGTGGAAATTATAGGCAATTAGCAAGACACCCCCAATAAAGGAGTGGTTCTGAAGGTGGTGACCACAGACCACTTCTCAGTTCCTATGCTTCCTGGCTGATGTTTTGGTCACTTTTGAATGCTGGCGGTGCTTTCACTCTAGTGGTAGCATGAGACGGAGTCTACAACCCACACAAGTGGCTCAGGTAGTGCAGCTCATCCAGGATGGCACATCAATGCGAGCTGTGGCAAGAAGGTTTGCTGTGTCTGTCAGCGTAGTGTCCAGAGCATGGAGGCGCTACCAGGAGACAGGCCAGTACATCAGGAGACGTGGAGGAGGCCGAGAGGGCAACAACCCAGCAGCAGGACCACTACCTCCGCCTTTGTGCAAGGAGGAGCACTGCCAGAGCCCTGCAAAATGACCTCCAGCAGGCCACAAATGTGCATGTGTCTGCTCAAACGGTCAGAAACAGACTCCATGAGGGTGGTATGAGGGCCCAACGTCCACAGGTGGGGGTTGTGCTTACAGCCCAACACCGTGCAGGGCGTTTGGCATTTGCCAGAGAACACAAAGATTGGCAAATTCGCCACTGGCGCCCTGTGCTCTTCACAGATGAAAGCAGGTTCACACTGAGCACGTGACAGACGTGACAGAGTCTGGAGACGCCTGTGGAGAACGTTCTGCTGCCTGCAACATCCTCCAGCATGACCGGTTTGGCGGTGGGTCAGTCATGGTGTGGGGTGGCATTTCTTTGGGGGCCACACAGCCCTCCATGTGCTCGCCAGAGGTAGCCTGACTGCCATTAGGTACAGAGATGAGATCCTCAGACCCCTTGTGAGACCATATGCTGGTGCGGTTGGCCCTGGGTTCCTCGTAATGCAAGACAATGCTAGACCTCATGTGGCTGGAGTGTGTCAGCAGTTCCTGCAAGAGGAAGGCATTGATGCTAAGGACTGGCCCGCCTGCTCCTCAGACCTGAATCCAATTGAGCACATCTGGGACATCATGTCTCGCTCCATCCACCAACGCCACGTTGCACCACAGACTGTCCAGGAGTTGGCGGATGCTTTAGTCCAGGTCTGGGAGGAGATCCTCAGGAGACCATCCGCCACCTCATCAGGAGCATGCCCAGGCGTTGTAGGAGGTCATTCAGGCACGTGGAGGCCACACACACTACTGAGCCTCATTTTGACTTGTTTTAAGGACATTACATCAAAGTTGGATCAGCCTGTAGTGTGGTTTTCCACTTTAATTTTGAGTGTGACTCCAAATCCAGACCTCCATGGGTTGATAAATTTGATTTCCATTGATAATTTTTGTGTGATTTTGTTGTCAGCACATTCAACTATGTAAAGAAAAAAGTATTTAATAAGATTATTTCATTCATTCAGATCTATGATGTGTTATTTTAGTGTTCCCTTTATTTTTTTGAGCAGTGTACATTCTAAGTGGTTTTAATGGGGCTTTCTCTCTTCTTATTGTTTTATACAATCAAACTTAAACCCCAAATAATTTCAGCCTTTTCATCCATTTCCTTCACTAATTTGTTATTATTTCCACACTGTAAAGTATTTGTTTTGTCTTCATATGCCTCTATTGTGAAAAAGTAACTTTTCCTTCATGATAATAACAATTCTCCTCTGACCATGTCTTTTCAATGGATTCCATGGCAGTTCTTACTTTCGCCACAAAGGGCATTGTGCTGATTTCTAAGGTGCTTTTGGCAGCCCCACAGGCCCTAGCCTATTCGTACCACAAAATGACATGTGCGCACCTGAAGCTCTTGCTAGCAAATGATCAGATCTCAACTGTTAGCAGTCTCTTACTGGCGGTAAGAACAGACAATTGCAATCATTTTCCAAGTTTCCTCACTCCGTTATTTACATTTAACAAACCAAGCATTGAAATACCAGTATGTAAGGTAAAGTAAAAATCCAAACCGATCCATGCATTGATACTGGTAAATAGTAAAACGATGTTTGCCACCCAGCTCTAACTAAGGACACAAAAACTCATACACACCCATTCATTTGTCTCACTCACTCCCATTCACCCTTTCCACTGTACACTGAACACACTCCCAAAAACATTTAGACAGTTAGATCGATGCTTTGTTGATAATTACTACCGTCGATGTGCAGGGCGCAATATCACACAATAGCGTTTAATACTAGGCGTATGTGCCCTAACTTGCAAGTATTGGAATACATTGTAATGTGTGTTTGTGTGAGCTGTATATGTGACTAATTGATGCTTTCAATTCAGCGAGGAAAGAATGTGTCATTTCAGGGTGTGTGTCTGTGGGTGTCACATCTGTGTCTTATATTTGTGTGTGCGAGTGGGTGTTTGCGTCTGCGTGCGCACCCTACCTAGCGGTCTGCAGCATCATGACGGTGTTCTCTCCCTCGTAGGTGCACGTGGGCACGAGGTTAACATAGATGTCTGGGAGAGCGCTGCAGCGGGAGTAGCCGTGCCCGCCACACGCCATGCGACACACCTCGATGCCCTCGCTGGCCGTCCATGTGGTGAAGGCCTTCAGGCCCGCGGACAGGGCATGGAGCTGGGCACCGGGTTATACAGTTATATTGACACAGGATGGTAGAGGATGGGCACAAGGTACAGTTATATTGGCACAGAAAAGGAGCAAATTAAAAATGTCACTTGTTAATATGAATGAGGATCTTTTGTTTAACCCCTCTAGAGAGTTGTTTGATGCACCGGTGCACCAATCTAAGTTACATAACAACAAAAATCCCCATAAAAATCTGTCAGTTTAAGCTAGAGATCTGTTTCTTTGCATTGGATGTGTCTCAATACACCGCATCCGCCAGTGTCACACTTCTGCTTCTACAATGAAAGGTGGCAGAACTAGAGCGGTGTTTGTCAGACCAGGAGGCATCCCGAAAATTCAGTCTCCTCACGAAAACATCTGTAGCGTCCGAACCACTCTATGGAAAGGGGAAACTCTCACGAACATGTTCTCAGTTTTGCTCTACAACCCCCACAAGTGTCAGACAACTCGTCTGAAGATGGTACTGTCAATGTGTGAACTTCTGTTTGGTAGCGTCCGAACCGTTTGGGCTGCAAACTCGTGTGAAGGTAACCGGTATCGATTTTAAAAAAACGAATTGAAGATTGAAGGACATTTTGTGCCTACCCAAAAAAGCGGTTAAATATGTAAAAAAGACAACTAGTTTCTTATGATAAATTTATTGACTTTTGTTTTTGACATTATGAATGTGTTATTCAATGTTTCTATGGGTATTAGTAGTAAAGGCCAAATTAAATATTTTATAAAATAATTGTTTAAAATTCTAAATCAAATAGCTAAATGATCCATTGTATGACCATCTTAAAACAATTCCCTATGTCAGCTTAGCACCCCCTCCCCCAACGTCTTAGACTAAAGAATTAACCCAGACGAAGCCTGTTGTCAAAACACCTCCATTAGACTTCTGCCGCTTAAAATGGATGAAACATTTCAAGACTATTATCAGTGAGTGCAGTGTTTTCCCATTTTTCCTGGTCAGGTCACGTGTTTAGGGAAAAAAAACTCTGGGCCATAGCCAGCCTTCTTTCATCATGTACTATATCAAGGGGAGGTATTTACTTAGCCTGGGTACCAGTCTGTTTAGCTATCATTCCACTCCTTGTATAGCATGACACGGAGTACAAGGCGTGGAATGTTAGCAAAACAGGTTCTGGATTTCAGGCTAGCATTTACTGTAAGTACCTCTGGTAGTTCACTGAAGTCTCCCTGGTTGATGTCTCCAGTGATGCGGTGGTAGACCTGGTTCATGTACTGACCCACAAACTTGTAGGCATAGGCTGTAGCCAGCAGGGGGAACAGCTTGTACTGTTGGGTCTGGTAGTCCATGATCTGGGGCTCTGGCTCTCTGGAGGAACCACAAAATAAGAATATAGACTTAGATACAAGGTTAATGGTTCGCTTGCTATCTTTTATATGTCTTTGAAGAACATTGAGACAGATATTATATGAGTAAGGCTTCCTAATATCTACCCAAACTCTATATAAATCAGCTCTCACACAATTAGAATAAGAGTATAGATTTTGTTAAAATGGTAAGGTTGGAGTACTATGCTTTCTATTCTTGTTTGTGTCTATGAGTGTGTTACTTGTGTATGGATGTGTGTAAGTATATGTATGAGTAGTTTTGTTTTCCTTTGACTATTTATGTATGTTTCAGTAAATGTGTGTATCCAGGGTCATGTTCATTAGGCAACAAACGGATGAAAACGCACCGAAACATAACACAGGAAAGTAGTATCTGTACAATAAGAATTTAGATTTCCGTCTCAAAATGTTTTGCTACAGTGTGACCTACTGAACATGACCCTGGTGTGTCCAGGGCTACAACTGACCCTGGGCGTATCTCAGACTGGTGCCGTACGGAACTGTAGCGGATGGCGATAGTGCAGGACTTGGCGAGGGCGCGGCCCGCTTCCCCTACGATCATGGACCTGATGAACACCATGGTGCCGTAGGTCAGCTTGGCACTGGGAGGCTTCACGTACGTACCGTCTGCCTCTACCTGGTGGGGAGAATACATACCGTCTGTGGGAGTGGAGGCTCCTCAGAGGATGAAGCATCCTCCTTAGTGAATTTCAGAAATATGTAGGGTAGCACCATGGTGTAACCAGAGGACAGCTAGTTTCTGTCCTCCTTTGGGAACATTGACTTCAATATAAAGCCTAGGAGGCTCACGGATCTCACCCCTTTCCATAGACTTACACAGTAATTATGTCAACTTCAGAGCTCTTGCAGCATGAACTGAAGTTATCCACCCAATCACAGGATCTAAGAATGAATCTAGTACTGAAAGCATAAGCTACAGCTAGCTAGCACTGCATAAAATGTGGTGAGTAGTTGACTCAAAGAAAGAGAAAAACAATAGTTGAACAGCTTTGAACAAATTCATTTTTTTTTTTTTTAAGAGAGTGAGGGAGAGATAGAGAGCTAGCTATATGTCGTATTTTTTTCACTTAGCTAGCGGTTTACTAAAGCGTTAGTTCTAGTAGCTATGTACACTAATATGCGAGAAGGAATACAATAAGCAAAGTGATCATGTTTTTTGTGGCTGCTATGAAAGTGAACTGTTTGTGTGTGATCAGTGGTGTATTCATTCCGCTGATTCTGTTGAAAAATGTTTCTTAAACTGAACGGGGATAAAAAAAAATTTGCTTAACTTCCCAGTCGCTCACCTTTGCATATTTCATCAGCATGTAGTCGCGAGGAATTCGTACATTCTCCAATTTCAGGTAACCATTGTCAACCTCATCAAAGCCAAACTTGGGTCCTATGTCCCCTACCACCACACCTGAGAGAGAAAGAGAGTGAGATCACTAGACAGTAGGCTGCAGACAAAGCTACAGACAGAGACACAGACAGACATACTCACAAACACACTCTTTTTGACGCACGCACAGCAGCATGTACAGTACCTGGCAGTGGTATGTGTGTGTTCATACTGCGGAGAGGTACGATGAAGGCGTGCAGGCCGTGACACTTCCCCTGGGTGTGGAGCTGGGCCAGAACTATGGCATGGTTAGATGTCTTACCCACTGCAGAGAGGGCGAGAAGAGAGCGAGACGGACAGGGAAAGCGAGAGAGAGACCATTACACTCCAATGGATTCATAACATTAGCTATGTCAGTTCTCACTATTCAAATAACTTGATTGAAATAACTTGGCAGTCGTTTAAGTCTCTAGTCCACACTACAATGATATTCAGCAGTAAATGGTCTGATCTTGTTCAGCAATGTCGTGGAATGTGTTTTCTTCAGAAGCAAAGTCCACATAATTTACTGGAGATTGGTTTGATTGTACAGTGCCTTTGTAAAGTACTCAGACCCCTTGACTTTTTAATAGATTTTTGTTACATTATAGTTATTCTAAAATAGATTTAAAAATGTATAATCCTCAGCAATCTACACACAATACCCCATAATGACAAAGCAAAAACAGAAATACCTTATTTACACAAGTATTCAGACCCTTTCCTATGAGCCTCGAAATTGAGCTCAGGTGCATCCTGTTTCCATTGATCATCCTTGAGATGTTTCTACAACTTGATTTGAATCCACCTGTGGTCAATTAAATTGATTGTATATAATTTGGAAAGGCACACACCGGTCTATAAAAGGTCCCACAGTTGACAGTGCATGTCACAGCATAAATCAACCCATGAGGTTGAAGGAATTGCCCGTAGAGCTCAGAGACAGGATTGTGTTGAGGCACAGATCTGGGGAAGGGTACCAAAATATTTCTGCAGCATTGAATGTCCCCAAGAACACAGTGGCCTCCATCATTCTTAAATGGAAGAAGTTTGAAACCCCCAAGACTCTTACTAGAGCCGGCCGCCCGGCCAAATTGAGCAATCGGGGGAGGAGGGCCTTGGACAGGGAGGTGACCAAGAACCTGATGGTCACTCTGACAGAGCTCCAGAGTTCCTCTGTGGAGATGGGAGAACCTTCCAGAATAACAACCATCTCTGCAGCACTCCATCAATCAGGCCTTTATGGTAGAGTGGCCAGACGGAAGCCACTCTTCAGTAAAAGGCACGATAGCCCGCTTGGAGTTTGCCAAAAGGCACCTAAAGACTCTCAGAACATGAGAAACAAGATTCTCTGGTCTGAAAAAAACGAGATTGAACTCTTTGGCCTGAATGCCAAGCGTTACGCCTGGAGGAAACCTGGTACCTTCCCTACGGAGAAGCATGGTGGTGACAGCATCATGCTGTGAGGATGTTTTTCAGCAGCAGGGACTGGGACTGGGAGACTAGTCAGGATCGAGGGAAAGATGAACGGAGCAAAGTACAGAGAGATCATTGATGAAAACCTGCTCCAGAGCTCTCTGAACCTCAGACTGGGGCGAAGGTTCACCTTCCAACAAGAAAACAACAGCCAAGACAGCACAGGAGTGTCTTTGGGACAAGTCTCTGAATGTCCTTGAGTGTCCCAGGCAGAGCCCGGACTTGAACCTGATCGAACATCTCTGGAGAGACCTGAAAATAGCTGTGCAGCGACGCTCCCAGCCAACCTGACACTCGATGCTGTAATCGCTGCCAAAGGTGCTTCAAAGTACTGAGTAAAGCGTCTGAATACTTATGTAAATGTGATAGTTTTCGTTTTAATAAATTAGCAAAAATGTCTAAACTTGTTTTTGCTTTGTCATTATGGGGTATTGTGATGTCATTATGGGGTATTGTGTATAGATTGAAGGGGAAACAAATATTTAATCAATTTTAGAATAAGGCTGTAACGTAACAAAATGTGGAAAAAGTCAAGGGGTCTGAAAACTTTCCGAAGGCACTGTATGTGTATGGACCCTGAAGCTCAAGTGTGTCCGTGTACTCACGTCCCCCAGGCCACCACTTGATGGAGGTGATGGTCGGGCTGTTCAAGACAAACTCCTGGGTGGCCGGGTCATATGTTGCCGTGGTTTCAAGCCCCCTGAGGTGGGTGCCTAGGCAACGAGAAAGACACCAAGGCCCCCAAACAAACAACACGTTATCACTAAGTTATGGCAGGAGTACATTGTTTTCAAATATTATGCAGTGAAAAAAATGACAAGACTAGCCATCAATCTCAAATAATAACAACTTCAAACTTATATTTACTGCTGTAAGATAAAGCTATTATTTGTTGTGTCTAGTGGGTATACTTTGTAGCCTACTTTGTCGATTTAACCAGTTCCCTCACAGGGAATTTTTTAAATTCTATAGTGGAAAACCCTTTGGAGGTGTTTGACAGATCAAAACCAAAGAAAATACAATCTATTTCTTACCATGTGCATGACTAATAGGTGTATGGTTTAGGACTGTCAAAGTTAACCCAACATTTTTTATGCTGTTAATCTTGCTACTGTTTTAGTTCTCTGGTCAAAATATTTAAGCAAATGATCCCAGTTCTAGTAGCAGCTGCTGTGACTAGTTCATGAAGAACATGGATCAGTAGCCTAGGCTAGATCTAATAGCTGTATGGTATTTTACATGTACTGAGACCTGGCTGAGCTGTTAGTTTTCTGTGGAACTCATAACATTGGTCAGACAGGTTTAAATGCCCTTTGTATCCATAGAGCCAGTTCTTTTTGTCCCCCTATTGTCAACCCTCCAATTAGAAATTGGAATGAATGAAGCGTTAACAGTACTTGGGTGTGTATGTGGGCAACTGTTAAACTCCAAGAACATTGATAAGAGGGAGTAGGCCTACTTAAACATTGAGACCATTAATAGCCAGCTGTATGTTCCAGTGACTTGTGTCATGGTGAAACATTTTGATACAGAATATTTTGTGTTTCTTTCCTTTACAATCAAAACATAGTGGCGTTTAGTTACAGGCACACTAACTCAATTCATTATTTTAATTGTTTGACAGCCCTATTACGTTTATACAGTGAAGATACATGTGACGAAGAACGTAGGTTGTCTGTCTTTAAAAACTCAATATACTTCCAAACACAGTAAGAGGGACAGAGGCGGTGGAGTGTACCTGTTTTGGAAAGGAAGTCACTGAGAATGCTTTACATATGGGCATGCACGTTCACCGTGGCTGGCAACAAGACCGTGTGAGAACCAAGGGCAGAGCACATTGCAAAGGGAAGCCATGCGAAGCTGTACGGCCCACAACACGCACTCTCCAAGCCAGCCAGTATTAATGGTTTTAGTCAAGAGTAAAGGCCAGAGTGAAATGTCCTTGTTTTATTATTTATTTAAATAGTATTTAAAAAAGGCCCAGTGCAGTCAAAAATAGGATTCCTTTGTTTTATATATAATTACACACTATAAAGGTTGGAATAATACTGTGAAAATGATAATGCCCTTTTAGTGCAAGAGCTGTTTGAAAAGACCGCCTAAAATGTCAGCTTCTTTTGGTAGGATGGAGTTTTGGAATGCCTAGTGACATCATCAGGCAGTAAATTAGTACCAAACATCTCTGTCAATAACAGCTAGTTTTGAGTATCCCCCTCCATACTCAGAGCACTCCCAGACAGTCATAGCAAAATTCTTGTTTGATAAATTGGTCTTTGCTAAGAAGCCATTTTTGTTTCTTTTTGACCATTTTAATTTAAAAACAATCACACTAAGGTACTTAATTGTTACCCAGAAACAACTTGATATTGAGATAGAAATGGCTGCATTGGACCTTTAACACAAACGTCTTGTCTGGGGAGACGTTTTTACACAAAATTCCCTAACGAGTATGGGAGAGTTTTCTGGTGGCTCGACTCGAATGTTTAAGAGGGTGGGCATGCATCTCTTGTCCACTCCACAGAGCATGTGGGTGACCGGAGGTTGGTGATCAGGTACGGTTTGTTCGGCATTTTACCGTGGCCCATCTCGGTCTGTGCGTAGGTGCCGATGATCTCCAGGTTCCAGGCGGGTATGAAGAATGTCTCCATCTGCTCAGGACTGGCCTGGTTCAGCAGGGTGGGCAGGAACATTGCCAGGTGGAGGTCCAGCGGCTCTGACCGCCCACGGTGCACACAGCTGGGGCAGCGCCAAGGGGCAAGGAGGGGGTAGGGGATAGGAGGGTAGTTTGAAGGGAGAAGATGGTAAAGGAAGGATAGGACATTGGGGGGGCATGCAAAATAAGGTATAGCCAAGGGAGAGATGGTTGGAAAAGATGGGAGATTGGAAGTGTTAGTAAATAACATTTTGGGGGCAGACAGGATGGATGAAGGGATGGGGAGTGCAAGAATTCATATAAAAAAATGTAAAACAACTGTGAGCTGGTCATGCAAACTAACTGCGGAGAACTGAATAGAATCATCTGAATATAATCAACTGAATAGAATCAACTAAGTAGAATCAACTGCATTTAGACCTGGCTTGAATCAAGAAAAGGTTAATTAAGTTCATTCATTCAAAATAACCTTCTCATGCATGATTGTTGCAACCTTTCATTTATTTGCCTGAAATTTTAATTTCCAAAAGCAGTGTAACCTGTACTCTCTCATTTCACTGAAAAAAAAAACATTTTAAATTCCAAATGAATTGTGAGGCAAACTCTGGGCTGTGTTCATTAGGAAGAAAACTGACACAAGAAGGGACTAACTGGACTTGGTCCATTAAGAAATGGCCAATTTAGTTTTCCCTTGTAAAGGTTTTTTCATTGCATGGCCTAATGAACACAACCCTGAGGCAGTAAAAATGTCAAATGTGTGACAACCAATAAATCAACATTATACTCTATGTCTATGCTAATGCTACTAACTAGTGCAGTGCAACTAGCAGTTTTAAAGCAGACTCTTTAGTCCAGGGGTAGGCAACCCTGTTCCTGGAGGGCCACGGTTACTGCAGGATTTTGTTCTAAGTACACACTACACCTGACCAATTGAGCTAATTCAGTGATTGCCTAAATTCACACACCTGGTCTTCCAGGTTGGTTAAATCAAAAACATGAAGTGCCTGCAAAACTCCAGGATCCAGGTTGCCTACCCCTGCTTTAGTTTATAAGGAAGAGTGAAGCAATCGTAGGGGCATTTAAGGTTAAGAAAATAGGCAGTTTTCTATTGACCCAGGATTATTAGACAAAAGCAATGTCGGCAAAACAATATGTGTGATATGTGTTACGGAAACGGCAGGTAGCTTAGCGGCTAAGACTGTTGGGTCAATAACCGAAAGGTCACTGGTTGGAATCCCCTAGCCAACCAGGTGAAACAAATCTTCCCTTGAGCAAGGCACTTTTGCTCCATGGTCGCTGTCGATAACGGCTGATTCCTGGCTGTGACCACACTCTCTGAGGGTGTCCGAGGGAGTGGGAAATGAAAAATAAACAAACTCATTTCCAATTCACACATAGGTACACACTTCTGCATGTGCGAAATAGGACAAATGTAAGTACCTACCTAATTATTATTATAATAGATATAGGAGACATTTTCTACAGATCGGCAACATTTTTATAAGTTCGACAGGTGGACATTTCTTTTGTCTTATTTTCTTCATTGCGACAGATGATGATGGAACCAGTGTTTTTTCCATTACATGCTGATTGCCACAAATTTGAAGGTGCACGGGCATGTGACGTCACGCAACTATACAAATAATGTTTCTTTGCAGGAAAAGGATTATCCTAACATTCAAGAGGGCCTGAATTACTTACGCCTTGCTTTTCTGGTTGGCTGGCAAGTTTCACCATCCAATTATTTCCGATCTACAGGAGTGCAAGTTTCACCATGGCACGGACAGCGGCGATACGTTGGCACATGCGAATTATTATAATATGGAAAATATTTGTACATTATTGCATTCTATCCATGCTGGCTTTCGCGGGCTACCTGCGACATGAAACGGATAGGTGAGAGGGCATACAGGGTGTTGCCAATTTATTAAAGTACAATTTGCCTAATTGGGTAATGGAAACACTTTGACCACAACATTTTTATTCAACACAGGGTTTTGCGAAAAACAATGTTGAGGTGCGAGGTCATTAAATCCAGCTTTATTGACACACGATAATTAAAATGGAAACGCACGACAGCAGCCAATTGAATCCGAATATCAACCCACACCGCATGTTCTTTGGCAGGACACCGTGCGTCTTCCCTAGGAGTTGAGACTTCGGCAGGCAAGAACAATTGTTAGGCCTATATTCATTCATCCAAGCCATTCATTCACAAACAGCCAAACAATTAGGCCTACATCCATCCACTCAAATGCACAATTCAGAACGTTAGGTCATTTGCTTAAAAGGTCAAAATTCTACAGTGTTAGGGTTAATCATTTGCAATGAGTCGACTAGATCCAGAGAAAATGGGGAGTAGGGGAAAATCAAGACATAATAGCAATCAGAATTAACTGACATAAGCTTGGAAACAACTCATTAGGCTAATAGGCCACTACTAGCAGAAGGAGAGGAAATACAAGGGGTTGGACGAATGGAATGAAACTAAAAACTAGACAGGAGACATTTGGGTTCTTCGGGAAATTATCTTTTAAATATTGTTTAAGCGCAATGTTAGGGATATTTTTTGCCCTTTAATTGTTTCTTTTGTCACCTTTTCCAAGGTATTGTGCAGGTTATGAGGACTCTAAAAACAGACCGGCAATCATGACATTTTGAATCTAGCATATTCGTTTCGGCTATTCAGTTTAGATAATAACTATTGAGTTATGCCTACTGTTTGGGCACATTTTGTCTACACAAACAACTACAGTGATCTGTCAAACACCTACAAATAATCACTTCAATCAAAATGACCACCCCATGATTTGAAAATATTAAAAGAAAATCCTTCATCAAGGATCGACAACTGTCCATCCCTAAGCATCCCTGCGATCCTTTCCATAATTCAAACATAACTAGCTAGCTAAATATAAAACAATTGCACAAGCACTTTGTTGTATAAATTGTGCTATTACGTTATCATTATTATAAATTCTCTGTATGGGACTGACCGTGCCCCATCTCTGTCTGGGCGTAGGTGCCCAGGGCCTTCAAGGACTCGGCCAGGGGGACCCACTTCTTGAACTGCTCCTTGTTACACTGGGTGTACAGGGTGGGGAGGAACATGACGAAGTGTAGCCCCAGAGCCTCATGATGGTGGCCCTGAAACACGCTGAGGGAGGGGGACAGACACACAGGTTGACGGATGGACCACTCAGTAGGTTTGTGGTAATTTTACTCGTTTTAAAGAAGGGGAGGTTCTACCTGAACTTGTCCAATAAGAATGTGCATTTTAGTTTTCCATTTCAAAGTGTTTTGTGTCTACTTAAAAGGACCCAGGTTTAGGGTTGACACTAGTGTCAATATGACCTTACTGTAAAAGCAAGACTTAATTTTTTTTTAAAGGGATTCTGCAAGAGTCTGGTAATTAATCATGGAAGTCTATAGGTATGCTAGCATAAGCTACTGTACCTATAGACTTCTAGTTTTGCGCTCGCAAAACTACCTCTAATGTCCTTCATACTGCACGCAGAGACAAATTGTGCCCACGAGTTTCTGATTCTGGGTAAGTAGAAAACCGCTTAATTGATAGAATCTTGCAGCATCCCTTTAAAGACATGCTCTGGGTCTTAAACGACCACTAAGTATTTTTTTATTTTTTTTAACTCCCCTTTTGGGCTAGATGTGTCAATGTGTAGTTCATACGTGCACAATCTATGAGCAGAATTACTGTCTTACCTCAATTAGCCACGAAATCCCTAGTTTGAAAGCAACTGTCTACACGAGGCTGTGCAGTGTCATTTTACCCCACATGGGCCAGCCCCCTAGCAATTAGAGTTCTAGCCAATGAAGAGAGCGATGATGTGGTGCACATATGTGACATAGTACACCATTCTTTGGGGCAGAAGGAGGGTTTACTTTTGGCTCGTGAGCGCTACTTTCAGAAGTACTGGCTAAAAAGTATACAAAAAAGTACCGGAGAATCTCAAACACAAATATTGACATTGGACAAACCCAATCCCTTTAGTTTCACTATAAAATGTGCTCTGATTGGCCTCATCTCCAATTTGCTCAACATTGTCATATTGAGAAATAGATGTTATCCAAGAGACTTACAAAAGAGAAAATATAGGCTCCTGGCTGAGGCCTTTAAAATGTAACTAACATCTGACTTTTATACTTGACTTGGGCTATTTAAGGCTAAACATATTTGATGAGGCAAATTGGCAGTTTGAACAAGTGAAAGGGTAGGACATAGCGTAGCCTGTGACACAGTTTTAATCTTGATGTGACCTTTGCGCTGCCTAGAGAGATGGTGTTGTCCTGCAGCAGTACTCCATGACTCACACATACCAGGGATTGGGTTTTGAAATAATTTCACTATTCGAATAGTATGATGAATTTGTTTGATATCCGGATATACGTGTTATTTTTTTTTAAGTTTGGTTTTTAAGCTGAGCACTGCTACGCGAGGGAGAGTCTGGCGCTCTATTGCTGCAGCAGCAGAGGGGAATTGTGTGTGATCAGAACGGAGGGAGCAGACGGAGGAAGATGGCCAATAAAAATATTGCCTAGTCAGACCATTATTCTTTTCCAGCTGGGTGATATTTATTATACAATAAAAGTCTACTACTTCTCATTTTGCTAACTTTTAATTCCATCATTTTATTACATTTGCATTGCATTAGTGAGTTCTCTCTCCACTTTCAACAGATAGAGCCTCTTTGCCGCTTTGATTGGCCAACAGAAAACAAGTTACCGGCTACCGGAGGTCACACGTCATTAAAACTACATTGAAAAGTTTGTTTTATTAAATTAATAATTTGAAATGTCATGGTATAGCCTTGTATGTAACAATGACGCATTCTCATTTCATTTAGAAAAAGTGTTTCAGTGTTAATCTCCAGACGGGTTGACCCCAACTGGTAAGAGTAGGCAACAACACCTCTGCCACGCTGACCCTCAACACAGGGCCCTCCCAGGGGTGTGTGCTTACCCCCGTGTGGCCACGCACGACTCAAACTCCATCATCAAGTTCACTGACGACACGACAGTGGTCGGCCTGATCACCAACGGCGATGAAACAGCCTACAGGGAGGAGTTCAGAGACCTGGCAGTGTGGTGCCAGGGCAACAACCTTCAACATCAGCAAGACCAATGAGCTGATCTTGGACTTCAGAAAACTTGTTCACAAAATTTGAGAAATAAGCTTTTGTGCTAATGAACATTTTCTGGGAACTTTTATTTCACCTCATGAAACATGGGACCAATTCTTTACATGTTTCATTTATTTTTGTTCTATTACTGCCCTGTTGGGTGGAGCTCTAAAGTTAAGCATTTCACAAAACTTGAAAATAGGTGTACAATCCCCCCCCACACTAAAAATGATACTCACAAGTATTCTAATACTAACATTCGTTCGGATATTCGAATAAGCGTGCACATCCCTAACACACACACAAACCTTTATAGCCACATGGCAGAGTGCCAGGGTCTTGCCCCATAGGCAACACTGTAACAGTGCAGAAAACTACAGTACTGTAACATTCCTATTGCTTCACCATATATATATTACAGACTTTGATCAGGAAGATACCAACAAACTCCTCATAAGATGACAATGCAATTACTCTTGGGGCTAATAGCAGGCAATACATTAGCATGGGGTGTGGAGAAGACTTTAGCATATAGGTGAAAGGCTTAGAGACTGTTTGTGTAATTTCAGCAAATGCTGCATTTTGCTTCAGTGTGTCCAAAGCAGCATCAATACAGCCATCTGCACATCAAACCTCAAAACAAGCATGAGAGAAACCTCATCGATGTTTGTCACGCTGTGTTTACCAGAAGAACTTTCTGTGAAATGTTAAGAAGAAGAAAAACATCCATGAAATGTGTGAAGGCGTGATGACTGGAGGATACCGGGAAGTATGATATTTGCTTTGATCATCCCAAACCCTTACAGAATTCATACAGTCCATTGAAACCAAATCCTGCTTGGTAACAACAAAACTAGTCCAATGATCTTAATTACCTCACCTTTCATTACTTTCACCTGCATCGGTAATTACACCTAACAGGATATCTGACAGGAAGACAACTATGGACAAAACCCTATATCTATTTTCACATTTCTAGTTGTGATGTACAGGTCCATTGCATTTACATTGACTTCATTTAACAGATGCTCTTATCCAGAGCGACTTACAGGAGCAATCAGGGTTAAGTGCCTTGCTCAAGGGCACATCGCCATATTTTGGGATTCAAACCAGTGACCTTTCGGTTACTGGCCCAACGCTCTTAAACTCTAGGCTACTTGCCGCCCACAGCAGGTAGCTGGCCTGGGTCTGTGTCCCAGCCTTACCTCTTGTAGCAGTAGATTTCCTCAGGGTCTGAGATGCCATGCTCTCTGAGCTTCAGGATCATCTGGGCACTCTTCTTCACGGCGGCATCGTACCGCTCGCTCCTGGACAGGAAGTTGAGGTCCTCACTTTGGAAGTCTGGGTCACTGATCACCAGTGACTCTGTGGAGGATAGAGAAGATTGTGGGATTAAGACATCAGGGTAAACATAGACACGGAAACCCAGGCTTCTCACACAAGACGGGATTTTGGAAGGGTGGCCATGCGTGACTAGGTTGAACATTATGTGCAAATTGTGTAGTTTTACCATTGGATAAATACATGCGTCTAATATCATTAGCTACATAATACACCCCATATCCTGTCTTATTTGTTTTGATTATGATGCCATAGTGAGTACTGCATGGGGTCAACCATCACTATACAAACAGCCAGTCGGTCAACCAACGACTGTAGCTATATGAAGGGCTCAAATGACCCTAACCTAACTTGCTAGCTAGTAAGGTTGCTGCTAGCTGGCTATGTTATCTGGCAATGCACAAATCAGAGCCTTGTTTACACAAACAGCATGCACAAGTTACAATGAATGCAAAAATTGGCCTTCATCTTGTCATTGGTTCACAATTATAAACAACAGCTGACTGGATATAACTACTGTTACAACAACAGATATATAACTAACTGGCTAACCTAGCCCAGGCAGCCGATAGTGGCTGTGCAGATGTAGCGACCACTATCTGCTGCCTGGGCTATGTATAACCAACCTTCTCTAATGTAGGACAGCTAGCTAGTTGTCATCTTGTTTTGTTGGCTAGCTAGCTGCTAGTTCAATGTTTTGTTTGCACTTGTTCCACGACAACACAAGACATCCCAACCTCACCAATTTCTCTTCTTCTTTTGGTCTTCTCGATGCCTCCGTCCAGAATATGTGTGAGTTTCTCCACGTTAAACGTAGCGTTCTCGCGCTCTCTAGTTATGTCAGGATTCATGGCGAAATAAATAATATTTCCCCTGGCAAAAGACGACGCTGCTGGTGGTGACAATAGCACCGTGTGAGTTGTGTAACCTCGGGGCTACAGGAACCAAGTTCAGCAGTGCACCCACTGGAGCATGACCATTTATTGACAACTTCCTGAATGGCTAGAAGAGGGGGGCGTGACGTTGTGAAACATTACCACCTTGAACTGCCAAAACACACAAAACACGCATCTTTATAGCGTTTGGCCTACTTTACCCTTTGATAACTCGTCGAGGAGATGCTTCCAGCAGACGACAGTCTTTCATTTCCTTTGGGAAGTCAACTCTGGTGCAGTCAAGGAGGGAGATTCAGTGAGAACATTTGGAAGGCGAGGAGTGTCTACGGCTGGAGGTTGGTGGACAACGTGCTCGTCCGTTCCGGTCATTATTATGAGCCGTTTTTCCGTCAGCAGCCTCCCCTGGTACTGTCTATAACACAATATACCCAATAATAGTCAATAAATATAATTTGTCATCCCTTTTGGATTGCATGGCTAACAGACTAGTTCATTTTCTAGATTGGTGAGTTACCAACCAGAGGAATCGAAGGCTACACTATCTATCCAGCATGCAACAACGCAGCACCACGTTGTTGTTCAGACTACATTTGTGGAACCCTTTGACCCCATCCTTGGGGCCCAGTACATAGTTCTGTGCGAGATTGAAAATGCAGAGGGTAAGATGAGGTTTTTATTTGGTTTATATGCTTTGCAACTCCCAAAACCCAGTTACCTATCTCATCACAGGAGGTGGTGGTCCATGCCCGTGTGCTGAACTGTGTGGATGGGGTGAACCTGGCCCTGCTACAGAGAGGTGTCAAGGAACAGAGGAGCTACTTCCGAGAGAGGGGGGAGAGCAAGGGAGATGCTGCTGATGCTGCTCAGCCACGTGCTCCTCCCTGACCTGGACCCCAGTAAGAATTCATCTGTCACAACGCTTCACTGATACAGTGCTACTGGTGGAAAGTTATGAACCAGGTGGATTTTAATGTCCTTTTGTACATGTTGTAATGTTTATATGACCTCATTTATACCTCAGGTGGATCGTGTCAATAGGTCAGATTTTATTATGGTTGGGACATTTTCCCAAATAGCCGATTACACGCGGATGTCAAGGATTATGAGACTGTGCCTCCCTAATTTAGAATGGCGAAGGGTGGAATTGGGCTATAAAAAGACTTCTGAGGAAATCCTGATGGATACATAAAAGCTGCTTGTTCTGGTGCACTGTTAAGTCCTGCCATTATTTGTCATACGATATGGGTTCTGGAAGACACCCTCTTCCTCCTGAGTTCAGCAGGTTCACTGAATGTTGGGTCAGGTGTATGAAGTAGGCCAAGAAAATGCATACTTACATTCTTATTGTAGCTCATCTAAGATAAGAGATAATGTTTGATGTGGCCATTTATGCAATGGTTACATTTGTGAATGAAAACTGATATGTAGCTTGGAAATTTATATTTGTGAGAAACATGCATAAATTCTTCTTGATTTGATATTTGTGGACGAGGTGTGTGTTATCGTGTTGCTTTATTTTTTGGTAGTTAATTCTATTTTGTTGGAATTGAAGAAGCAAACACGTTGCCAATATAATCTTTAATGAGTAATTATTTTCTTGATACAGTATCAAGGTTGCATTTAAAAGGATCAGTGTCAGGAAAATAATAAGAAATAGACAAGCAAAACTTAGTCAATAACATTGCACCGTGTCCCATCATCTCTAGTAAAACAATAATATCAAGGATAAACAAAAAAAACATAACTGCTTTGTAACTTTCCTTTTTTAAAGTAGATTCTGCCATCTCCAAAGAATTTGGGTAAACAAAAGCAATTCAGCAGCAACAATCATGACCTTACAGTGAGCTATGCAATATTTTCAGACAAAATTAAATTATACATTCTGGGTAGTATTGATATTTAAGTTTATACAATATAATTTGACTTCTTATAAAATCACCCTAGAGACAAGAATACCCTCCAAGCACACTGTTAACAGGTCTATTATCTAGAAGAAAATCGATGAGAATTGTATGTAGGGGTGTAGCTGCTGCCAGACACTTTGGAGGAAGCAGGTAGCATCAGTAGGCCAGACTGAGGATCTGTCTTGCAGCGGGCCATCGCTTGCTTGTAGTTGATTTTATCCTTTGTTGTGGGGTCGACAATTTCCTTGGCGTAGTTGTACTCATCCTGAAGCTCTCTCATCATGATGCTGTCAATCATCTTGGCTCCAATGGCCTCCTGTATGCCCACACGGTCCGTGTTGTTGGGATTTACCAGCCCTCCCGTCAGGTGTTGTACCTCCATGTAACGCAGGGCAGTTTCTTTGGGCATCCAACCTTTCAGGACGGCCTCTCCCACCGACAGGCGTTCTCTGGTCGTGGGGTCCTCCACGCCAGTGTAGGCTTTCTGGGCGTTGAGGAGCCTCTGCAGTTGGCTCGAATCGATGAGGTCCCTCTCGGCTGCTTTGTGGACTGAGTATCTCTCCTTGTTTCTGATGTCAACGATGCCCCCTGTAGCAGCCTGTGCTTCCAACAGCTTTTCTGCCGTGCCGCTTTCGATCAGCTTGCGGGCCACTGCATTGCGTATGGAGAAGCATGTGTCGGTGTTTGTGTCAATTACACCAGCGATAGGATATCTTTCCTTAGGGGCAGGAACAGGGACGCTGCTTGTAAGGGACGACTTTAGCGAGGATGCTGGCTTTGATGTGATTGAGTTGAACTTGGGCTGTTTTTCTTTTTCACCTGCAACAAGGAGTGCAAACTCTGAAATGGGCATTTTCCCATCCTTGTATTTTTGCAGATCATACTGGGTCAGTTTTCCATCTCTCAAGGCATTTTTGATAGAGTACTGCTTGCCGCTCTTGCGATCCTGCAGCACAGAGGTCTCCCCATCAGGTCCCATTGAAGTTATTTCCTCCCAATCACACTCCAGCTCTTGCAGATGCATGTACTGGGTACGGTCGATCTGTCCCTGCAGGTAGGCTTCATATGGCGATAGTTCTTTGCCAGTATCAGGGTCCAAGATGGTTATTTTAGTGGAGACGTTGGTCTCCTTTGTCCGGGTCTCTGTATGGTCTTCCTTCTCCTTTGCCCTCTGGAGTTCCCGGATGGTGTTGTCTTTCTGGTGGATCGTGTCTTTCTCGTCCAGTATCTCCCTCTCCAGACGCTGCACATCAGACTCCATCTTGACGCTCTTTTGCCTATTGATCTGGCTTCTCTCGCTCATCAGCTTGGTCTGCTGCTGGAATGATAAGCTGATGTCTTGCCTCTCAGACTCCAACTTCTTCAGCTCCCGGGTGAGGTTGTCTTTCTCCCTCTGCGAGGCGTCCCTGGCCAGAATGAGACTTGTCTCTTCCCGAGAAGTGCTCGACTGAGTGCCATTCAGTCGGTTGAGTTTGTCAGAGAGTTGTTTGATTTTTTCCTCCAGGTCCTGCCTGGCATGTTTCTCCTGAGACACCAGGCCCTTCAGGCGGTATCTCTCTGCTTCTACAGCCTGGTCTTTCTCCACCCGGATCACCTCTTTGTACACTGTCTTCTCTACGGCCTTTTCTCGCTGAAGGAGATCAAGCTTGACATTGGTGTTCCTGATGTTTCTCTGAATATTCAGGACGTCATTGGTTTCCTTGTCCATGTCTGAGCGAAGACCGTTGGTCATCCTCTCCAGTCTGGGGTCTCTCTCAACTTTCAGGACCTCTTCGACAACGATGCTCTCCTCGACGGGTGGTGGGGCATTCTCCAGCTCTTTGATGCGCAGTTTGATCTGTTTCAGTTCAGACTCCACTTGAATCTTCTTCTGATGTTCGTCACTCTGCTTTAGGATGTTCTCCTTCTCCTCCACTAAGGTTTTAAGTTTTTGCATCTCAAGCTCCAGCTGCCGGCGGGACTTAACCTCCTCATCCAGGCTCCTGCCAAGCTTATCATGCTCAACTATCTGCATGGGGTCCTTCTGTAGACGCACCACCTCCTGCACCACCACATTTTCCTCTGGCTTTTGTCTCTCCAGCAGGATGTACTTGTTTTGCAGGTCGAACACCATCTCCTCAGTGGTTCGGCGACGCTGTTGCTCTTCGCGCACCTCCTTTCTCAGCCGATCTGCCTCTTTCTCCAAGAGCGGATCATCCTCATACTTGAAGATATCTTTGGTCATAAGCTTTGTCTCCACCTTGGATTTTTCTGCTTTCCACTCATCCCTCTCTTTTCTCAGGAGGTTAATCTGGTCCTCTACATTATTGTAAGTACGGTGCAGATGGTTCACCTGATCATTGAGCCTCTGTATCTCTCTTTCGTTCTCAGGGCTCCTCTCCTCTTTCACCACGTCTTGGATGACTTCCTTCAGCTCCACCTTTGGCTTCTTGGAACGCAGGGCTTCCAGATCAACCATGACCAGAGTGATCTGGTCCTGTATGTCAGAACGCTGCTTGTTGAAGTCTTGAACATCTTTCTTCAGACGCATTATCTCCAACTCTGTTTGTGGATCTATGCGGTAGATCTCATTGACAATTTCCTTGAGTTCGACCTTGGACTTCCACTGCCCCACCTCGCTATACCGAATTCTGAGCTGAGAGACCTCCTTGACCAGAGCGTCTGTCTCAATTTTCTCTCCCTCTAGGCCTGATCGAATCCTCTTGGATTCATTGATGAGATCAGGGTCCTGTTCGACTTTCTTCACCTCCCTGGTGACCACCTTGGGCTGAATTGTGGGAATGATCCTCTCCAATGCATTGATCTGGCTCCTCGTTTGGAAGATCTCGTCATTCAGAGTCTTGCTCTTGTTGCCTTCATCTGTGATTTCCTTCTCAAAAGTTTTAACAGCCTTGAGCATCTCTGGATCCTTCACCAATTGAATCACCTCCTTTTTCATAACCTTCTCCCTGATGTTGGGTCTTGTAGCATTCAGGATGGTGACCTCTGTCTTCTGTTGAATGACTTCTCCCTCTTTTACTCGAACCTCATTCTTTATCTTGCTGATCTCATCTTTTAACTTGGAGGCTTCTACATCCAACTGAGGATCTCTCTCAAACTCAGTCACCTCTCTAGTCACCAGTTTGGGCTTGATGCACTTGAGGTCGTCCCCAAAAGTAGCGATTTTCATTTTCACACCCTCGATCTCACCCTGGGTACGGCTGCGCATCAAGGCCTCTTTGTGGATTTGGTCCTCCAGATCTTTTAGGTCGGTTTCCAGTTTAGGGTCGCGGTAGTACTCGAGCACTTCCTTCTCCTCAACTCGATGCATCCCTTTACGGCTCTTCAGAGACAGCATCCTGGTCTTGAACGTTTCCACATCAGTCTCAGCACGGCTGCGTCTATCGCTCTCCGCACTCAACTCTTGCTGCAGGCTCTTTATGTTCATGGTTGGTTTTATGGTTGGTTCTATGGATTGTTTCTCATGTTTCTGCAAAAAGTAAACAAAGAAAGCATAGTTTTAAAAGCAATTTCAGGGAAAACACTTCAACATTTTCATAATTCTGTATCCTAAACACATTCAATTGTTCAGAATTGCCAGTGGTAAAGAAGTTATGTGCAGCTAGATTTTCCAACTCACCTGAGCGATGAGGTTCTTAGCAAAGCCCATCTGATTGAGCAGCTGGTCATTCTCAGCTGACGTTTTAGTATAGTGGTTCACCGCAGCCTTTTCCTGTAATACACAAAGAAGCACAGCCATCCTTCAGCTCACAGTGCTCAAGAAAACATGATGCGCCCTACATTGGTCTGCATAGAAGTGGATAAACATGAATGTAATTTGTGTCTATTGACTTCCATTCTTTATGTATTACCTGGTTCTGCACAGTATCAGTAAGGGTGGAGGTGATACGTTTTTTGGAGTCTTTGGCTCCCACATTGTCAAGGGTGCTGCTGTATTTGTCAGTGTTGACCTCATATTCCTGCACAAGCAGTTGAAATTAAGATTTTATTATTCAATATCCAAATATCTGTTACACAAATAGAAGGTTAATCATGATGCAGTAGGATAATGTAACCTAATCAGAGTCTTACATTGAGGATATTCTGCAAATCTTGGGAAAGGTCAACCACTCTGTCCAGGTCATCTCCCTTCCTCTTGATGTCATCCACCACCCTCTTGCAATACAAATTACAAAATTAAACTTTATTGCAAAATATGTGTCTTACAATGATATTTTAAGAATATCACCGACAATTTCAGAGCTTCTTGACACACAACACAAACAAACTGACCTTCTGGGAGGTCTGCTTGGAGTTGACCTGCGATAGGTCATCGCTGGGGCTGATCTTGTTGTCGGGCAGATTTTTCAGGAAGAAGTTCAGAGATTTGCTTGTGTTCTGGAATTCCTGGTTCTTGCCTGCAGCCTCTTGCAAGAGGCCCTCTCTGAGACAGAAAAACGCAATGAAAAACACTTTCGTGATGACAAACTGAAAACAATTATTCTGTTCATCTGACGTTTGAGCAAACAAATGGACTACTTTGATACCATATATTTGCAGACATGGTGTGTGTAGTCAATCTTAGCTAACCGACAACGTGGCCCTGGGCTCACCTCTCCTTCAGCTGGTTGTTGACGTTAGAGTAGCGGTTCTGTAGTTGTTTGACCTGGGTCCCCTGACGATGGATGTCTGGGCAGTACTCCTGGTAGCCCTGCTGCAGGGAACTACACAGCTGCTCGCTGGTCTCCAGGTCCTGGCCCAGCTTCTTCAGTTCATCCTGAGAGCCCGCCACGTCCTTACGCAGACTCTGTAGAGAACAGATATGATAAATATGTGTCCTGGTGGTGAGCTTTTAGCTAAATTAGAAGGGATGACTGAAATGTGCAGTCAAATGATATAGTCCTTTATTACTTCAAGTCAACTACTAGGGTATTCTCTGGTCTAATTTGTTCAAGGATACTATAGAATCTATTTGGTTCTCTTAAAGTTGGGGTGTGTCCAAAATGGCACACTAATCCAAGGCAGTGTAGGCAATGGTCCTGGTCAAAAGTATTTCACTATATAGGGAATAGGGTGTACTGGTAATGTCTAACCCACCTGGATCTCCTGGGTGCGGGCCTGAATAGCATTGGGGACATCTGGGATAGGGCCATCCTTATTCAGCTTTTCCTCAAAGCCAGAGACGATGCCGTCCACTTTCTTGATCTGCTTCTCCAGGTTCAGAGATGCATTAGCCCTATAGAAGAAATGGCAAACAAATCAAAATAATTAACAGCAAAATCTGCTGTTCGATGCTTTTTTCTGATAATATCATATCGCTAACACAGGTGATCGGTGATAATGTATGTTTTGTAAAATGGTTGTACTTCTTGTTAAATAGGTTGGCCAGGGCTGCGATGCCATCTTGCTTGTCCTTGGCAGCTTGAAGTTTGGCTGCAAGGCCTTTGGAGACGTCCTTCTCCAACGTCGGCTGCTCCATAGCTGCCAGAGCATCTGCTGTTTTCTACAAGAGATACAACCACCGTAGCATTAGGATCAGTGCCATCCTCACCAACAATATCATAACTATCATCATCCTCATTGCCATAGTCATTAGACTCATCATCGTTGTCATCATCATCATTAGAAGGCACGAATCCATCAATGTCATCTATGTCAATCTATAATTATTCAGATTTAGCTAGTTTACCAGCATGAAGATATATTGTACAGTTACAATGGCTGGTAGACATGCTTTCTATCTATCAAAAGTAGTGGAATAGGGTGCCATTTTGGTTGTCCCCTTAGACTGTGCCTGAGGCTGGTCTAGTGGGTAATGTGGCCTGCAACACATATCACTCCCCAAGCGTGGGTACGAATCCCGGCTCCACCTCTACTCTCTTTCTCCCTCCTTCTCTGTCTTCTTGCTAATTTCCACTTGTATCTGTCTCAATAAAGTTAAAAACAAGACTCTCTCACCTCTTGCTCCTTCAGCCTCTTGGCCAGGTCGGTGGTGGGGTCATTGAGGTCCAGCGGGGTCCTCAGACGGCTCAACATTCCCTGCTTGGCTTTGACCAGGTCCTCATCCAGCTTATCCAGCTGACCGGCCACGGCTTTAGCTTTGGGGTTGGACGGAGGGGCTATGTGGGGGACACAGGGCATTGAGAATCCGGCCTAATCAAAAGTAGTGCACTATGTAGGGAAGAGGGTGCCATTTTATCTGCACCCTTAGTTAATTTCACACATTGTATATGTACACATGTCCCATAAATACACTTTGGCTTGGGGTTTACATGATGTGATGAATTGAAAGTGATAACACAATGTGGTCTAGGGACATTGTAGAATCAAAAGTTAGAGAAGCCATTTCTCGTTATTTACAGTTAATGATCATAGCAGTAGCAGTTCCAGAGTTATTTGGAAGGCTTTGTTTTGGGGAACTGGGATTAATAGAGCACATTTTGCTCACCTGTGTATACGGGTCTCTCTTCGACACAACGGATCTTGTCCTTCATTGTGCCTAAATAAACAGCCCTCCTCTTCTTGATGTCGTCAAGCACATCACCATGTCTGTGCGCACACACACACACACAAATCATTAGAACTGAGACATTTTAATTCACAAAAATTATGTATTATTGTCCATATGCATGTCATATAATTTACATAAATGACATTCTCCTGTTGCTTACAGGTCTACGGTGGCAATGGCCTCTGGGTCAGGGGGTGGGATCAGGAAGCAGACCCCTGGAAAGGTTTTGGTTGCCCCACTGCTGGTCAATACGTCCCAGTTCTCAAAGTCTGAATTCGACTTGAGGGTTAATTTGTCCCCTCGAGTGAGTTCAGCCTAAAATAACACAAAGGGAGGTCCTTCCTCAGAATGGATCACATGTAAATATTCCTTTTCATCTTACAAACACAATGCCCAATACTGAGGTATCTAGGAACTTTAATCTACTTTAGTGAGTTCCCTAGTCACAGTAATGTTTGGTTTTGTGATGTTTACATGAGCCTACATTACGTTGCATGTCTTGACACACCTCTCAGTGCAGTGGTAGAGCATTCTGTTCTATTCTAGTAGTCACGTCATTGCTTAGTAGCTTTATCAAAGATTCTACAGAGGTTTCGAATCCGCTTTGACTTCATACCGTAACCTGTGGTGGAGGCTCCGGGACAGGGTCAAAGTTAAAAGGTGAGAGGTCAGAGCAGCTGGGCATACCTTCTCAGTCTTCCAGTCACAGAGGGCATCCACGGTGGTGGACCTGGTTGGCGGGCAGCGGCGCAGCTTGAGGGGGGCGATGGTGGTGCTCCTCTTCCTCAGGTCAGCCAGGAGCTGCTCGTTACGTTGCACTGTGCTCTCCTCCGCCTGAGAGAGAGAGAGAGAGAGAGAGAAGAGAGAGAGAGTGAGAGAGAGAGGGAGAGAGAGTGGTAAAGTGAAATTGCGGAATCAGGACCACCTGCATTGCATTTCAGCATAACCCTTTTTCTTCACATTATTTACATAATGTAGTAGGGTAATGTCATGATAACGTTTGATAATGTGTGAAAGAAATGTAATGTCTTCTAAGTGAAGCGTTAATATGTACACTACCATTTATTTCTCTATTGTGGTGCAGGGAGTTAAAGCCCAAAAATGGACATTGTAGAAAAAAGAATGGTCTTGAAAATGGTTTTTGTATATTTATTTTACATTGATAATAAATGTGCCGAGGTAAAAGCATGAGTTTTATTTATTTTTTGTTCAATATGAAATGCAATGTAGCATGTTGATGATTCATGGGTGTGTTGAAAGTTTACTGCGCAAGTGAGATTGGAACTGCATCCAGATGTACAATAGATATCAGTGTTCACATCCTGGCATTACCTATACTTGTATTTGTGTGTGTATATATCGGAGAGGCTGGGAAAAAAGCAGAAGACAAATTTCCATGTAGTATGGACTAATAAACTATATCTTATCTTACCTCCAGCTGCAGAGTCATCGCTGAGCCACTCCTCCCAGTTGTGCCTTCCACTTTCTTCAGGCTAGAGTTGAGCTCACTCAGAGACTCCGATAGTGTCTCCACATCTAGTTGGTACTGAACAGGGACACAGACAGACAACACATCAGAACATGGTGTCTTTTTCACAGACAGTATCTTCGACCTATCCAGGTTACTGATCATGCTGCAGTTTGGATGTCTATGGTAATGTGCTTAGGGACATTTCTGGTTCAAAACCAAACAGAAGATACCCTTTCCATTCTGGCAATAAAGACGGAAGTCTGGATATTATTCTAAGCTGATGTAGATACTATGAAGCCTTGTTAATGTATTCTGAGTGACATTTACCTTCTTGAAATCCTCTATGTTATCCAGATGGGTCTCTTGGCAGATGCACAAGTTCAGGAACTTCTGCCACTCATTCCGCAAAGAATCTCTCTGAGCCTGAAACAAGTATAAAGATGAAGGCATCACGTAAAGGAACATCTCTAGATCTTTCAGGAACATTGTAAACTTGGTGGACCTAAATGTAGAAGTCTAATCTATAGAAGAGGAAAGAGCAAAGAATCTCTCTGAGCCTGAAACAAGTATAAAGATGAAGGCCATCACGTGAAGGAACATCTCTAGATCTTTCAGGAACATTGTGAACTTGGTGGACCTAAATGTAAAAGTCTAATCTATAGAAGAGGGATTGATTCTTGACTGAAGACAATGTAACATGGTAATAGTCTACAAGGGGAGGTGTACTTCACGTTTGAATTGGTTATTGGCTTGTACCTGTATCGGGGTGCTGGCCGGGTGCTTTAGTTCAATGAGTCGATCTCCGTCATCCTGGAGTTTGTTCACTTCGCTTTCATGGGACAGCAGGCTGTTGTTCTTGAAGTTCTGATTGAGATAAAAAAAAGGAAATATGTTGCCCCTGAACATGGCTCCTTCAGTAATGGAAAACTAAATGTACATCCATGCCAGAAACCTATGAAGCACCTCCTCTAGCAGCATGTTCATACCTTATTGTTATATGAAGTCTTATTGGCATTGAGTGACACTCTATTTGACCCCTAAGATGGACTCTCACCTCATACTGTCTGCGGACGTCTGGAGGATCCAACATGTGGTCGCTCCAGTCCTGTTTCAGGATTTTTGTCTGTTCTTCTCCTAGATAAGTCAGCTCCTTGTTACAGCTCTGCATGTAGTCATACAGACTGCTTAGGTAGTGGTGCCGCCATTTTGAATTGTCCTGTGGGAATAGAACAATATTATATAACAACTGTAAAGAGTCACATCAAAAAGAGACCATATGTTACAATTACTTTTAGGTTGAAAGTGAAATCCCACCGATTTCAGCAGAGGAGGCTGGTGGGAGGACCTATAGGAGGACGGGCTCATTGTAATAGCTGGAATGGAATCAATGGAACAGTATCAAACACATCAAACATTTGGAAACCACATGCTGGACTCTGTTCCATTGATTCCATTCCAGCCATTACAATGAGCCCATCCTCCTATACCTCTTCCCACCAGCCTCCTCTGGATCTCATAATACCCATATGATAACTATGACTTACCAAAAGGTTGTTGTATTGTTTCTTGATGGCAGCATACTCCTGAAACACAAATGAATTGCTGTCATGTTCACTAACTACAAGATGTTTTCAAACACAGCCATTAAATCCACAAACCCTTGAATTCTTCGTCACGGAGATGAGAGAGTTGAAGGGGTTACCTTGGTGCTGGTGGAGCTGGGGCTGAGCTGAGAGCTGTAGGCCTCGATCTCCTTGTGCAGTATGTTGTGGGCAGCGATCTGCTTCTTCAGGTCGGCCATGGTGGGCCCATACTCTTCTGTGTTCACCTCCCTCTGAGAGACAGACACACAGAAGGGTATGGTCAGTCATGGACACAATTAGACTCAGAAGAAAACTAAAGAGGCTTCATGGTAGTATGCATTCTCATGGGGTATCTTAAATGAACATGAACTGTAGGATAACGATGAACTGAACGTTGTGTACTGTTGTGTTAGTTGTTGTGTTGTGTACTGTTAGCTAAGTCAGTCAATATATAGTACAACTGAAGTAAATTTCAGCTTGGATTGGTCAACAGAACAGTTTGTCAAGGGGGATGAGTACCATGATTTTATAAGAATGTTTACAATAGGGAGGCTTGGTCTTAAGGTAGTTGCCAAAGAAGAAGAGGACACTTGATTTTACCTGTTTCTGATTGAGCACTGGAGCCCAGTCGATTCTGGGCTTCAGCTCCACATCGTTGACAGGCTCATAGATGTCCCGGTAGAAGGCACAGTCTTTCAGCCAGCGGTCATGGAGGTGCCTGACACTGGAATGACCAAAAGGTTGAGGGAGGGAGGGAGGGGAAAAGACGTTTAGTATGTTTAGCATGAGCATGATAACAAAGAGAACTGGCAAGATAAACTTTTTTTAGTAAATAAATGCAGCTGGACCTTACTGTATCCCCAAATGATCAAATGTCTTAAAGGGAAAGATGGATTTCTGCAAAGACTACTCTTTTTTGAAGCAGCTAAAGAGCCCAAATGATATCAGCGTTCATAAGAGATATCCCACTGGGCACGCACTAGTTGAATCAACGTTAGTTCCACATCATTTCAATGAAATTGTGTTAAGCCAATGTGGAATAAACGTTGAATTGACGTCTGCGCCCAGTGGGATGGGCCTAGAAGAGGTCACTCACTCGCTCTCTATCTCGCTGCCTTGGGGGTGTTTGTACTTCTTGGCCTTGTCCACATCCAGGAAGAGGTCATTCAGCAGACCCTCCGCCTCAGACAGGTTGCTCGCCACCACTTTCTGGTGCTGGAAAGGACGGGTTTTCTTCTCGTTCTCTGAATCCTACATGGCAATGGGGATGAAGACAGTAGGTGAGTCATGAGAACGAATAGTGGCCAGAATTGAAGTCCATGGACACACTATTATTCAGAGAGAAAGAAAGAGCGAGGCCGTCAGTTTGTGTTCTCACCACAGCGAGTAGCTCTTCGGCCCGGAGGACGTCTTTCTCCACCTGGTCGGAATTCTTTTGCATGCGTGCAATCACCAAGGCCAAGTCGTTGGCTGTGGAACTGTTTAGAGGGCAAAGGTTAAAGGTTAAAGATCTGATTTAGAAAAATAGCAAAGAATATACAAAATGCAAAGAGGAAAGAGGCAGAGAGGAATGTGGAAATGGAATCTGAATCCTATCAATAATTTTTTCGTTTTGGACCATTTACGAGCACTTCAGTTGTTGTCCTTGACTTAAGTGACCAACGAAGGTCAAGGTCCTAAACATTTAGATGGATGCAGAGGCCATTATCCTTGTGTAAGCTATCCAGTTACAAAACCTAACAAAACCACAGGCTGAGAATAGATAGTGACACAGACAGAGTAGATGTGTGTGAAGATGTCCTCCGTAAACTCTTTGAAATAACTTCCCTTTGTCCAAAATCAACACTTTGTCCAAGACTAACAAAAGTCCAAATGTATGACTAGGACCAGGAGTTCTTTGTGAGTTGACCAGGAAGAACTCTGGGCCATAGTTAGAACCTAGAACTAGGGCACTGAGTTCTTGATGTTCAGGAAAAGCTCCTGGCCCTACAAAAGACAACACTCTTGAACTGAAACCAAGGGTGAGTCCCAAAAGGCACCCTATTCCCTTCATAGTGCAGTACTTTTGACCATGTCTCTGGTCAAAAGTAGTGCACTACATAGGGAATAGTGTGCCATTTGGTACGTACACCAATGGTCTCTAGAGGTTATGACCTGGGATCAACAGGAGGGTGAATCATTTCCACTGCCCAACCTGAGAATTCCCAAAACGCTGTATGTTTGTCTCTCTCAACTATTTCTTTGTCTTTCTGTCACTCCCTCTTTGTGACTGTGACTACCTGTATTGCTCTCTCTCTCTGCCGACCTAGTGGGTACTCTCCCAGGGCAGTGTTCAAGGTAGAGCATTGATCTCCGGAGAGGGTTGGATGTGTGTTGAATACTTCTCCACAGCTTTGAATCCAGGCTATTCAGATTGCCTGATTAACTGTAAAATGCTGTACGTAACTGTCGTCTCACAACTTCATCTGAGTTGGGATCAATTCATTTCACCAATTCAGGTGGATATACAGCGCATGTGTAGAACATAGTCCACTACTTTAACTGTGTAGTTGAATTTGCTGAACTGTCTACATTTGACTACCCCAACATTTCTGCCCATGTTCCTTTAAACCTAAGGAGCCATTTTGAAATGAAAGTGTTGTTATCAACAGTAAAACATGTATTATGATGTAATGAGATTCCATATGCTTGTACCAGCAGCATAAAATGACAGATTCAGTAATCCGTAGATCTGTGTTCTCACGTCAACCTGCTCCTAAGGACCATACCAGCACTGAAGTGATAAGTCACTAACCTCCCCTTTAAATACCAGCACTGAAGTGATAAGTCACTAACCTCCCCTTTAAATACCAGCACTGAATTGATAAGTCACTAACCTCCCCTTTAAATACCAGCACTACAGGACACAAACCTCCTCTTAAACACCACTATCCCTCCAAAGACAACTTCTACAGGTGATGGACCGGGTGAACTATTTGAGTGCCTTAAACACATTAAATGCAGGCCCTAGATTTTACACGAATGCCCTCCACCATAACTAAGAAAGACCTACTATACTACAGTATCTTTACTGTGATTAAATGCTTCATCAACAGTTGTACTGTAGCACTATTCACAGTGCTGATACAGATGTTTCAATTGTGTTTAACAGAAAGACAAGCAGTCTGTCAATCAGACAAGGACAGACATTCCCTTTAAATATCCCATTGGCACCACCGTGGCGAGAGGGTGAGCCAACACCCATAGGCCGTGGAGAAACCAGCTGAACAGCACAGACAGAGGCCTTATCTGCCCTGCCCTGATCAGCAGGGCCATCAGACACACAGTGACCCTGAGGCAGGGTGAAACCAGTGGCACTCCTCTCACTCTTGCTCTCTGAATGGCCATTACCTCTATCTTTCATCTCGGTCCAGGTGTCGTGCATGGATACTATAAGACAATCATCCTGTTATTATAGCATCACAATGATCGACTAACACACTTTCCCATGTGTTCACGCTCGAAGCGTGAATACATTTTCATTCCCAGCTTTCTCATGGGAGTGTTGCACCCATAGACGTACAGGTTACATCTCCATTAACATCAGTCTCCATTGACTCAACATAAACACCAACCATCCTGGTGCTAAGCTGCCTGTGCCGAGGTTAGGTTTGACTTTCAACCTCGGGGAAGCTCAAGTGATTCATATTTTTCTATAGGGTGACATTTGATTTATCGCTAATTTAGGCCTACAGGCTACGCTGTTGATGATGCATTGACATAGGAGTCATACTTGATTGATGGATGAACATTGATAAAAAACATATGTCCCCATCTACCTTAAGTACTGTATGTTCTACTCTTTGTGGTAATTTAGAAATCTTGACGCCATCATATATATCCCTCCACGGGAACGTTATAATGACGTGAATAGTCACCAAAATCAATGTAAATCTAATGAGCCGTACCATTTGATAAACGCCATCAAAATTTTAGAATCTGTTTTACGTGACCTGAAAACACACACATACACATACACACACACACACACACACACACAGGTGACTGACACCCTCTACTGCTTCTCCTGAGCAAATCTGACCCAAGGCCACATAAATCCCCCGCAAAACCTACAATAACATCAAGACAACCAAAGAGACAAACCGCATTTCTCTTCATGTCTTTACATAGAACAAAGTTTGTCTTCTTGACTACAACAACATGCCAAAACACACAGTAAACTATCTTTCTCCTTGGCTAAACTAGGCTCATCATTTAACATTTTTATCCATTATCCAGGAGTTAGGAATGAAATAAACGAAGGAGATTCCAGAGGATTCTATGAGAAAGAGGGCAACACAGCAAACACAGGAAATATGAATCCAAGTTCAGGAAAAGGGAGAGGAAAGGAGGAAGGTAGGGTGGAGGAGGTTGCATGACCGAGTTTGCCATCGTTCCTTAGAGACTCACTTGCTGATCTTGCCGGACACCTTCACGGTATTACTGTCCTTCTTCTTGAACATCCTGGATCTTTTGGTGAGTGGAAGTTCCACTCCACGGACAGAACTCAAGTCTCTCTGGTCCCCTCACACTCTCTGTTCCTCTCTCGCTGTCACAGTTAAGACACACACTCCCTGTGCGTATTTTAGTGTGTCCCTGTTGGTGTCAGCACTGTGATTAAGCTGACTGAAAGCGTACCTGTGCCCCTCCCTGTTAACAAGTGCGTCGACTCAACACCCAGACAATCTATTTAGTTCCACAGGACCGGGCCAACCTGTTCTACACACTCCTCCTCACTCCTGCCCTCCTTCACTCACCTCTCTAGTTCAACCCTCCCCGTTCATTAGTTCACTGTCACTCATTGAGGGGGGGGGGATGTTGATATTGTAAAACTGGCAGCCCACAGGTGGTTTTATTTGCCCCCCCAAAGTTTAACATTTTCATTGTTGCACATAAAAGACAAAAAAACACCAGCTCAAAGTGATTTTAATTTTGGAAATATGTTCCCAGGTATTCCCACGCATAATAGAGACACGTGATCATCTACAAATGTAAGACAGTAACATATTATATCTGTTTGAGCTTCTTAAGGTCAATTTGCAGTTTATAAATTATTTATAATTATGTTCCGGCCGCCCGACAAAGAAATCAGCCCGCGGCAGATAGATGGTTTACTGTGTGGTGATCCCTGTTGTAAAACAATCAATTTCCAAGTATTACATTGACTTTAAAAAGCAACACTTTCTGAATCAAAGTTCAGAATGTTAGAATGTATCCAACAGAGAAATGATCTTTTATACATACCATCACAAAATTGGGTCTGTTATATACATTACCGGTACATATTCCTTACAGTGGGCTTCAACCAAGCTAAGCTTTCACAAATGTGACCAGATTTCTCTATGGGGGCTTATGTCAAATTTAAATGATTTTGCTTTAGTTTTTTACATTTTATACAAATTCAGCTTCAAAATGCATTTCATACACTGTTGGAGTAAACATGGGAAAGTTATGCTGCTTTGAAAGTTGATAAACTTGCTAAATTATTTTCACACTTCCTAGGGAGCTCTTCTTTGTGAACGCCCATTCAGCATTGTTCCCACTCTCTTAAGCCCCACCCATCTCTTTAAGAATTCACATGTAATCGCACAACCAACTGTCAGTATGGTTAACCCAACCATTATCTCAGCCAATCATGGCTATCCATGAAGGATCCTGTCTTTCTCCCTATATAGCTCAGTGCTTTCTCCTTGGCTAAACTAGGCTCATCATTTAAAATGTTTATTCATACTTATGGTTCTCATACAAGTTTGTAATTAAGACACATGAAAGTTCACGTCTTCAAGAAGCCATTTCTGCAAACAAAAACAGCCCCACTGTGAAGTAGGAACTAGTGTCAAACGACCCCTTTGAGATGGCCTGTCACAAATCTACAATAAACAACATTATCCTCAATTGCCTAGGTATGGACAGGAGACTACTGTGCACCTTTATAAAACCCAGATATCAAAGTTATTAATGCTCTAATCAATAGGTTGACCAGCAATCAACAATGAACAGGATAGAGGCCTAGAATGACTGTTATTGGGAGTGATCGAAGACAAGGGACATCTAAACTAGTAGGCCCACTGCTAAATATTTAATCATACAAATATTCCATACGTTGATATTGTCCTTGTTTGCCAAACGGAAGACTTGTACATTCATTCAAGATTAGGGTTTCTGCTAAGCTTATCACCAATGGGAGATGGAGAGGAATGTGGCTTGGAGACTTAAATTGCAACAGAGTTTAGTGGAGGTAGAGAGTGCACATTTTAGGGGGCTTCACAATCGAAACTAAGTAACTTCCTAATTTGATCTGTGTTTTCTAATAAACCCAGAAACACTAATGGGTTTAGTTACTCATGGGGTGAGACTAAAGGGACTTTTCTGACCAGCATCCCATTGACAGCCCGACAACAACAAAATCCAAAAGTAGGTACGTTTCCATTGACTCAGGTTTATTCGACAAAAGCAATTTTGCAAAAAAAAATGTAATGGAAAGGCAGCTATAGGAGAAATGTTCTAAAGATCGACCACATTTTTATCTGTTCGACAGGGGCGGATTTGTTTTTCTTTATTGCGACAAATAGTGATGGAAATTGTGTTTTTTGAATAAATGATAATTGCAGAATCATTTTGAAGGTACCCGGGGCACCTGAATTAATTCTAAATGCTAGGTGGGAGGGCATACAGGCTGTCACCAATTTATTTATTCGCAATTTTCCTAAATGACTGTTTTTATCGACACAAGACAGTTCAATGGAAACGCACATTAGCAGGCAATTGTCGCATCTATTTTCTATGCAAACGTTCTAAATGTCGACAAATCACTGGAGAAGTTAATGGAAACATAGCTACTGACTCTTAACTTATTCCCAACCTTAACCAAACCCTTAATCCTGACCCTAACCTTATCCTAATTTTAACCAATTCTGAAATTAAATATCAGTTTGCACACCAGCCACATCCCCTTAATTTTTATTTTACTCATGCCATACTGCGAAAGAACATTCCGATTTTTTTCTTTATTGTTGATAGATTATTTACCCCATTCCATTTGATGGCCGTTTGATTTTTGTTTACTATTTTGTTTGATTTTCCTTAGATTTTATCTAAATAGTTTTAAAATGTTATACTGAAAAAATCTATATAAATGCAACATGCAACAATTTCAACGCTTTTACTGAGTTACAGTTGATATAAGGAAATCAGTCAATTCATTAGGCCCTAATCTATGGATTTCACATGACTGGGCAGAGGCGCAGCCATGGGTGGGCCTGGGAGGGCATAGGCCCACCCACTGGGGAGCCAAGCCCAGCGAATCAGAAGGAATTTTTTCCCCAAAAGGACTTTATTACAGACAGAAATACTCAGTTTCATCAGCTGTCCGGGTGGCTGGTCTCAGACAAACCGGCAGGTAAAGAAGCTGGGATGTGAAGGTCCTGGGCTGGCATGGTTACACGTGGTCTGGGGTTGTTAGGCCAGTTGTACTTACTGCCAAATTCTCAAAAACAATGTTGGAGGTGGCTTATGGTAGAAACATTTACATTCAATTCTCTGGAAACAGCTCTAGTGGACATACCTGCAATCAGCATGCCAATTACACGCTCCCTCAAAACTTGAAACATCTGTGGCATTGTGTTGTGTGACAAAACTGCACATTTTAGAGTGGCCTTTTATTGCCTCCAGCACAAGGTGCACCTGTGTAATGATCATGCTGTTTAATCAGCTTCTTGATATGCCACACCTATCAGGTGGATGAATTATCTTGGCAAAGGAGAAATGCTCACTAACAGGGATGTTTACCAATTTGTGCACAAAATTTCAGAAAAATAAGCTTTGTGTCAGTATGGAACATTTCTGGGATATTTTATTTCAGCTCATTAAACATGGGACCAACACCAGTCAGGATGCTCTCGATGTTGCAGCTGTAGAACCTTTTGAGGATCTGAGGACCCATGCCAAATCTTTTTAGTTTCCTGAGGGGGAATAGGTTTTGTCGTGCCCTCTTCACGACTGTCTTGGTGTGTTTGGACCATTCTAGTTTGTTGGTGACACCAAGGAACTTGAAACTCTCAACCTGCTCCACTACAGCCCCGTCGGTGAGAATGGAGGCGTGCTCAGTCCTCCTTTTCCTGTAGTCCACAATCATCTCCTTAGTCTTGGTTACGTTGAGGGATAGGTTGTTATTCTGGCACCACCCGGCCAGGTCTCTGACCTCCTCCCTATAGGTTGTCTCGTCGTTGTCGGTGATCAGGTCTACCACTGTTGTGTCGTCTGCAAACTTAATGATGGTGTTGGAGTCGTGCCTGGCCATGCAGTCGTGGGTGAACAGGGAGTACAGGAGGGGGCTGAGCACGCACCCCTGTTGAGGATCAGCGTGGCAGATGTGTTGCTACCTACCCTCACCAACTGGGGGTGGCCCGTCTGGAAGTCCAGGATCCAGTTGCAGAGGGAGGTGTTTAGTCCCAGGATCCTTAGCTTAGTAATGAGCTTCGAGGGTACTTTGGTGTTGAATGCTGACCTGTAGTCAATGAATAGCATTCTCACATACAGTGGGGCAAAAAAGTATTTAGTCAGCCACCAATTGTGCAAGTTCTCCAACTTAAAAAGATGATAGAGGCCTGTAATTTTCATCATAGGTACACTTCAACTATGACAGACGAAATGAGAAAAAGAAATCCAGAAAATCACATTGTAGGATTTTTAATTTATTTATTTGCAAATTATGGTGGAAAATAAGTATTTGGTCAATAACAAAAGTTTATCTCAATACTTTGTTATATACCCTTTGTTGGCAATGACAGAGGTCAAACGTTTTCTGTAAGTCTTCACAAGGTTTTCACACACTGTTGCTGGTATTTTGGCCCATTCCTCCATGCAGATCTCCTCTAGAGCAGTGATGTTTTGGAGCTGTCGCTGGGCAACACGGACTTTCAACTCCCTCCAAAGATTTTCTATGGGCTTGAGATCTGGAGACTGGCTAGGCCACTCCAGGACCTTGAAATGCTTCTTACGAAGCCACTCTTTCGTTGCCCGGGCGGTGTGTTTGGGATCATTGTCATGCTGAAAGACCCAGCCACGTTTCATCTTCAATGCCCTTGCTGATGGAAGGAGGTTTTCACTCAAAAACTCAACATACATGGACCCATTCATTCTTTCCTTTACACGGATCAGTCGTCCTGGTCCCTTTGCAGAAAAACAGCCCCAAAGCATGATGTTTCCACCCCCATGCTTCACAGTAGGTATGGTGTTCTTTGGATGCAACTCAGCATTCTTTGTCCTCCAAACACGACGAGTTGAGTTTTTACCAAAAAGTTCTATTTTGGTTTCATCTGACCATATGACATTCTCCCAATCCTCATCTGGATCATCCAAATGCTCTCTAGCAAACTTCAGACGGGCCTGAACATGTACTGGCTTAAGCAGGGGGACACGTCTGGCACTGCAGGATTTGAGTCCCTGGCAGCGTAGTGTGTTACTGATGGTAGGCTTTGTTATTTTGGTCCCAGCTCTCTGCAGGTCATTCACTAGGTCCCCCCGTGTGGTTCTGGGATTTTTGTGATCATTTTGACCCCACGGGGTGAGATCTTGCGTGGAGCCCCAGATCGAGGAAGATTATCAGTGGTCTTGTATGTCTTCCATTTCCTAATAATTGCTCCCACAGTTGATTTCTTCAAACCAAGCTGCTTGCCTATTGCAGATTCAGTCTTCCCAACCTGGTGCAGGTCTACAATTTTGTTTCTGGTGTCCTTTGACAGCTCTTTGGTCTTGGCCATAGTGGAGTTTGGAGTGTGACTGTTTGAGGTTGTGGACAGGTGTCTTTTATACTGATAACAAGTTCAAACAGGTGCCATTAATACAGGTAACGAGTGGAGGACAGAGGAGCCTCTTAAAGAAGAAGTTACAGGTCTGTGAGAGCCAGAAATCTTGCTTGTTTGTATGTGACCAAATACTTATTTTCCACCATAATTTGCAAATAAATTCATTAAAAATCCTACAATGTGATTTTCTGGATTTTATTTCCTCATTTTGTCTGTCATAGTTGAAGTGTACCTATGATGAAAATTACAGGCCTCTCTCATCTTTTTAAGTGAGAGAACTTGCACAATTGGTGGCTGACTAAATACTTTTTTGCCCCACTGTAGGTGTTCCTTTCGTCCAGGTGTGAAGGGGCAGTGTGGAGTGCAATAGAGATTGCATCATGTCTGGATCTGTTTGGGCGGTATGCAAATAGGAGTGGGTCTAGGGTTTCTGGGATAATGTTGTTGATGGGAGCCATTACCAGCCTTTCAAAGCACTTCATGGCTACGGACGTGAGTGCTACGGGTCTGTAGTCATTTAGGCTGGTTGCCTTCGTGTTCTTGGGCACAGGGACTATGGTGGTCTGCTTGAAACATGTTGGGATTACAGACTCAATCAGGGACATGTTGACAATGTCAGTGAAGACACCTGCCAGTTGGTCAGCACATGCCCGAAGCACATGTCCTGGTAATCCGTCTGGCCCCGCAGCCTTGTGAATGTTGACCTGTTTAAAAGTCTTACTCACGTCGGCTACGGAGAGCGTGATCACACAGTCGTCCGGAACAGCTGATGCTCTCATGCATGCCTCAGTGTTGCTTGCCTCGAAGCGAGCATAGAAGTGATTTAGCTCGTCTGGTAGGCTCGTGTCACTGGGCAGCGCTGTGCTTCCCTTTGTAGTCTGTAATAGTTTGCAAGTCCTGCCACATAAGACGAGCGTCGGAGCCGGTGTAGTATGATTAAATCTTAGCCCTGTATTGACGCTTTGCCTGTTTGATGGTTCGTCGCAGGGCATAGCAGGATTTCTTATAAGCTTCCAGGTTAGAGTCCCGCACCTTGAAAGCGGCAGCCCTACCCTTTAGCTCAGTGCGAATGTTGCCTGTAATCCATGGCTTATGGTTAGGGAATGTACGTACAGTCACTGTGGGGACGACGTCATCGATGCACTTATTGAACTAGACTGAACATTGCCTGGTTGAACTAGACTGAACATTGCCTGGTTGAACTAGACTGAACATTGTGCTGACCATTGTTTTACTTGAGGTCACGTCATGCTCAGTTTAACCAGGATATTATTTGCCCATTGATTGATAACCATTACTGTTTTTTCTAATTCAGGTGTTACCGGAGGCTTTTTGGTAATATCCTCAACATTAGCCTTCCTCAAGAATGGCCATGAGGGGGAAAATATTGCTGCTTTAATCAATGGACAGGGTTGTCAATTTCCTTATATGGATGGCATGCCACTTCTCATATGACTGTCATAACCATTAGGAAAACTCAGTTGTCACGCTGTCATACCGTGTAGGTGTTTGGGTGGAGTACAAGGAAAACAAAAGATGGGTGAAACTTGGAGGAACTGCCAGCCTCAAGGTTCCTATGACAACACTTTTGCAGTAAGAGTGCATGGGAAAACAATAAACATAGGTGTGTGTGATTGTGTGTATACAGGGGTGTAATACAGCAATGGTGTAATACCTATAGCCTAATACAGGGGTGTAATACAGCAATGGTGTAATACATGTAGCCTAATACATCGATGGTGTAATACAGCGATGGTGTAATACCTATAGCCTAATACAGGGGTGTAATACCTATAGCCTAATACATCGATGGTGTAATACCTATAGCCTAATACAGGGGTGTAATACAGCGATGGTGCAATACCTATAGCCTAATACAGGGGTGTAATACCTATAGCCTAATACAGCGATGGTGTAATACAGCGATGGTGTAATACCTATAGCCTAATACAGGGGTGTAATACAGCGATGGTGTAATACCTATAGCCTAATACAGGGGTGTAATACCTATAGCGTAATACAGCGATGCTGTAATACCTATAGCCTAATACAGGGGTGTAATACCTATAGCCTAATACAGCGATGGTGTAATACAGCGATGGTGTAATACCTATAGCCTAATACAGGGGTGTAATACAGCGATGGTGTAATACCTATAGCCTAATACAGGGGTGTAATACCTATAGCGTAATACAGCGATGCTGTAATACCTATAGCCTAATACAGGGGTGTGCCACATGAACTACTTTAGCCATTTTATATGGAAGTACATAACCCTGTGTATGTATGTGTGTATACAGTAGAAGGAAAGTGATTCACCAGACACAGTACATCATAATCATCTACTCATCATACTGACGGCTCCTGATCATGGGCTATTATCAAAACACACAAAATGACCCATACGAGGTTAGAACGCATTTCATGGTGGCTGAAGTGTGCATGATGGAAGGCACATACCGGCTCGTGATGACAGAGCCCAGCTGTTGGTTACCGATAAGGGATGAAGGAAAAACGTTAGATGGTTGGGAGGAGGCCGATTAGCTTTGAAAGTTGTTAACATGTAGCACCTGTACACCTGCCTGGGGAAAAAACACACGCCCAACACAGGCATCTCATGCTGCTCACACACCCACACCTGACACAGGAGCCTATGATCATGAAACTACACTAATAGGCTTCTGTGGGAGTGCCAAAAGCACTACTAGAAAACTGGGTGGTTCAAGCCCTGAAAGCTGATTGGCTGACAGCCGTGGTATATCAGACCGTATACAACGAGTATGACAAAACATTTACTGCTCTAATTAAAGTTGGTAACCAATTTATAGCAATAAGGCACGTCGGGGGTTTGTGGTTTATGGCCAATATACCACGGCTAAGGGCTGTATCCAGGGACTCCGCGATGCGCCTAACAGCCTTAAATCGTGGTATATTGGCCATAAAACACACCCCCTCGTGTCTTATTACTTAATTATAAACAGCAGAATTATAACGTCTGTGTGATAGAGGTTGTCAATTGAAGCTAAGCTACAGTATAACGTCAGTATAAGTCAAACAAAAAAGTTGAGTGAGAATGGCAAAAAGCCAAGTTATAACATCTTGAAACGTTCAAGAGAAGAAGTTAGGCAGGAGTGGGAAAGAAAAGGACAAACTCTGGTCATGTTTGCTGCAAAAGTCTCAATTTTTAATTAGAAGCCTGGAAACTATCCATTTTATCATCCATTTCACAACTTTCTCTTTCAAATCATGTTTACAGAAATCATTTTTGGGTGATGATGCGTGAAACCATTCCAACACACATCACCCAAATCCTGTTTATTAATACATGACAACTTTGGGAAACAATTTTTTTTTTTTATTGAAATAAAAAGTACAAGACTTATATATAACCCTGAATTAAAGAGAAAACAAAAGAGTTAGACTGAAGAGAGAACAGAAGGTAAATTGACAACCTGCAGTGGTTTGTCATCATAGGCAAATATGAGATCCATTGAATAGCTCGATTACAGAACTGGCTTTGGTACTGGAAAAGCTGAAGAGGTGTCAGCCACTCAAAAAGGGTGCCGCTCCCTCCCATTTAAAACCTGTTGGAATACGAGCCAACTGATACAATGAAGTAGTGTGTACTAAAACACTATTTTTAGACATACCAGGGTTGTTTTGGACAGAAGTTCCTGAACGCTGCCTCCTAGACTTTCGGGGGTGATGCGAAAATGAATCCTAAGCAGTCACCTTTGACCTCAAAAGGTCATTCTGTCTTTTGTCACACAGAGAACTTACATAAAATGTTTTAAAAAGTCATATCATTAGAGAATATAAACATGTTAGAGTCCTTTCCTGTACCGAATATAAAGTAATTGGCCACTGAACCCCATTGGTTGTATAAGGAAGTTAACAGGAACATTTCAATCGTGATGTCTAGTCTAACTAACTGTCAACCATGCAGAGATGTATTGGTGCCACAACGGCGTGCAGGACAAGACAGACTGATACATTATTCTCTATATTGAGAACTTGTCTCACAATCTAGATATTAGTCATAAGAAAGTTGAGGCAATAGAATTTTTACAGTATGACCACAATCAGAAATGAATGTGTTATGAGACATCACGGCTTGGTCGCGGATTTACCCCGTGTGCCTGCATTTATACAGTTTGTCCTTTTAGATAGTGATTGAACACTTCCTCTCCCTCCCTCCTGTATACTGACGTCGAGACTTGGTACATGAAGGCGCTTTTAAGAGTAGAAAATGAAAATAATTCAAGATAAGTCAATTGGGTTTGTTTCCCTCTGTAAAGTGTGTTGGGGGTTGTTGAAAGGAACAAAACACAAGGCCTGGAAACCTCTAGAACATGAAGTCTCAAACTGGTAGCTCTCGAAATGGCCCTCAATACCCTATGCAGTGCACGACTTTTGACCAAGTTGTCTACTACATAAGGGAACAGGGTGCCATTTCCAGACACAGACATTGTTTCCACAGTTCAGGTGGAGACAGAGACAGTTTTCTAGAAACCCACTCAGCCTGTTTATCAAAATAATGGAGGCCCATGGCTGCTTCCAACCTGAAGGCCTCACCGAAGCCTGGGACTCGATTTAGCTGCCGAAGCCGAAGATGCCCTTGATGTAGCCGGTCAGGCCGCCCTTGCCCTTCTGCTCCACCTTGTCGTCGAGGGGCGGGAAGGCCACGTGGTTGAGCGCCAGGTCAAAGAAGAGGGGCTTACAGGGGATGGGCTGGAAGTCAGGGGGGAACTGGACCAGGTTGGGCTGCTTCCCCACCAGGGTGGGGTCCAGGTGGAAGGTTTCCAACCGCTCACACAGAGGCTGGATGGAAGGTGGGGTAGCCAAAACAAAGAGGGGTAGGGATAGACAAATTAGAGGGAGAGCAGGGACTGGTAAAAGTAAATGACTAGAACCTGTCGTAAGGTTTGGCTAGTCTGTAAGCTAGCAGAAAACATACGCTGTGGTTCCAATGCAAAGCAGAGGTAATTTTTCATGAACCAGCAGTAGGTTCAGCAGTGAAGAACCGTAATACCTGCCATGATGACATACACTGCTCATGAGAGCAGCAGCATGACAGATTTAAGAGTGAAACCCGACCCTGTGTGGGATTACACAATGACATGTAGTATGTCTGGCAGAGGCCTCCTGATATAGGTCACCCAAACATTGTCGTTTTTCCGTGTCAGTCTGCTTGGCAGCATTCCAGTTCTGTCCTGTATTGACTGAGGCAAGTCAGGGAGTACCCTTTCCCACAGGCTGTAAGGCATGATCCGCGGAAGGCACACTCCTATTCCCAACACTCCTATTCCCAACACTACTGCACAACTAACATACTACACTTTTCATTTACTCCACCAATCTCTGAAAGTAGCCTAGAAATGGCAAGGCTGGAACTTGGGATGTACAGAGGAGTCAGGGTTAACACAGAACTAATTGGTCAACTGCTCGATTAAGTTCGGGGTCAACGTTAAGAGATCAATAAACGCTAGAACGAGGAGCGGAACGAGGAGCTCCACCCTCTCTTTGAAAGTTACGTCCGAATGTCCCCTCACGAAATTCGAAAGTCGCTAACACCTGCGAAATCGTGATTTGTTCAAATAACCAGTGACGAAAAACCCCAAACATCGTAATTACACGCAGAATCTCTCCACGGGAGATTAGAGTTAGGGCTAAGCACATTGCGGGGTGGTTAGCTGTGAGACTTTGTATTTATGCGGGAGGCAAATTTTGTTCGTTCTTACCGTGTTGTCTTTCACCTTCTGCTGAGCGGGTGCTTCAGGAGCATCCTCCGTGTCTAAAATAAAGACACACCCTCAGCTTCATAACACAGGCAAAATAAACCAGAGACCTCAGCTCTTACAAAACACACATCGGTCAGGTCACAACAATGACAAGTCAAGCAGAAAAGTCAATACAAAGAAAGTTGCCTAACCCAGGTAAGGGTATTACTCTATAGAAACAAAATGGCTGCCATTGCAAGTCAGGTACCCACCTAAGATGGCCGCCGCCTGAAGCGAGTATTTCTCAGCGTTGACCTCTGTGATCAGCTCCTGCACATCAGGCAGATCCTTTAGGCAAGGGAGACAGAAAATATTAGGCAAAGACACTTTTAGACAGTCCCACAGTAGAGTATAATGAATAACACATATGTTTACCTATCTGCATCCATTTCAATGACAGACCCCCAAAAAAGATAGTAGAACACCTACTTTGTGGATATCGTCATGGTTTGAACTCAATCAATTGGCTCGGTCATGAATAGTATTTGACAGACGACAAAGCTTTTCTTCAACCCTTGAGTTGGACATACAGGTAACTGCCAAAATTACGGAAACACTGAGGGATACAAAGTATATTGAAAGCAGGTGCTTCCACACAGGTGTACCGAGTTAATTAAGCTTAGGGTCATGTATAAAAGAAATACTGGGAAGGCCATTATTTTTGCTATCATTGCTATGCCCCCCCTAGGATGACAATGGCCCCATCCAGGTGGCACGAGCGGTCACTGAATGGGTCGATAAGCGTGAAAACGATGTAAACCAGGTGTCAACCCAATTTAACACTTATGGGAGATTCTGGAACGGCGCCTGAGACAGCGCCACTCCACCACCAACAAAACACCAAATTGTGGAATTTCTCTTGGAAGAACGGTGTCACATTCCTCCAATAGAAATCCAGAGATCCAGATAGAAATCCAGAGATCCAGATAGAGATCCAGACACTTGCAGAATCTATGCCAAGATGCATTGAAGCTGTGGTGGCCCAACGCCCTATTAAGACACTATGTTGGCATTTCCTTTATTTTGGCAGTTACCTGCATGTTAAAAATTTACGTTTACATACTGGCCACAGTCACGGGGTCAACGGTTATAAGTCAGGGGTCAGTGTCTGTTACCTTGAGGCTGTTGTTGAGGCTCTTAGCCTTGGACTGGACCTCCATGGCGTACTTCAGGACCCGCTCATACAGGACCAGAGCCTCGCTCCACTTCTTCACCAGCACGTACGATTGGGCTATGAAGAAACACCTGGGGGAGAGAGCGGGGATGTGTGTATGTTTCTGTTGTGGCAGAGGCTGATCAGAAACACCTGAATGGCAGGGGGTATGCCAGCAACTGTGTATATGAGTTCGCGCCATTTCTTTACTAGCTTATACATCAAGGCTATGGAGAAACACCTGTGGGAGTGTGTGTGTGTGTCCTCCTTTGTGTGAGCGTGTGTGTGTGTGTGTCCTCCTTCGTGTGAGCTCTGACCTGTAGGCCTTGTAGACCAGCATCTTGAGGGCCACCTCCTTCTGGAACGTGAGATCTTCCTCCAGCCCCTGCAGGGTGGACAGCTCAGCCAGACTCTGTAGAAACAGTCATGAGGTAACATCAACAAGGATAAGATGACTCACTGGTAGAGGCTTAACCATAGAAATAGAATGAATCAGAAAGAAACATCCTATTTCTATGGGCTTAACATTAGGCTTGAATGGAGGGCACCCCCCCTCAGACAATCCCGCAGGTGAATAAGTCGGATGTGGAGGTCCTGGGCTGGCGTGGTTACACGGTCTGTGGTTGTGAGGCTGGTTGGCCAGACTGACACATTTTCTAAAAAAAAGTGTCGTTGGAGGCGGCTTATTGTAGAGAAATGAACATTCAAAACTCTGGCAACAGTTCTGGTGGACATGAATGGATTATCTTGGCAAAGGAGAAATGCTCACTAACATGGATGTAAACAAACCTGTGCTCAAAACCTGAGAGAAATAAGCTTTTTGTGCGTATGGAACATTTCTTGGATCTTTTATTTCAGCTCATGAAACCAACACTTTACATGTTGCGTTTATATTTTTGTTCAGTATAGTGTTTGGACTTGATCCTGGGTATGCTGAGTAAATAGAGTGGTTTGGATGTTTTGTGGTTAAGAAGCAGGAAAATATCAAAACCATTCAGTTTCACTATCAATTACTGTAACATTATGAGACGACAAGGACACAGACATCTGGAATGTGCCAGAGATGACAATGTAATGTGACGTGGTGTTGTTGTGTTATCAGAGGTGTATTCATTAGTGCACACAACAGCAAAAAGTTAACAGAAAAATAAAAAACGTTTTTATTGGACAACCTCAGGTAGTACCGCCTTGTTTTTCTCTGTTTTCTTCTGTTTTGTGGCCACTGAATACGACCCAGGTGTGTGTTTGTACCTGGAGGATGATGTCGTAGAGGCGGATGAGGTCCTGGGGGCGAGGGCCCCTTTTGTTCTCGTCCGTCTGCGGCTCCTTCAGCTTGGCCTGCAGCATGTGGGCCATGCTCTCGTTCCTCTTCACCACCGTCCACAGCTTGATGTAGATCAGGTAGCTGGGGGGCCGGGACAAACACAGGTCAAAGACTGGTGTCATGTAGAGATAGGCTCTTAATTCATATTTACTTGCATTTCTCATCTTCCCAAAATGCATTGGAGAAGACGGTCTGAGGGACGGGACCTCTGACCTTCTCCTCCAATACGATTGAGGATGCGGTGGGCATCCTCAGACAGAATGACTTCTCTTACCTGTGCAGGAACTGCAGGTTGGACACCTTGCCACTGGCTTCATCAGATCTCTCTCGCTGCTTCTACAGAGTTGAACAGTCAGGGAGCATTTACCCATAGACATAGTGACAGGGTCTGTTACAGTCCTTGACCCTAGTACTCGCGTTACTGTTTATCCTATGGACTTTACTACGTCATTTCCGTAAACTCAAGTATCAACGTGAACCCCGGTCAGTTCGTAACCCCAACGGTCATGTCTAACTTCAAATTTGTCATTCTGTAACCCAAACAGTCATGTCTGTAACTCTTCAGCTGTCAGTCAGTCATAGTTACCGCTTCAGTCTTCAGCTCCTCTCTCACAGCCTGGATGGTGTCTCTGCACTCGGCTAGTAGGGTCTCGTACAGACGTTCCTTGGTCTCCTCATTGGCTGCCTGTGGGGGACAAATGGTGATCCAGTAGAAATATGACATGCAGAATAAATTAGTGTTTCCATATATACCTCCCCTGACTTTCTCCTCCAATGGTTATTGAGAAGGACATGAGGATAGAGGACATTAGGAAGAGAGATCTTCCCTATGCCTGTGCTGTGGGCTTTCAGCACAGCCCCCGCACTGATGCTGCGCGAGGTGGGATATGGTATTTCTTCGAGCAATAATATGAAAGAGTATCAAACAAAACAGCTGAAATACCTTGAAAATAGCTATGGCAGCATTTTACTCGCACATGTGCTCATACTTGAAATGGTTGCCTGTACAGCCTTGCTTACGGTACGAATCAGACAAAAATCAGGCAAATATTAGCGTAAAAGTTAAAGTAGGTCTTGGGTAAGGCGGAGACTGGGAGAGACAAAAGTACGCAGCAGAGCAGGTTGCTGTAGACATTCCTGTAAAAAAGGTAAATCCCTAGAGTTACTGTAGCTCAGGACCGATGTGAAAGAGAAGCCTCGTTCCGAATGTCCCCCAAGAGGTAACACAGGCTTATTGTGTACATTACAGTAGGCTAACTTGCAGGTTTGGGAGGCAGCCAAGTGTTGTGGTTTACATTGTTTAGGAATAAATGTCAGTCATTTTAGAAGTCAGAAGTATTACAGTATCGTCAATGACTCGTATGTCCTAGTTAGAACGTCCTAGCAGTGCCCATATTAAATACAAAATTGCTAATAAAATATGTTTGTTATAAATTCCCCCTGCTGACAAATCCATCCAATCTTAAATTATTTTGCAGCATCTTATCCCCTGACGAATCGGTGTACGTGCTTGTGAGACATAGTCAATCACAGAGGATTCGCCGAAAACACTTAAGCAGGGGAATGATTTGGGAGCTTTCCACTTAGAAAGGACAATTCTGCCACTTTTTAACCTCAAACTCATCATCTCCAGAACCATACCAGTGTCTACATATTTGAAAACGGCACATGTATATGATCTGTGGTTAAAAATATAAAAATGTCCTAAAAAATGCGTATCATTAAGCACGTTTCCATCCAGTTATGAGAGTAAAGTAATACTGCATTAAAAAAATAAAAAATCACGACAGTTGTGATGGAAACCGATGGCGAAAGATAGCGTTCATTCTTTCATGGTGGAATCTTTTTGTGTCTGTAAAATTAATTGTGTGAGAAATGGTGGTGGAAACTCCTTAAAGCACAAATAGACATTATAATCATATTGGAGTCGTGAGATGATTATGGTGTGGGGTCCTCCCACTACGACTCAGGAAACCATGCAGTTTATTAGGCTACAGATTAAATCATTTATGATGAACTTCACAGGGTGGTGAAAGTGCACGGTGATCTTGATGCACCTTTCCAATGAATCAAGAGAATATATTCTGGTGTCATGCTGATCGATGCTTGACTGCCGTTTTGACAAAGATATTCCTCGCTCTTAATAAGTGTCATTATGTTAAGTAGCCTACCCGCACTGTTAAGCTTGGGCGGTATATCGGTTATATAGTATACCGGGGTATTTCGAAATACCGACGGTATGATTTGAATACCTTTCAAAAGAATAATAAGCAAACCAAATGCATAGCTGGAGCCCTTAGTTGGATATAACTTCACACAGCTTAGACTTCGTTATAAACAGTGACACAGTACGCACCCACATTGTTTTTTTATGTACGAGGGTGCATGCTACGCCACTGCTCATAATAATAACTATTAGAAATCGTGTGTCAAATAAATGATATGCAGCTTCGGGCTCCAGCTATGCATTTGGTTTGCTAACTTGACATCTAGTGGCTAGAAGTCAAGATCAAGCTTCTTGGTTACAGCAGAGACATTCAATCCTTTCCATGATCAAGATCTCTGTATGGTACAGAAACAGTAAATCTGGATAGCGCCCAACCCTACGAACTGTACATCTGACCAGAGTAGGGACATTTGCTATGTAACGCAACAGTTCGGGACAAAACTATTGGTAGAGTTGAAAACGCGATGGAAACACATTGAACTTTGTGTGCACTACGTCATCACGCACTGATTTTTCGAAGTCAGTTTTACAGATTTTGGAATATCCGCATCAAAATCTGTCACCAATTGGAAGGAAACCCATCTTGTGACAACACAGGGTTGGATTAAAAAAATATATTTTAAAAACCTGCAACGAGTTTCTAGCCAGAAGGGTGGTATTTCCTTGCTCCCCACAAATCTGTGTTTAAAAATCACTGTTTTTCAAATGTAACTTTTGATGATGTCATCAGGTAGAATGTCTTAACATTATACATTTTTCTACAAAACTGAAATGCACCCTTTCCACATATGTAAACAACGGTATTGTGCTGGAGATAATGAAAATGAGGCTGAAAAGTTGTGCGAGTTGCCCTTTAACACAAATTCGCAATGGGCAGACTATGAAGTAACATTCACTCCTATCCATCCAGCATGTGGGGAGGGTGTATTGTGTTGAGACATACACTAGTTCCACCACCCTGGCAACGCCTAGCCCCTAACAGGACTGGGAGAACCAGTCTGGTGTCTTCTGTGCTTTTCACAGAGGGAGGGGATGGCACATCCCTCTTCAGTATGTCCCCTAGGGCTTGTGCATGGCCTTAAATGGCAGTTCCGTTGGAATGGTTGAGGGATTCCTCACGAAACCCAGACAACAAAAAAGACCATGATTTGGGGAATTTAATCTAAACGTAATCCACAGAAATCCTTTGGATGAAGGATTGTTGACAGTCACAAATGTCAAATATAAAATCATAAATCTGAAATAATTCAAAGTTGTCATATGACATTGACCTTACCTAGGCCTCCTTTTAAGATTCCATAATGTTTCATTTGTGCGCTACAAAGCAAAAATGTACATCAAATGAAGCTTTACTTCTTGCTCTGTAATAAGAGTAGTATTTTAATGTTCAAACATTTATGAATATTGAAATGTATAAACGTAAATATTGAAATGGTTAGATTTCTATATATTGTTGAACATAATATACTCTACGGGCATATCAAAGTTCCAGAGCGGGATCTATGCTACTTTTAGAGAGTTTGTCAGCATTACCAACAGAGTGAATGTGAAAATGGACTCAAAATTGTCACGCTCTACTGGTGATTTGCAGGATGTGCAATGATACAAGTAAAAGGAGGGTTGTGATTGGTTACATTGTCTACTATACCAATCTCTCGGTATAGAAATGGGCCATAACTTAAGACAACTGAGGAAGATATTTAGCTCCGATGCTAGTCTGTCCATAGAGACTAGGGCTGATGGGTGTAGCCATGTGAGTGTTTGGGTTGCCATGCATAGAATGCAGTTTGACAGCACGAGCGGTAGAATGCCAGAGCCTAGAGCAGGTGGGTGTGACGGGTGTGGCCGCAGGGAGGAAGAAGTAGGCCTACAGGAAGACCAACAGGGAAGGTAAGAAGAGTCTGACAATAGACACCTGTCAGTGAGCTGTAGTGGAGCGAACGCCACCTACTGAGACCCAAGGTGAACTACACGAGATGATAGCCACTCCTTACCTGCCTTTAGGATAACCTCTCCCTACAGACTGGTTGATAACAGCTTGATACTGCTGGGAAATAGAGCACCGACTAGGCTGCACCACTAAACCCCTGTTCACCAACAGATTCTCTAGTTCCATTAGTTCATAAGGCGTCCTTGTTCACTAGGCCCATAAGTTAACTACTAGCCCTGCAGCTACTTCCCACTAGCCCATAATGAAGCAGAGGTGTCCAAGTAGAACAGTGAAACCCCTTCCAGGGCTTGACATTAATGTTTTTTTGGGCCAACATCAGACAAGTAGGACAGATTCTTTACTTGTCTGAAAGATTCTTTACTTTTTTTTTTTTATATATATAAAAAGGCCTGTACCACCATAGGCCAAAATAGGTGACTGATAAGCATGTTGTAAGAAGCAAAGAAACACTTTCAAAAAGATAGTTGGTTTATTCAGGGTTCATACACATTCTGACAGATGTCAGAATTACATGGCCAATTTTGAATAGAGGGGAAATCGCAGCTTTCCAACAGTGTCAGATTTATTTCTCAACTCCCAATGAGACGGTTTTGCAACCAGTGTATTAACGCACCCGTTCAACAACTCCGCAGTTGATGAACGCTCACAAGGACATTTACAGTTATTCACGAGTGTGCTGGTGAAAGGTTTAGGACATGACATTAATACATGCTAATAGCTAAATAGTTAACTACCAAGACAACTAGCCAGACTATACAATATGTTTTGAAGTGGCCATCTAGTTAGTCTGTTGTCTATCATTATTTTTTAAAAGGCTCCCTGCTGCTGAAATGTCTCCCTCCCTCTCGGGCAACGGCCCACTGGCACAGGTAATGCGCACGTTTTGATGACAGTACGAACCCTGTTTGCTGGAACAAACCAATATGCACTGGGTGATCTCAAAAGCGGATCTTGCAATCCAATAATTATACTCAGATGCGCTCGGCAGAGATTGGGAAAACAGTGCGCAAGACAGCTTAGATCAAATTCTAATCCGAGTAATTGTTTGATATTTTGATGTGTGTATTATTTGTCTATTCAGACAACTTAAATCTATATTCTGCTTGTCCGACTTTTTGTTGTTGGTTGTCCCGCAAAAGCGTTAATGTCGAGCCCTGCTTTTAACACTATCATTCTGACCTGAACCGCACTGTGCCAGGCTCTGATATTTTCTTCCCACATTTCTAGCAACTGTGGTGGATGCGAAACCAGGCCAGCCCAGTTAAGTTCTGCTTGGCTCAGTACTGTGAAAACGTGACTAGTCCCCTGGTAGGGTCACTGACCTGTGCGATGGCGGCCTCGTTGTCTCCCAGGCCCAGCAGGAAGATGCGGGCCTTGTCGATCTTGACGGGCACCGTTCGGCCTCGCCACTCCACTTCGCTCATGGTGGCTGCCTGCTTGGCTCTCGTCTGTGTGATCAGGGCCTGGAATAATACCATAACATGACCATTTAACAGCATGCTGCATAAGACAGGTCTGTTCCAATATCCACACTAGCCTACTACTGAAAAAGACAGGCAATGTATCGGGTCTATATTCTAAGTGGTATAACAGTATTTACAAATGGAACAAAGTGATTTTCTCTGCACTAAAGAGTAAAATATAGATGTAGGGACAGATTTATGGCCATACTTTCCAGTTGTAAAGTAGTAGTTACTATGCATGTGTTTTACAGTGAGAGGGACCACACACTGACCTCAAGTTTCTCAGCCATCATGCCTCCTCCTCCTCCTGCACTGAGCCTCATCTGCATCAGCTCATTCATGGCGTTCTGGTCACCTGAGGTCAGAGGGAATTAGGGTTGTTCACAGGCAGTCAACTGAACAGGAATGAGTTGTGTGTGGGTGTGTGTTCGGTGCGAGGGTGTGGGAAAGAGAGAAGCTGTAGAACGCATAGATGTGTGTGATTTTCTCGATATGAGAGGTGTGAGTGACGCCTACCGATGTTGTAAGCACAGTAGCGGATGTTGGGGCGAGATCTCCTCCACACGCTGGTGATACAGCACTGCCAGCTCCTCAGTAAAGGCACTGGCCAGCTTCTCATAGATGGTCCTGAGGGATACAGTTCAATGGAATTTTCTATAGTTCACAAGTAGCAAGATGGTGGTCTGAGAATACAGCTATATGCTGAATGTGTTTGGATATGTTAAGCATACGCCTACACTTAGGTACCGCTCGTTAACGTCGGACAACTTGACGTCTGTCAACAAACAATGTAGCCTACATTCTTGAGGCCTCATTTGCCCCATGTGAAATGATCATTTAATACTCTAGATCAAAAGCTCAGCAATCAAAAAGGACCACACTTCGACCTTTAGGTAGTAGGGTGGGGTCAGACTCACTTGCACTTGTTGAAGGCCTCCATGGCAGCCTTCCACTCCTGCAGCTCAAAGCGCACCATGCCACTCAGGTAGGAGGTGTAGGCCTGCAGACAAGTTGCATTCATTATTAATAATTCAGAGGTCATCAGCAGCTATTTTGGCTAGGTCAGAAAGACAAGGCCCTGAAGCGCTGTTTCCTCCAGGACATGCCCAGCTGCCATGGACACGGCCAGCTGCCATACTGTTGGTTCCTCAACTGATAAATATTTGTCTTCAAATATTTGTTTAAGTTAAATTGCTACTTCACTTCAACAGCATTTGAACCCCATGTTGAAATAAATTAAGGTGAAACAATAGGGAAAGTCACTGACTCTCCAGGTCAGGGCATTAGCCTACCTGTGCTTCCAGTTTGGTCTTGGCATCCACACGAGGACTCTCACACAGCTTCTCCAGCCTCTCTCCGTGTTTGGCGGCCTTCCGCAGGCGGGAAAGCAAGTGGAAGCGCTTGCGGGGCTCTGTGTTGGCCTCCTGCTTCAGCTGCATGGCATAGCTCCACGCTCTCTCAGCCTCCATCAGTACCAGCAGTAGATACCTAAAAGGGGAATGGGATTTGTTATATTCAAGGGACTTGGGCCAACTTGTGCTGGCCGCTATTTTGGTGCCTCTCTGGGCACTCCATGCATGAGTATTTTGATTGTAGTTCTAGAACAGAATGATTGTTGCCGGCAGGCATCATGCATGAAGTATTTGGATTGTAAATCCAGTTCTACTTTAATACTGTTGTATGAACGGGATCTGGTGCCATTACCTGTTGTCAGAGTACCGGTTGTCAGAGAGCATCTCGACAGTCACTTTCTTCCCAGTGAACTTGTGCCTGTTGCCGCACTTGAAGCCCAGGGTCTTGCGCAGACGACGCAAGCGCCGGGAGCAGTATCCCCTAGGACAGAGAGAAAGACATGGGTGAATTTTAGTGTGAAACTATGAGCCAACCATAAGTTATGGTCTATGGTTGTCAAACTCCCATTCGCTGCCATAGTCCAGTCCTCCATCTCACCTGTATCTTTGATAATCCCCGTGTCGCAAGCCATGTTGTTGCTGGGAATCCTTGATGATCTGGAGAACTGCAAGTATGCGTTAAGGGCCAGCCTACTACAGTCACACAGGAACCTAAAGCTAGCTACATACACAGTGATGCATTAGAAAAGCCACAGTAACTATACTTTAGCAGTGGATTTGAATTATGTGATGGATGTAGCAGGATGACAATGTTAATTTACTTAAATACACATGATTTTAGCAATATTCATCTGTAAACAGCTTTTCTAATGACACGTAGCGCTAGCCTTCCGACATTACGTTAGTTATGGAAGCTCCCCTCCACCAAAACATACTGGTCCCGGTCAGCTTTATAGCTTTAGAAAGGATACTCTCCAGTCCTATTCCATCTTCCGTTGTATTTTCTTTATTCTCGTCTATAGGTAATATTTTTCCTTCGTTTTGCTTGTCTGAGGCCATTTTTCTGCTAGCAGCACACGTCCAAACAGACCCGAAAGAAATGCACCGGAAGTAGACTCAAGCGTTGACGGAAAGGGCTTACCTTTTAACGCAAGTCTTGCCATGTTTACACATGACAAGCAACAATAGCGAAATACACAATTCAAAACGGTCAAATAACACTTAAAACATTCTACAAAAAATATAAACGCTACATGTAACAGTGTTAGTCCCATGTTTCATGAGCTGAAATAAATGATCCCAGAAATGTTCCATACTCACAAAAAGGTAATTTCTCCTTTGCCAAGATAATGCGTACACCCGTCTTCTTCTGAGTGTAACGGCGGGTGGCATCCAATATGCTGCATTACCGCCTCCAACTGGACTGTAATAAATCCATGATACTTTGTAAAACAAAATAAAAAAACATCCTTCAAACTAATCCTACACTCATTAAAAACCCACCACTCCATTCCACTACTTGGACCCTATCAACTCCTGCACCCTGCCAACGGCCTGGGAGGACAGAAACACCACCTGAAACTCTTCTGAAGTGAAAATAAATGCAAAACTATTCTATTTTGTGTGATTAATTTCTGTGGTACAGTTGATAACCACTGCTACGAACGCTAAGAAGCCAACCTTACTGAAGCATATGTCACTCGTTGTCCTATCCCTCTGTGCTGGCACAGATCTACTACTCACAGGGATCCTCTCAGGATCCCTCACCCTTGATCCATCCTCTTCTACTTTCTTCACTGCCTCAACATACGACACCTTCTGCACTACTCTGACTCTGGCCACCTCAACCTGCCTCTCTCGCACCGGACACTTCTGATCCCCAGCAACACAGCAAGCGGTACCCGGCGCACCAAGTCGAGGTCCAAAAGGCTTCTTAACAGCTTCTACCCCCAAGCCATAAGACTCCTGAACAGCTCATTAAAGGGTTACCTCACTCTTCCACCAAGGCACCTGCAAGTTCCCAGACATTTCTGGAGGGAATGGCCCTAGCCCTCACCCTCCGATCTAACAGGTACCAGGCGTGCTCAATGGGATTGAGATCCGGGCTCTTCGATGGCCATGGCAGAACACTGACATTCATGTCTTGCAGGAAATCAGCCATACTGCTTGTTCTGTGCGTGGTGGCATTGTCATGCTGGAGGGTCATGTCAGGATGAGCCTGCAGGAAGGGTACCACATGAGGGAGGAGGATGTCTTCCCTCTAACGCACAGCGTTGAGATTGCCTGCAATGACAACAAACTCAGTCCGATGATGCTGTGACACACCGCCCCAAACCATGACGGACCTCCACCTCCAAATCGATCCCGCTCCAGAGTACAGGCCTCTGCCTAACGCTCATTCCTTCGATGATAAGCGCGAATCCGACCATCACCCCTGGTGAGACAAAACCGCGACTCGTCAGTGAAGAGCACTTTTTGTCAGTCCTGTCTGGTCCTGCAACGGTGGGTTTGTGCCCATAGGCGATGTTGTTGCCGGTGATGTCTGGTGAGGACCTGCCTTACAACAGGCCTACAAGCCCTCAGTCCAGCCTCTCAGCCTATTGCGGATAGTCTGAGCACTGATGGAGGGATTGTGCATTCCTGGTGTAACTTGGGCAGTTGTTGTTGCCGTCCTGTACCTGTCCCGCAGGTGTGATGTTCGGATGTACCGATCCTATGCAGGTGTTGTTACACGTGGTCTGCCACTGTGAGGACGATCAGCTGTCCTTCCTGTCTCCCTGTAGTCCCATGGTGTTCATACTTGCGTATTATTGTTTGTACAGATGAACGTGGTACCTTCAGGCGTTTGGAAATTGCTCCCAAGGATGAACCAGACTTGTGGAGGTCTACCGTGGAGGTCCATTGAGGTCTTGGCTGATTTCTTTTTCAAGGTAGGCTTTGAAATACATCCACAGGTACACCTCCAATTTACTCAAATTATGAAAATTAGCCTATCAGAAGCTTCTAAAACCATGACATTTTCTGGAATTTTCCAAGCTGTTTAAAGGCACAGTCAACTTAGTGTATGTAAACTTCTGACCCACTGGAATTGTGATACAGTGAATTATAAGTGAAATAATCTGTCTGTAAACAATTGAAAAATTACTTGTGTCATGCACAAAGTAGATGTCCTAACCAACTTGCCAAAACTATAGTTTGTTAACAAGAAATGTGTGGAGTGGTTAAAAAACGAGTTTTAATGACTCCAACCTAAGTGTATGTAAACTTCCGACTTCAACTGTATGTATGTATATACAATCATGTTTTCTTGACCTGTAGAAAAAGTTTGACAATTTGCTATTGAGATGACAACAAAATGACAACCACAAAGTGAAAATTATTAACAACTTTTAATGATGGTATCCTAGATAGTCAAATAGACTTTGAGGTATAGTTATCCAAAACACAAACACATATAGACAGCTTTCCCCGCTGCCCATGTGGGCCCACCACCCCATTCTTTGACCTTTTCCCAAATGTCCGCAGAACATGTCAGTTTTCAATCAATGAGGGAGTTTGATTAAGTGCACCGTGCTTTGGCACGTGACGGGAATGGGCAAAGCGGTGATGGAGGAGCGCCCTTCTCAAATCAAACAGTAATCTGCACCACTCGGTCATGTTGTCAACAAGGCAGCATCGTTTAGAAACATACAACATCTATTATCGTTGCTTAATCTACGTCACCTCTGTTTATAGCAGAATTCACCAACGGCTAAAATAGGGCACCTGGCTCACGCCCGGGAGGCAGCCAGGATCCCAAAAAAAATGTAATCCATGCTAACCCGGTCCTCCCAGGACGTTAATATTACTCCCTCATATGTTCTGTGCAGTAGATATGTATCTGGCCAGAAAGTTCTTGACCTCGGAGATGTGCATGGTCTCCTTGATGGTGGTGTCGCGGCTGCGCACCTGCAGTAGGCCACTCTCAAGCGTGTTGTCACTGATCACCGCAGTGAACAGCACCCCCATTTCATCATACCTGGGTACACAGGCACCGAACATAACACTTACAGTAGGGTCCCCACAGGGAAACGGTACAGCTTCTATCGAGATCACCTTCAGTGAAGTCAAACGTCAACAAGTTATATAATTCTGTATGCACTAAATTGCATGGCCACTAAATATGTGTGGCTTTTGCTATCAAAATTCTATTGTATTCAGAACGCATCCAACAGTAGACAGCACATGAAATCCGTTACATTAAATGAGAAACCACAACATAAAGAAACTATACTATTATGGTATGAAGAAGTTTTACTTCGTGTTCAGCTGCTCCATTGAGGTTGGCATGGTTTCAAGATATCCAGGCCATGCAGAGATTCCCCCTTCCAAGAACTCCTTCAGCAAGCCGTCACAAACCTAAGACGTAGAATATACTTTTATAACTACAATCAAACATAGTCCCATTGAATAACTTTGTGTATATCTCAAAAGTTTCCTACCTGTCTTAGTTCCACAGTGGCTCCCCTTCCCATGTCCAAGGCCACTTTAACTGGAGACAAAATAGGATGGAGCTTCAAAACCTACAAGGGCCACAAGATGTCAGTGTGTGTAGCACATTCTAACAATTTCCATCAGTTCAAAAAACAGAAGTAAGATGCTGGATGCTCAAGTTCTCACCCATGTTATCAGAGATGTTAGTATACTAAAGCTAATGTGGAAAGGACTTAGGTGTTTCACCTTTCTCTGCTGTAGCCTCTGTTTGCTGTCGACTTTCTTCACTTGCTGGAGTGAGTTGTACAGGTACGCCAACACTCCTCGCTCTAGGTTACCAGTTACGGAGATGGCATAGGGGACGACTGACTTCCTCCCATCTAGGCACTGTGAATGACAGACAGAAAAAAAATATGGAGCACTGACATGATTAATACAATCTTACTTCAATAACAAAAATATGTTTTATTGTCACATAACACACATTTCATTGCACTTATCCGGTGTATTACAGGGTCAGCCATACTGCCCTACAAAGCAAAAAGGCAGTACCTGCTCAGTGTGGAACTGAGAAAAATTGCTTTTATTTACTTTGGTTTCACAGAAACCTAGTGCAGATACTGCTAACATGACCCCCATTTTCTCCAAAACTCAATAGAGGCAGGATACTTGTCCACATGATTAAGCATGTATTTAATGTAGCAAGAACGATATTAACTCATTTCCGACCAAATGAGCAGTTACTGCCTTTTTGCTTGGTAGGGCAGCATAGTAGTATGGCGCCCCTGGAGCAAATTAAGGTTAAGTGCCTTGCTCAAGGGCACACAGATTCTTCACCTTGTCGGCTTGGGTATTCAAACCAGAGACCTTTCGGTTAATGGCATAACGCTCTAACTGCTAGGCTACCTGCCGCCACACAACTGACCACAGGTCGGCCAGTGGCACCTTAATTGGGGAGGACGGGCTCAAATGGCTGGAACAGAACTAATGGAAATGAACAAATCTAACACATCGTTTCCATGTGTTTAATATCATTCCATTCACTCCATTCCAGCCATTGTTATGAGCCGTCCTCCCCTCAGCAGCCTCCTGTGCAACTGACATATTGTGACTAAATTATAAAGATCTACTCCTAAGTTGTTTTTTTGTGACAGCATAAGAGGGATAGGGTATTAACTGCAGTTTTGTCCCTGCAGTAGAAGGCAGCATTACACTGACCTGTAGTTTGTTGCGAGCGCCCTTGTGTGTCTGCAGCAGCTCTGCGTCCCCTCGGCTCAACAGAGTCTCCAGGGCCTCTGGGCCCCATGGGAAATTGTACACAATTTTCACACCACGTGACGCCTGGCCTGCCAGCTCCTCTTCTGTAATGTCACTGCAGCTGAAGTCAGACGGGCCCAGGGCAAACTGGATCATAGATGAACGGAGGGACAGGATTGGATGGACAGAGAGATGAGATTAGAGAAAAGTACTTTACTATCCACATTAAGTCAAGTTGTCTTTCAGTATTACAAATATCAACATAGAAACAATGTTGTTTCTATAGATTTCAAATCAAGATTCAGATTCATGTTCAAGATCCAGATTAATTTGCAGACAGAGAAACTGATCTAGACCATAATGTATTGAAATTGGATCAGAAAGAGACCCACCTTTCTCCACCACTGCAGCCGATGCCGTGCCCAGTAGTCCAGCCACTGTGAGGAGGTGCGGGGGCGAGCAAAACCACACCAAAGAGGACTGAGTAACTTCATCTGGGCTGCCAGGAATCGACACACAGATTAGGGGTTAAAGGTAGACTCGGCAAAATGACGTTGCCACGAGCAGCACCGCAGATATTGAGTTGAGCGAGATGCAAGACTTTACTCACACAGTCACACACAGTATGTGCGCATACGCACAGGTTTGCGTTATGCTGTTGGAATAGGTACGGGACCAAAACAGTGGATTAGTTGAACCTCGCGCGCTTCAGCACTCTTGGTTGTTACATTAATTGAACCACTATGCTGTTTACTTTCTGAATGTACGTCATATCGCTGAGTCTACCTTTAAAGCACACAACTACTCTTTAGTCTGCTATGCCCAGGTGTTATAATAGCAATCTGCCATCTCAAACAAAACAAGGACATATGATTTAGGTTAAATCTATGCTCTATTAAATCTATTTGCCCTTTGAATAAGCACAATGGTAAATGATCACAGTGCAGGTGAATGGTTCATGTGATTTGAGGGAGGAGTAAGCCTCACCAACTGGGTCCACCTGATGGCTGGAAGCACAATCCGGTCTCAGCCAGGCCGAACGGCAGCTTTCTGTTCACTAGTTCCAAAGACGGCACATATTGCTCCAAAGCACCTGGACAGGAGGGAAGAGCATTGACCATGTTAGCCTGGAAACCCAACGTTGAATTTCATTTAACCCTACGTGTTGATTTCTATGTCCTGAAGCATGCGCACAAGTGTTCAATACCAGTTACCTTGGAAAAGACTAGTTCGAACAGATGCACCATTCTGGATATGGGTCTGTAGCTTCTGAATAAGTTGGTCCTTGCTTAGGTCTCTCTGGGAAAGTATTTGACGTAGGTTCTCGGTGTCAACAACCCTCAATTGTCCATCCCTCTCAGTAGTTCTGTCCTTACTAGTGTGTAGAGTGCTTATCCCAAACACCTCTGCCCTGAACCCGATCACAGAGTTCCACCATTGTTCAAGAATGTTCTTCTTAAGTTCCATACCAAGTGGTCCATATCCACAGTTGGTTCCGCGCTGGAAAGCATCTCTATGAAGTTGGCCAGACGCTACGTAATACCTGTCAGTGCATAGCTGCATGAGTGTTTTGGTGTGGTCGGAGTCCTCAGCGACAGACCTGGCAGAAGTTGCAGTACTGCAGCGCTGAAGCGCCAAAGCTATCCTGCAGCATAGTGAGGTTGTTGGTATATTCTCACATCTCCAGAAGCGTCGTCTAACACAGTAAGTGAGCATGTTTAGTGGTCACTCATTTCGTTATTGAAAATAAAGTTAAGCACGCGTCAAGCCGCAATTAACCTAGCAACGCATTGCATGCGGTCTCACGTTTTAGACGTCATAACTAGGCTGAAATCACGTTAGAAAATAACATTTTAAAGTAAATGCAGTTGCCTGCGAATTAAACCACGAGTAGTTTCGGCAAAGCCTGGCAACTTAATATAATAAAGTAATATGAATACTCTTCTATTTATAAAATACTTGCAACCATGTGTAATGCGTAAACTGGGCGCACCCGGAAGTAAAGCTATAATGTCTACGTCACTTCCGTGTCGACATGAAAACGAGACAATTTGTCATCCATTATCTTGTTACCTCTCGGTTCTACTTGTGGAATTAGGAATGTTTGCTATAATATTATGGCATGATGTAATTGTTTTAAAAGCATATCCATTAAGACTAAACGCTGGATGAATACTCAATAGAACAAATGAACCACCACAAAACTTCAATGTAATTGTTTTATTTGAAGGCCCATGCATGTCCCCCAGGTAAAGATCTTAACATATCACTTTAAACATACCACTAACTCAAAATATGCATTACTTAGTAAAAATAAATTACTGAGGAATGTAACAAATAAAAACAGTCAAGGAGAGGTGCACCAATTAAAGATGCACTTCAACAGCCCCATTGGGACTCATTTCAATGCTTGGGGTTACTGAAGAATTCCAACCCTGCTGTAAGCAAAAAAGTTAAACAGTACAAATGATAATAATAATATTCATATAAGATTTAAAGACGAGGGGGAAAAAAATTGTGGTTTGGTTGTGAATTGTGCACACAATCTAATGCCTAGTCAGTTACTGTGGGAAAGGTGGAGGCATGGAGTAGGGTACCATGGGTGGGGGTTGTTGGGGCTGCTGCGCCTGTGGGTTAAAGGGGAACGGTGGGCGACCCATGCCGTTTGGGGCGGCCGCCTGTGCGGCTCCAAACTGTGGAGGGGCCTGGAAGTTCTGGCTGCCGAATGCACCCACCTGGTTGGTGGCGCCGAAGCTAGCCTGTCCGTTGCTGCCGTAGCTGTTGCCGTAGCTACCGCCAGAGCTAGCACCCTTGTCATAGGTGCTAGCCCCGTAGCCCCCTCCGTTTTGGGTTTTTGCGCCGAAGGCACTCTTTGGCCCCCCACTGAACCCCCTGTCACTATCCTTGTCCCTGTAACTACTACCACCACCACCACCGTAACTCCTCCCCCCAGAATACCTATCTCGTCGGTCATCCCTAAAGCCACCTCTTCCCCCCCCTCCACGACCTGGAAAACAAGACAAAAACAAGAGACAGGGCAGTGATGAGACTGGTAGCAGTGATGGGTGGCGTGAAGACATTTAAACTAAAATGATAGTTGACAAATATGGTGAGAACAAGGTGGGTTCATCTTCGTATTTCAATTTTAAGAACCTCTGCCCCAAAACCCTTCAAATAGATTTCTTAGCTATAAAATCGAAATGTCTGCAGATGTAACCACAGCCTTGTTCGCATCTCACCCGCCGTAGGAATTACCTCCTCTGGCCTCCGCCATCTGGAGGAGCTTGGGGTTGATAGCCTGGTTAGCTTCGCGGAGCACAGCTATGAGGTCACTGGCCTGTTTCATGTTGTTGGGGGTGAAGAAGGTGTAGGCGGTGCCTGTTTTTGACTGCGGGCCGTAAGGCCCAATGCGGTGGATATAGTCCTCAGAGGAGTTAGGATAGTCATAATTTATGACAAATTTCACATCCTCCACATCTGTAAAGTGTTGCAGTGTGGCAAAAAGGACGCCATACAGGATTTTGCACACCACAACAGCCAGACCAAAGGACAAGGTTAGCATAGAGACCGGAGAGCTTAAAAAGGTTCCAGACTGGATACTTAGCTGAGCTGCAAAGAACGGGGTTAACCAACACAATCCAAGAAAAACATTCTACTCCATGGGAATACTACTGTGGGAAGAGAGAAACGAGATGCACACTCCGTTTGCTTACCATATCAAAAAATCCTAAGGCATTCTCCCTCCCTTTTTTTAAACCAGGGGAGGAAAAGAACTGGATTTGAAGTCTTACCATTAAGGAGTATGCATTCACTAGTCCTTTCCCAATGCAGCGAACTCCCCCACAAATTGTCAAGTGACATCCAGGAGCTTCTACGCAGTAGGGCCGCTATGTGCACTGTTGCCTCCTCGTGTGCCAATATAGGACCTTTCAGTTGGTATGTGTTCTGAAGGTCCTTTTTCCCAGTACACACTCATAAGAAGCTTGCTAATAAAGGCCTCACTGCACGTCTTGCCAAGACCGAATAGACCAAGTACTAATTTGAGGGGGGACCCCAAAAAAAGGCAAAAATGAAAAAGGTCCAAGTATTGACCCCTGTGGTGCCCCTCAGAGAGCATAGAGCACCCCGCCCCCATCAGTCTCGTCTAGGCAAGATCTTCCCAGAAGCCAGTGTTCGTTCACTTGAGAAAATGTCTCTCGTTGGCAGGTCTCGACATGACTTTAAAAAGCAGGCGAGGGAGGAACTTTGGTTTTTGAAGCTCTTCTATTTTTCACTTTCTCTAGATGTTCCCATAGCCCCTTAAACACGTGCCAGTTTCTCATCAATTTCAATTCGACAACAATAAGTTGAAAACTGCTCTTTCCATTTCAAGAAAACCAGTGCTTTGGGTGAGGGAGGAAAATATATAGCAATGGGAAGCTGTGACATTCACAACACCCATGCTTTTTTGGGTACAAGCTCCGCAACTAACAGAATCGCTCCAAATCTCAAACAGTGACTTGCAATACAGTGCCCTCTACAAAACGCATGCAAGGCAAATGGTCACGTCAAGTTTGTTTGTGTGTGTAACGTTTGAGTTGGAAACGTCTCGACGAAGGCATTTGTCAGGTAAAAATCCATGGACAGAGAACAAATAATGTCATGTATAAAAAAATAAAAAAGATATCAGAAACAAGGCTTAGCCACACTGCCTTTTGACTTGAGGATTACTGGCACACAGAGCTTTCACCTCTCTAGGCCCACTGGGTAGCAGCCAGTGGGGCAACTTCATTTCCAATATGTCCTCCTTCCCCCCTCGAGGCCTGGGACTTGTCATGCCTAGGCCCTGCCACAAAGACTGCACCTTTAGGTGAGAAAAACTCAGAAAATGCATAGAGAAGTTAAAGAAAGCCACAACCACTTTCTTTAAAAAAAGTGAAAATATTGAGGAAAAACAACTAGAGGGTTTAACCAAAGCCATACTGACCTAGACCGCGGGAGGCCACGTCGGTGGCTATGAGGATGGGGGCCTTGCCGTATTTGAACTCTGTGGAAAGATCATTGACTTCAATTATACAAGTCCGTAACATTGTTGTGACAAACTTTTTATTTTATTTTTTGTTTTAAATATAGAAAATATTTCAGGCATACCATTGAGAACCCAGTCCCTCTCCTGCTGGCTCTTGTCTCCGTGGATACCCATTGCTGGCCAGCTGTAACAGACAAACATGGACATCAGAGGCATGACTCGTTATGAAGAGAATGATTTACCAGTTAAATGAGACACTAGTGTGATGACCCTTACCCATCTCGTCTCATCCTCCTGGTGAGCTCATCGCAGCGTCTCTTGGTCTCAGTAAAGATGATGGTCTTGTTCTCCTTCTCGCTCATGATCTCTTCCAGCAGCCGGAGGAGTCTTAGGTGGAAAGACAAGAAACCGGGTTCAAATTGACATGACTCACACTTTATCCTGGATGAGACAAATTAATGACCAATTGAAGAGTTCTTCCGTTTGAATTCCTTCAATTATGAAGCAGTGTAAGTGTGACGTTAGGCTTTGCTGAGGAGGAATGTGTCACTCACTTGTCATCCTTCTCTCCGTCGTTGCACACGTCCACTATCTGCAGGATGTTGTGGTTGGCGCTGAGCTGCAGAGCTCCCACGTTGATCTGGACGGACTGCTTCAGGAAGTCCTCAGCCAGCTGGCGCACCTCCTTGGGCCAGGTGGCACTCCACATGAGGGTCTGACGATCCGGCTGAGAGAAGAACAGAGAAAATAGATTACTTGAAGGAATTGATGAAATACTAAATGGCTGATCCTACAGGAAAATCGAACCTCATATTTTTGGGGTCACATTCGTCAAATACACCAGGTGTAGATTTAACCGTGAAATGCTTACTTACAACCACTTAACCAACAATGCAGTTCAAGAAATAGAGTTAAGAAAATATTTTATAAAGAAGCTAAAGTAAAATAAAAAGTCAAACAAAATAACAAATCCAGAGGCTATATACACAGGGGGTATCGGTACCGAGTCAATGTGCAGGGGTACAGGTTAGTCGAGGTATGCAGACTCTGCAATGATTTGTCAAAAGTCCAATGGGAATTCTACCAATTGAAATGAGCAGCAAGTATTGAGCAAGTCTGAAAATCATTGCGGGAATGAGCCTTTATACTGAAGAATTCTAGCCAAAGGAATTGCGTTGAGTCAAAGCCACATACTCTAATTTGGTCTACAATTTTGCGGATTTGGGGCTCGAAGCCCATGTCCAGCATACGGTCAGCCTCGTCCAGCACAAGGTAGGTACACCTGCGAAGGTTTGTCTTCCCAGCCTCCAGGAAGTCAATGAGACGCCCTGGGGTGGCAATACAGATCTCAACACCTGGGGGGGAAAACAGACAACACACCCTCAGATGTCTGCCTCTTATCACAGAATCAACATACCGAGCAAACAAATGAAAGCAAAACAAAAGTGGTGGACAGATACCTCTCTCAAGGTCCCGAATCTGGGGTCCTTTGGGGGCTCCACCATAGACGCAGACTGACTTCAGGCGGGAGGCCCTGCCGTACTCAGCGGCAACCTGCTGCACCTGCTGAGCCAGCTCACGGGTCGGGGCCAGCACCAAACACTGAGAGACAAAGATAGAGACAAGTGTTATTCAGCTGGACTTACCCTGTAAAAACCAATAAGGATGTTCTCTATTCAAGAGGCTTATGGTGTACTTACTATAGGTCCGTCTCCATGCTCCAAGAATGGCTGGTGTTGAATGTGCACGATTGCAGGCAGCAGATACTGTGAGGGATGGGGGGGGGGAGACTGAGCTCAACTGGTTCATCTGCACAAATATGTACCAGAAAGATGCTACCAAGAGTAGTTTTAATTCAATGTACTTACAGCAAGGGTTTTACCGGAGCCTGTCTGGGCAATGCCCACCATGTCTTTCCCACTGAGGGCCAGAGGCCAGCCCTGAGCCTGGATAGGAGTTGGCTCAGCCCATCCTTGTTTGGCAATCACATCCATCACATAATCTGAAAAAGACAAAGTTAGATTACATATGAGATTCAATTCCACCATTTTATACAACCAGCTTGTTCTTAAGCAAAGTTGGAAGAGCGATTTTACTCACTTGGAAAATTGGCCTCGTGAAACTTCATCATGGGCTTGGGGCAGTCTCTGCCTTTCACTGTTACATCTTTACTTCTCAGGTAGTTCTCCACCTCTTGCTGCAATTAGACACATAAAAGGTTGTTCATTGGCAAAGACCATTTGAATCAAAAAGGTTTAGACCACACACTCAAATCAGATAGAACTGCCCGGGTCACTTACAGGTGGCCTGCGGGTCACATCCGGGTGCTCCTGGTAGAAGTTCTTCTCAAACTTTGGGAGCTCATCCATGTTCCAGTGTTTTTTGCGCAGCCTTTCACCTGGGTTGCCAAATTTCCCCTGAGGGGGTCCACCCCTACTGCCACCACCGCCGCCTCCAAAACGAGGTGCACCTCCATACCTGAAATAGTAGGGGGAACAACCTAATATTAGATGACTGAGCATGCAGTGAATGCTGGGTTGAAGTCAGATAGTTGCGCTGTAAACATTGGGTACCCGAACCCAATAAATGTGCGTATCAATTTTGCCGATATGAAAGATAAGGTTTTTATGTTTCCAAACTCGTACCGCAAATCGATGCATGTAAATTTTAAGACCGAGCGTCATGGCTCTTATCTTAACACTCCCCTACAAAACTTCATCATGTAATTTTTTTAAATATTTTATTTCCCCTTTATTTAACCAGGTAGGCCAGTTGAGAACAAGTTCTCATTTACAACTGTGATCTGGCCAAGATAAAGCAAAGCAGTGCGACACAACTAACAGAGTTAGACATGGGATAAACAAACTTAGTCAATAACACAATAGAAAAATCTATATACAGTGTGTGCAAATGTAGTAAGATTCGGGAGGTAAGGCAATAAATAGGCCATAGTGGTGAAATAATTACAATTTAGCATTAACACTGGAGTGATAGATGAGCAGAAGATGAATGTGCAAGTAGAGATAATGGGGTGCAAAAGAGCAAAAAAATAAATAACAATATGGGGATGAGGTAGTTGGGTGGGCTATTTACAGATGGGCTGTGTACAGGTGCAATGATCAGTAAGCTGCTCTGACAGCTGATGCTTAAAGTTAGTGAGGGAGATATAAGCTTCAGTAATTTTTGCAATTCGTTAGTCACTGGCAGCAGAAAACATGAAGGAAAGGTGGCCAAAGGAGGAGTTGGCTTTGGGAATGACCAGTGAAATATACCTGCTGGAGCGTGTGCTACGGGTGGGTGTTGCTATGGTGACCAGTGAGCTGAGATAAGGCAGGGCTTTACCTAGCAAAGACTTATAAATGACCTGGAGCCAGTGGGTTTGGCGACGAATATTAAGCGAGGGCCAGCCAACAAGAGCATTCAGGTCGCAGTGGTGGGTAGTATATGGGGCTTTGGTGACAAAACGGAGGGCACGGTGATAGCAAATTGGATGCAGTCTGAGTAGTGTTGGAGGCTATTTTGTAAATGACATTGCCGAAGTCAAGGATCAGTAAGGATAGTCAGTTTTACAAGGGTATGTCGAAAGCCTTGGCCAGGTCGATGAAGACTGCTGCACAGTATTGTCTTTTAAACGATGGTCCACCTGGTCGTGCTGCTGCTCCAGTTTCAACTGTACTGCCTGCGGCTATGGAACCCTGACCTGTTCACCGGACATTCTACCCGTCCCAGACCTGCTGTTTTCAACTCTCTAGAGACAGCAGGAGGGGTAGAGACACTGAATGATCGGCTATGAAAAGCCAACTGACATTTACTCCTGAGGTGCTGACCTGTTGCACCCTCTACAACCACTGATTATTATTTGACCCTGCTGGTCATCTATGAACATCTTGGCCATGTTCTGTTAATCTCCACCTCGCACAGCCAGAAGAGGACTGGCCACCCCTCATTCCCCTCCAGGTTTCTTCCTAGGAAGTTTTTCCATCGTGCTTCTACACCTGCATTGCTTGCTGTTTTGGGTTTTAGGCTGGGTTTCTGTTGTGACATCAGCTGATGTAAGAAGGGCTTTATAAATAAATGTGATTTGTAGGGTCCAGATTTTGCAGCTCTTTCAGAAAATCAGCTATCTGGATTTGGGTGAAGGAGAAATGGGGGAGGCTTGGGCAAGTTGATGTGGGGGGTGCAGAGCTGTTGACCGGGGTAGGGATAGCCAGGTGGAAAGCATGGCCAGCCGTAGAAAAATGCTTATTGAAATTCTCGATTATCTAGATTTATCAGTGGTGGCAGTGTTTCCTAGCCTCAGTGTAGTGGGCAGCTGGGAGGAGGTGCTCTTATTCTCCCAGAACTTTGTGGAGTTTGTGCTACAGGATGCACATTTGTTTGAAAAAGCTAGCCTTTTCTTTCCTAACTGCCTGTGTATATTGGTTCCTAACTTCCCTGAAAAGTTGCATATCGGGGGCTATTTGATGCTAATGCAGAACGCCACAGGATGTTTTTGTGCTGGTCAAGGCCAGTCAAGTCTGGAGTGAACCAAGGTCTATATCTGTTCTTACTCCTAAAAAAATGTTTGAATGAAGCATTCTTATTTAAGATGGTGAGGAAAGCACTTAACATGTGTTGTTGGAACGGAGAGCCACGATCAAGGCCTTGGACAGCAGTGACCCATTTGCGTACACATGCAAACCTGTGTTAGGTCGAACTACATTCGTTTCTGCGTCACGTTTAAACCAGTTCAGCTGCCATTTTAATCCCGGCCGGTAGAGGAGGAACAAAGGGACCCCGGTCGGCATTTTGATTCGAAACAATTTAGCAACATCCAAGCTGACCACACATTTCAGGGTTCCTAACCAACATCACACACTATATTTTATGCGTCGATGTGCGAGCGTGGTGGATATATAGTTATTATATCAAATATAAACATAGGCCTCTGAGAATCTCCCAATGCTAACGCGTTGTAGCTACTGTTAACTGCCAGCTAAACATTTTGCCTGACCTGCTTCAATTAGTCTAGTTCAGGCAAAATGTAATTTCACAATCTATTAGGGTTCAAAGAGGTCGTATTTACATTGCACGTCTAGTCAAAGCCAATGGCAGGGATAAACAGCTAGCTACAGTACCGCGTAAAAACGAACCATCGCACCGTCTTTTCCTAAGCGAACGACGTTAGCTAAACAGACATTAGCGTCACCTACTTACCCCCTGTCTCTGCCACGATCTCTGTCGGAAAATCCAGGCATGGTTAAGCAGAGTATGAAAAGTAACAGATGGTAACTACGTCTATATCGCTAAACCAATCTGTGATAAATACAAGTGGATAATCTACAAGTGCGACACACGAAAATAGAAATGCCGGTCAGACAAATGACAGTCAAACGGTGTACCAGCTCATAACACACTGGAACATATCAACGCGCATGTGTCTGGTACTACTTTTTCTCCTTATTTGGTCACGGAAGTTAACTGATTGGCACAGTTTATGACGTGTTATTACCCATTTTTTACAATAACCTCCATTACTTGAGACTTATTAACTACTAATGTATTACTTTATTCCACATGGACAATTTATAAATCGTTTAAAAACAGTAATACAGGTAGTAGACGCAACATTGTGTTTACACAGGAACACTACATTAGCTACAACTTCTACTCAATAGTCTATTTTTATTTCACCTTTATTTAACCAGGTAGGCCAGTTGAGAGCAAGTTCTCATTTACAACTGCGACCTGGCCAAGATAAAGCAAAGCAGTTCGACACATACAACAACACAGAGTTACACATGGAGTAAAACAAACATACAGTCAATAATACAGTAGGAAAAAAAAAACAAATCTATATACAATGTGTGCAAATGAGGTAGGATAAGGAACATAAGGCAATAAATAGGCCATGGTGGCAAAGTAACTACAGTATAGCAATTTAACACTGGAATGGTAAATGTGCAGTAGATGAATGTGCAAAGTAAAAATACTGGGGTGCAAAGGAGCAAGATAAATAAATGACTATGGTAGGGGATGAGGTAGTTGGTTGGGCTATGTACAGGTGCAGTGATCTGTGAGCTGCTCTGACAGCTGGTGCTTGAAACTAGTGAGGGAGATAAGTGTCTCCAGTTTCAACGATTTTTGTAGTTCGTTCCAGTCATTGGCAGCAGAGAACTGGAAGGAAAGGCGGCCAAAAGAGGAATTAGCTTTGGGGGTGGCCAGTGAGATATACCTGCTGGAGCGAGTGCTACGGGTGGGTGCGTGCCTTGGTTACCAGCGAGCTGAGATAAGGCGGGGCTTTACCTAGCAGGGACTTGTAGATGACCTGGAGCCAGTGGGTCTGGCGACGAGTGTGTAGCGAGGGCCAGCCGACTAGAGCATACAGGTCGCAGTGGTGGGTAGTATATGGGGCTTTGGTGACAAAGCGGATGGCACTATGATAGACTGCATCCAGTTTGCTGAGTAGAGTGTTGGAGGCTATTTTGTAGATGACATCGCTGAAGTCGAGGATCGGCAGGATAGTCAGTTTTACTAGTGCAAGTTTGGCAGCATGAGTGAAGGAGGCTTTGTTGCGAAATAGAAAGCCGATTCTAGATCTAATTTTGGATTGGAGATGTTTAATGTGAGTCTGGAAGGAGAGTTTACAGTCTAGCCAGACACCTATGTATTTGTAGTTGTCCACGTATTCTAGGTCAGAGCCGTCCAGGGTAGTGATGCTAGTCGGGCGGGCGGATGCAGGCAGCGAACGGTTGAAAAGCATGCATTTGGTTTTACTAGCGTTTAAGAGCAGTTGGAGGCCACGGAAGGAGTGCTGAATGGCATTGAAGCTCGTTTGGAGGTTAGTTAACACAGTGTCCAAAGAAGGGCCAGAAGTATACAGAATGGTGTCGTCTGCATAGAGGTGGATCAGAGAATCACCAGCAGCAAGAGCGACATCATTGATGTATACAAAGAAGAGAGTCGGCCCAAGAATTGAACCCTGTGGCACCCCCATAGAGACTGGTAGAGGCCCGGACAACAGGCCCTCCGATTTGACACACTGAACTCTATCGGAGAAGTAGTTGGTGAACCAGGCGAGGCAATCATTAGAGAAACCAAGGCTGTTGAGTCTGCCGATAAGGATGTGGTGATTGACAGAGTCGAAAGCCTTGGCCAGGTCAATGAATACGGCTGCACAGTAATGTCTCTTATCGATGGCGGTTATGATATCGTTTAGTACCTTGGCGTGGCTGAGGTGCACCCGTGACCAGCTCGGAAACCAGATTGCACAGCGGAGAAGGTACGGTGGGATTCGAAGTGGTCAATGATCTGTTTATTAACTAGGCTTTCAAAGACTTTAGAGAGGCAGGGCAGGATTGATATAGGTCTATAGCAATTTGGGTCTAGGGTGTTACCCCCTTTGAAGAGAGGGATGACCGCAGCAGCTTTCCAATCTTTTGGGATCTCGGACGACACCAAAGAGAGGTTGAGCAGACTGGTAATAGGAGTTGCAACAATGGCAGCAGATAGTTTTAAAAAGAGAGGGTCCAGATTATCTAGTCCATCTGATTTGTACGGGTCCAGATTTTGCAGCTCTTTCAGAACATTTTCTATCTGGATTCTGGTGAAGGAAAAGCTGGGAAGGCTTGGACAAGTAGATGCAGGGGGGGGCGGAGCTATTGGCCGGGGTTGGGGTAGCCAGGAGGAAAGCATGGCCAGCCGTAGAGAAATGCTTGTTGAAATTTTAGATTATCATGGATTTGTCAGTGGTGACCGTGTTACCTAGCCTCAGTGCAGTGGGCAGCTGGGAGGAGGTGCTATTGTTCTCCATGGACTTGACAGTGTCCCAAAACATTTTGGAGTTAGAGCTACAGGATGCAAATTTCTGTTTGAAAAAGCTAGCCTTTGCTTTCCTGACTGATTGCGTGTATTGGTTCCTGACTTCCCTGAACAGTTGCATATCGCGGGGACTATTCGATGCAATAGCAGTCCGCCACAGGATGTTCTTGTGCTGGTCAAGGGCAGTCAGGTCTGGAGTGAACCAAGGGCTGTATCTGTTCTTAGTCCTACATCTTTTGAAAGGGGCATGCTTATTTAAGATGGTGAGGAAGTTGCTTTTAAAGAACGACCAGGCATCCTTGACTGACGGAATGAGGTCAATATCCTGCCAGGATACCCGGGCCAGGTCGATTAGAAAGGCCTGCTCGCAGAAGTGTTTTAGGGAGCGTTTGACAGTGATAAGGGGTGGTCGTTTGACCGCGGGCCCATAGCGGATGCAGGCAATGAGGCAGTGGTCGCTGAGATCCTGATTGAAAACAGCAGAGGTGTATTTGGAGGGCAAGTTGGTCAGGATAATGTCTATGAGGGAGCCCATGTTTACAGATTTAGGATTGTACCTGGTGGGTTCCTTGATGATTTGTGTGAGATTGAGGGCATCTAGCTTAGATTGTAGGACTGCCGGAGTGTTAAGCATATCCCAGTTTAGGTCACCTAACAGAACGAACTCTGAAGATAGATGGGGGGCAATCAATTCACATATTGAGTCCAGGGCACAGCTGGGAGCTGAGGGGGGTCTATAGCAGGCGGCAACAGTGAGAGACTTATTTCTGGAGAGATTAATTTTTAGAATTAGAAGTTCGAACTGTTTGGGCATAGATCTGGAAAGTATGACAGAACTATGCAGGCTATCTCTGCAATAGATTGCAACTCCTCCACCTTTGGCAGTTCTATCTTGGCGGAAAATGTTGTAGTTGGGTATGGAAATCTCCGAATTTTTGGTGGCCTTCCTAAGCCAGGATTCAGACACGGCCAGGACATCAGGGTTGGCGGAGTGTGCTAAAGCAGTGAGTAAAACAAACTTAGGGAGGAGGCTTCTGATGTTAACATGCATGAAACCGAGGCTTTTACGGTTACAGAAGTCAACAAAAGAGAGTGCCTGGGGCCTGGGAATAGGTGTGGTGCTGGGGGCTACAGGGCCTGGGTTTACCTCCACATCACCCGAGGAACAGAGGAGGAGCAGGATGAGGGTACGGCTAAAGGCTATCAGAACAGGACGTCTAGTGCGTTGGAAACAGAGAATAAAAGTGGCAGATTTCTGGGCGTGGTAGAATAGTTTCAGGGTATAATGTGCAGACAGGGGTATGGTGGGGTGAGAGTACAGTGGAGGTAAGCCCAGGCACCGAGTGATGATAAGAGTGGTTGCATCTCTGGGAGGTGCTGGTAATGCTGGGTGAGGTCACCGCATGTGAGGTCACCGGAATCTGAGGCATGAATAGTGGGCCTAGGGGCTCCACTGTAAACTAACACAATGATAACTATCCTAAACAACAGTAAACAGGGCATATTGACACTTGAGAGAGACATAAAGCAAGGCATAAAGCAAACACAGGTGTTGGTTGGGAGAGCTAGCCATGACAACAACGGGTAAGACCGCAAGGCTAGTCAGCTAAGACAACAACAGGTAAAAACTGGCGATGAATGGGCAGAGGGTTGGTTAGCAACACACGGGGCTGACAGATAAATAAAATAAATAAAAATAAACAGAATGGAGTACCGTGATTAATGAATAGTCCTGCAGGCATCAGCTATGTAGCCGAGTGATCATAGGATCCAGTGAACAGCAATAGATGGGGCAGGGAAGCCGCGAGGTAGTCGTTACTACGCCAGCACGCAGGAGACACGGCGTTTAAAGAAGCAACAATACAATTTCCCTAAAAATTGATCGGAACCAAATATGTACAAAAGCAAATAGTGACCACCCCCAACGTTTGCAATTAACACCTATAGTCAAATCCAATTTTACCAATGTTAATTTTAATGCAGTCAACAGATAATGGATACCAAAGGCAGTAACGTTACAGTATTCGCGCTCTTGCACATTCATCTACTGCACATCTACCATTCCAGTGTTTAATTGCTATATTGTAATTACTTTGCCACCATGGACTATTTATTGCCTTACCTTCCTTATCTTACCTCATTTGCACACATTGTATATAGAAAGGAGAAGCAGGCCTGGCGACTATATGGAAACAGTGTTTTTCGAATAAATGATGATTGCCGAATAACTTTGAAGGTACACCGGGCAGGTGATGTTATAAACGAACTATAAAGCTCCATTTCACATTTACTAAATGCTTACAAAACAATTGTTTTAAACTAACAATAATGTTATTTTGCAAGACAAGGATTGTCCTGACTTTCAAGAATGCCTGAATGCTTCGCCTTGCTTTGCTGTTTCGCTGGCAAGTGTCACCATCCAATTATTACAATGGCACATGAGAATTATTGGAATATGGCAAATATTAGTCAATTCTCACATTCTATCCATGCAGGCTTTTGCAGCTACCTGAGACATTAAACAGATAGGTGGGAGGGCATACAGGCTGTCCGCCAATTTATTAATTCACAATTTGCCTAAATGGGTAAACACTTCAATCTCTACATTTTTATTCGACACTGTAGGTTTCTGTGGTGTCATTATGTCCAGCTGAGATATAGATATTTAATTTTCATTGAAAGTAAGTCTAAGAAGCAGTAGATCTGTTCCATGTGCCTATTTCTATGTTTCCCGTTAAGTTTCGTACACAAGCTGAAAACACAATATTTTTGCTTATGGGAAAATATATTTCACAGCAGTTTAGATCAGTGTTTCCCAACCCTGGTCCTCGAGTACCCCCAACAGTAAACATATTTATTGTAACCCTGGACAAGCACACCTGATTCAACTTGTCAACTAATCCACAAGCCCTCAATGAGTTGAATTAGGTGTGTTTGTCAAGGGCTACAACGAAACTGTGTAATGTTGGGAAACACTGGTTTAGATGGTACAATGATTCTCTACACAATGACTGCTTGTTTTGTCACAAACTGAAATAAGGCGAACTATTAGAATTTTAGCAATCGAGTTTAAATTTAAATACACCCTACCAGGCAATTGTCGCATCTATTTTCTATGCGAACTTTCTGAGTGTAGAAGTTAATGGAAACAAAGCTAATGACTTCTCAAACCCCAAACCCAGTCCTGGTCTGCTTCGATAGCCATCCCAGACGTTTCGCGACGTTGGGCCTCTGGGTTTAGAAACTCTGGGAACTACTTTAAGACAGACACACTGTCTACTATGTGACATTTTAATACAAAATATGGTTAATTTATTACATGTCTGTCCGGGCTATCTTGTAAAATAACTGAAGAGTCAACTGGACTAAGTAGAACAAAGAGGACAAGGAAACCATTTCATTAGCTACTTCCGGAAACAAAGTGCCAGTTTACCACGGTTGTCACTAGTTACCACAGCCACAAAGTCATAAAACCCGCCTATTTCTACAATGTATTTTCTTAAAATGTGATTTTAACCCTAACCCTAACATTGACCACACTGCTAAATCCATGCCCAACTCCAAACTTAAATGAATGACCCAAAAAAAGCTAATTAGAGTTTTCATGAATTTTTACAATATATGAATTTTGACTTTGTGTCTAGGGTAACTAGTGGAAACCGTTTACCAGCCAATCAGAAAACAGGACTTTCTGGTTGTCAGCCGGCACCACTTTTCATTTCTGTTGTCATGATGAAGGTTTATCAGCGAGTGACTAACCTCGGGAAAACCTACGGCTACTAGCTAGCAATGCCAGTTCTTCTTTTTAGAGGTCAAGGGAGCCAGTATTGTTGCCAGTTGCTTCTCTTTCGTTGTTGCCAGCTCGGCTGACGACCACACAGCTAGCAAGCTGGCTAGCCTGCTAGTTAATGCCTAATGGGAACCCAAGAAGATGACCGAGGTAAGCTAACTACTGTTAGTTAGTAAATTAGAACAAATAGCACCTAACTTGGTGGTTACCGTATTTGGTAGCTAGCAATACCCAATCAGGAGAATAACTACATGGTAGGCTATTTAAGGAGTTATACAGTACTTTTCGTGAATCTAGCTATCTAGCTACTGTCACATACATCGTCAGTTTGCCAACTACAGTAGTGTTCTTTGCGTTAGTATTAGCTGGCTTACCACACTGTAGTTGGTGTTGCTAACATGTCTTAACTTAGCTACTGTAAAGTTAGCTAGCATAACATTACTGTGCCTGCCTTCTGCCCGCGCATGCCCACAAATTATCCGCCAGTATGTCAACAGTCATGTTGGGATGGTTGCCACCAACTGAGCAGTTTTGTTGTGCATTTTTGTCAATGTCTGTCAACAAACCGAATCAAATCACATTTATTTATAAAGTCCTTTTTACATTAGCAGATGTCACACAGTGCTTATACAGAATCCCAGCCTAAAACCCCAAACAGTAAGCAATGCAGATGTAGAAGCACGGTGGCTAGGAAAAACACCCTAGAAAGGCAGAAACCTAGGAAGAAGCCTAGAGAAGAACCAGGCTCTAAGGGGTGGCCAATCTTCTTCTGGCTGTGCCCGGTGGAGATTACAGTGAGGGAAAAAAGTATTTGATCCCCTGCTGATTTTGTACGTTTGCCCACTGACAAAGAAATGATCAGTCTATAATTTTAATGGTAGGTTTATTTGAACAGTGAGAGACAGAATAACAACAAAAAATCCAGAAAAACACGTGAAAAATGTTATACATTTATTTGCTTTTTAATGAGGGAAATAAGTATTTGTCTCTCTGCAAAACATTACTTAGTACTTGGTGGCAATCAGAGGTCAGACGTTTCTTGTAGTTGGCCACCAGGTTTGCACACATCTCAGGAGGGATTTTGTCCCACTCCTCTTTGCAGATCTTCTCCAAGTCATTAAGGTTTCGAGGCTGACGTTTGGCAACTCGAACCTTCAGCTCCCTCCACAGATTTTCTATGGGATTAAGGTCTGGAGACTGGCTGTGCTTCTTCTTGAGCCACTCCTTTGTTGCATTGGCCGTGTGTTTTGGGTCATTGTCATGCTGGAATACCCATCCACGACCCATTTTCAATGCCCTGGTTGAGGGAAGGAGGTTCTCACCCAAGATTTGACGGTACATGGCCCCGTCCATCGTCCCTTTGATGCGGTGAAGTTCTCCTGTCCCCTTAGCAGAAAAACACCCCCAAAGCATAATGTTTCCACCTCCATGTTTGACAGTGGGGATGGTGTTCTTGAGGTCATAGGCAGCATTCCTCCTCTTCCAAACACGGCGAGTTGAGTTGATGCCAAAGAGCTCCATTTTGGTCTCATCTGACCACAACACCTTCACCCAGTTGTCCTCTGAATCATTCAGATGTTCATTGGCAAACTTCAGACGGGCATGTATATGTGCTTTCTTGAGCAGGAGGACCTTGCGGGCGCTGCAGGATTTCAGTCCTTCACGGCGTAGTGTGTTACCAATTGTTTTCTTGGTGACAATGGTCCCAGCTGCCTTGAGATCATTGACAAGATCCTCCCGTGTAGTTCTGGGCTGATTCCTCACCGTTCTCATGATCATTGCAACTCCACGAGGTGAGATCTTGCATGGAGCCCCAGGCCGAGGGAGATTGACAGTTATTTTGTGTTTCTTCCATTTGCGAATAATTGCACCAACTGTTGTCACCTTCTCACCAATCTGCTTGGCGATGGTCTTGTAGCCCATTCCAGCCTTGTGTAGGTCTACAATCTTGTCCCTGACATCCTTGGAGAGCTCTTTGGTTTTGGCCATGGTGGAGAGTTTGGAATCTGATTGATTGCTTCTGTGGACAGGTGTCTTTTATGCAGGTAACAAGCTGAGATGAGGAGCACTCCCTCTAAGAGTGTGCTCCTAATCTCAGCTCGTTACCTGTATAAAAGACACCTGGGAGCCATACATCTTTCTGATTGAGAGGGGGTCAAATACTTATTTCCCTCATTAAAATGCAAATCAATTTATAACATTTTTCACATGCGTTTTTCTGGATTTTTTTGTTGTTATTCTGTCTCTCACTGTTCAAAACCTACCATTAAAATTATAGACGGATCATTTCTTTATCAGTGGGCAAACATGGCCATTAAGGCCAGATCGGTCTACAAGATGTTCAGATGTTCATAGATGACCAGCCGGGTCAAATAATATCACAGTGGTTGTAAGGGTGCAACAGGTCAGCACCTCAGGAGTAAATGTAAGTTGGCTTTTCATAGCCGAGCATTCAGAGGTCGAGACAGCAGGTGCGGTAGAGAGGGATTGGGAGAGAGAAATGGTCAAAAACAGAAGGTCTGGGACAAGGTAGCACGTCAAGTGAACAGATCAGGGATCCATAGCTGCAGGCAGAACAGTTGAAACTGGAGCAGCAGCACGACCAGGTGGACTGGGGACGGCGACAGCCAGGAGTCGTTAGGCCAGGTAGTCCTGAGGCAGTGTCCTAGGGCTCAGGTCGTCCGGGAAAGGAGAGAGAGAGATGGGAGATTTACTTAAATTCACACAGAACACCAGATAAGGCAGGATAATTTCACCAGGTAGGATGGACTAACCCTAGCCCCCCAGCACATATACTATTGCAGCATAGATAGTGGAGGCTGAGACGGGGGGGGTCGGGGGACACTGGACATGACACCCCCGGACAGGGCCATCCAGGCAGGATATAATCCCACCTACTATGCCAAAGCACAGCCCTCACACCACTAGAGGGATATCAACAAACCACCAACTTACTACCCTGAGACAAGGCAAAGTATAGCCCACAAAGATCTCTTCCACGGCACAAGTCCGAGGGGGCGCAAAACCGGACAGGAAGGTCACGTTAGTGACTCAACCCACTCAAGTTGCGTATTTCGAAAAAAGCCTGGCACGACATGAGGTACCCCTCCTAGGGACAGCATGGAAGAGCACTAGTAAGCCAGTGACTCAGCCCCCAATTGTTTCAGAGGCAGAGAATCCCAGTGGAGAGAGGGGAGCCGGCCAGGCATAGACAGCAAGGCGGTTCGTCACTCCAGTGCCTTGCCGTTCACCTTCACACCCCTGGGCCAGACTACACTCAATTATAGGACCTACTGTAGAGATAAGTCTTCAGGAAAGACTTAAAGGTCGAGACCGAATCTGCGTCTCTCACAATGATAGGCAGACCATTCCATAAAAATTGAGCTCTATAGGAGAAAGCCCTGCCTCCAGCTGTTTGCTTAGAAATTCTAGGGACAATAAGAAGGCCTGTGACTTTTGACCGTAGCTAGGAGCAGGTCCATGTAGCAAGTCCATGTAATGCTTTGTAGGTTAGCAGTAAAACTTTGACATCAGCCCTAGCCTTAACAGGAAGCCAGTGTAGAGAGGCTAGAATTGGAGTAATATGATCACATTTTTTGGTTCTAGTCAAGATTCTAGCAGCTGTATTTAACACTAACTGAAGTTTATTTAGTGCTTTGTCTGGTTAGCCGGAGAGTAGAGCATTGCAGTAGTCTTAAGCTGCAAGTTAGCTTATCTGCATAGTTTTTGGACCAAAAGTTAGATTTTTGCAATGTTACGAAGATGGAAAAAAGCTGCCCTTGAAATATTCTTGATATGTTCGACAAAAGAGAGATTGGTGTCCAGAGTAACGCAGAGGTCCTTCAGTTTTATTTGAGACGACTGTACAACCATCAAGATTGTAAAATCAAACAGCAGATGTCTTTGTGTCTTGGGACCTAGAACTAACATCTCAGTTTTTTACGAGTTTAAAAGTAAAACATTTGCCGCCATCCACTTCCTTATGTCTGAAACACAGACAGAATATATAATGAAAACAATGGTGGTCCTAAAACAGAACCTTGAGGAGCACCGAAACCATCCACAGAGATGAACTGATATCTTTCCAACAGATAAGCTCTAAACCAGGCACAAACTTGTCCGTGTAGAACAATTAGGGTTTCCAATCTCTCCAAAATAATGTGGTGATCGATGGTGTCAAAAGCGGCACTAAGGTCTAGGAGCACGAGGACAGATACTTGGTCTGACGCCATTAAAAGGTAATTTACCACCTTCACGATGCAGTCTGGGGTCTACACCCAGACTGGAGCGTTTTTAATACATTAGCTGGCTTCGGGAAGGCAGCGAGTTTCAGCTCAACAGCTTTGTCAAAACATTTTGAGAGGAATGGGAGATTCGATATAGGCCGGTAGTTTTGCCACTTTTAGTTTTAACGTAGCCTAGTTCATAACTGCTCCAAGAAGTAGGATTTACGCTATGCACTTAATGAATAAACTCAAGGTCTGCATTTAGTTTGTAATGTCCTTTTTTACAGATTGGGTGGACGTGGCAAATTATATCCTTAGCAAGTGTCACATTAACCTGAGACTGAAGAAGGTGACGGACTGTAATGCCAATGTTTTTGCCGCCTTGTATGAGGCCATCTTGGGGGAGAAAGTCCCAGGTAAGTTTACACCAAACATGACACAATAAACATGCCCACCAAAAGAGCAATATGTGTTTTTTGAGACCTATCAACTGTCCCATGTTAGTTCATGTTTTGATTTTTTTAAAAGCTTCTGCGCTGCATGCTGTTAAGCCTAACAACTGAGTGCTTTAGAGGAGAGTATTCTAAGAATTTCAAGAATGCCACACAGTGCTAATTATGATCGTCAAACCTGCCAACACAAGACTGTGGCCAAAGTGCACAAGAGGCTGTGATTTTGAACCGTGTGTGCGTGTGTGCGTGTGTGTGTGTGTAGACTACATCGCCGTCCCGGGCAGTCAGGAGGATGATGTCCACAACATCCAGTCTGTGATCGACTCCCTGGCTCTGGATTACCTTCAGATCAGCCTTTCACACATCACAGGTGAGCAGCTCTTACACTCTTTACTCACTAGTTAATTAACTAGTAACTACTCCTTTATTCCCTAGGTATTCACTAGCTATTCAGTCATTCATCATCTGATCAAATGTTATTTGTCACATACTTCGTGAACAGGTGTAGACTAACAGTGAAAACGCTTACTTCCAAACAAAGCAGAGAGAAATACAATAAAAACAATGAGGAATAAATACACAATGAGTAATGAAAACGTGGCTATATATACACAGGGTACCAGTACTGAGTCATTGTGCAGGGATACGAGGTAATTGAGGTAGATGTGTACATATAGGTAGGGATAAAGTGACTAGGCAACTGGATAGACATCACATACACTGCCGTTACTGTTTTGAGTCAAAAGAGTTAGTGGAAAAAGGAGCAAATGCAGATAGCTAAACAGTTAACCAAGGACTAACTATTTAGCAGTCTTGTGTAGGGCTGGGCGGTATACCGTGTTTTGCGATATACCGGTATTGATGCAGGGACCGGTTTGGTTTTTTTACCTTCTATACCGGTATTTGAATGTTTGGTTTGCTAAATGTGATACGCCGTGTCTAACGTCCATTTGTATAGTTTACTTCGCTACTTGAGTCATCTCTCTCTATGCCTCTTTCCACACAGACCTAGCCACGCCCCCTGTCACTCAAGGAGCGCATTTGATGTTCCTCAACCAGGAGACGCTTGCGTTCAGTCGGCACGGTCAAGGCAGCATATGCAACAATGTGGATGACAACGATGCAGTTGTCACATTGCTTCTTAATATAAATCTACTAGCGTTATATAATTACACTATTCGCTTGTGTTTCTTACACCTGCAAACAGCTAGTTTGTCTTTTCTTAGCAGGTTGTTCCTAAATCTTGTTAGCCGCTAATGCTAATCTCTAGCTAGCTAGCTAATAAATGTACTGAGCAAGGGCACGCGTAATTAGCTATACAGCCTGATAACACCAGTGATTGTGTAGACCTAAATCAGCATGTTGTTTGTGCAACAGTGTCATCTAAATTAAAGAGGTAAACGCAAAGCAAGAATATGTTGGCTACATGAAGTAGCTAAGAGAAAACATTCAATGTAGCCAATGATTATAGGGTCCCCTAGGAAACACCTATCAACACATTAATTCCTACCCTGTCACAATAACTCCCTCCCTGGCATTTTCATTCATTGTCGTGTCAAAACAACACTGTATTCAAAGTGCCCACTATTATATATTAACTATATAATTAGAATAGACATTCTATTCCCATGATTCCAACAGTTAACCCAAGTGTTTTGCTCTAAATCGCAAGTCAAATTGCAACATTTGGTTAAAAATAAGGCCCAGATTATATGCCCATATCGTGCAGCCCTGGGTGGCAGTGTGGAAATGATCTCAAATGCAGAAAATTATGACTTTTTGGGGGTTGAAGTTGAATTGAACAGTATAAAACAATCAGAATAGAGAAAGACCCATTGACGCACTTCTCATAAAGCAAATTTAGAACTTTAATTATTAAAAAAACATAAAATACCGTCATACCGTCAATTAAAAAAATATATACTGTAATATAATATTTTGGCCATATCGCCCAGTGCTAGTCTTATGGCTTGGGGGTAGTAGCTGTTCAGGGTCCTGTTGGTTCCAGACTTGGTGCATCGGTACTGCTTGCCGTGCGGTATCAGAGAGAACAGATGATGAATGCTGAAAGAAAATCAAGTGATCTGTTTAGCTACGACCAGAGGGTCTCTGGCTAAGTTGCGGTTTAGATTTCAAAGCACAGCCTTGTTCAGAGCAACACAACTCTCTTTGTTTAGGAAAATTAACCGTAAAAAGATGCAGACTGGTTGGTTCTATTAAAAGGACAACAATGTGGTGTTGATTATAGTTCCACTGATTCATCGCTTGTCCTAATGGGTTTTTCCCCCGGCTCTAGGCGAGAACATTGTACGAGCGGACAAGGAGTCCATCAAGAACCTGTTGGAGATCTTTGACGGGCTGCTAGAGTACCTCACCGAGCAGATCAGTGAAGAGGAGTCGCAAAATGGAGGTAGACAAAAAAAACTCCATTACGCTCTCAACTGTTATATTTAGGCTAACCTTTTATTTAACCAAGAAGTCCTATTGAGGTCAGAAGACCTGCCTGGAAACATACATAAACCTACAGCTGTTCTTCCTGATCTGATATCACCCCTGTTCTTTCTGATCTCATATCACCCCATCTCCCTCAAACTGTATCTGTGTCACTGAGTGAGACACAACCCTGTTTGGGTGAGATCACCCACACACATGAAGTGGACATAATGTCCTTTCTAAACCCGTTTTAGAGGCGTCTGGCTCTGGGATTACTGGGAAGCGGTTGGCCCGTTCAATTGGCTGCGCTCCACATGCCTTTGTGTCCGTCTATGGTGGAATGGTCTGCTGGCCCTCTCCCTTTTCACAAAACACCAATTAGACTTTTAATGACCGACTATCTGCTCTGGAGATTTAAATGACATGCATTGAAATAAGGCTCTGGTGAAAAAAGCTGGTTTATCAAAATTGATGGGGTTGGTGGCTTAGCGTGAGTCCAAAGGGAGCTGTGGATGTTTGTCTGTGATGCTACAGACCGCGGTTCACCAATATTATCGACCGATATTGGCCTATTACAGCTGTATTGGCTGATAATCCACCGATAACCTTTTTTCATCCTATATATTGAATAAATCGGTTATCTCATGCTTACCTTAACACTCACAGCCATTCTCATTGTCTTTATAATTTCACAATGTAAGAAATCGACATTTGAACCATATTGGACAATTGTTCTTTTGAATAGCATTTTATGCGAATACAGTGTGGGAAAATTACACTTTTTAATTTTCCCGGCATAAAACAGTATATCGGCAGGTACATCAGTATCAGTAAGTTTTGTACCCCCCAAAAAATCAGAACCGGCATCGGACCCAGGATAACAAATCGGCCGGGCTCTAGTTTAAACCTGTTGATATTTCCAATTACTGGGATAGAGTCACTACAGATATTGTTACTGTCACACTCGATGAACTCTTCGATGCACTTTCACAATGACATGGCTAGAACAGTTATTTGTTTCACTTCAGCTTTCGGAAATGGGTTTGGATCATTAGTGTGTCAATGAGCTCCAATGTCTATGGATCACTATGTTTCCGAGTGCTTATTCTACTACTCTGACCGAGACTGTTAATGTGACTTAAATATTTGTATAATTACGGACTGATTGGTGGTGTGAAAGTCGACGGGTAGCTTGTTCGTTTCCTCATTGCATCACAGCAGGAGCCTGTCAGTGTCACCGACATTGCGCCATGCTGTAATCACCCATATCTTCTTCAATCCTCCCTCCAGACAAGGAACCAAACGGTGTTCCTGTTGAGGATGCCCCCCTCCCTACAGGGCCAGTGGTCCCCCAGACAGAGGAACAGGAGGCCCTAATGGAGAGAGCCTCCCAGTATTCTAGTGTGCAGTGAGTGTTTTCAAGATATTCCACACTACAGGTTCTATGTACATTTCCATGGTTTCAGATTAAGTTCCGTGTTCAAGCAGGGTTCCAATTCTGTTGATACAACCAAAGACGCTACGTCACGAGACAAGACACTTATATATGCCATTTAGCAGACACTTTAATCCAAAGCAACTTAGTCAAGCACGCATTCATTTTACGTATGGGTGGCCTTGGGAATCGAACCCACTACCCTGGCATTGCAAATGCCATGCTCTAGCAACTGCACCAGACAGGACCACTTCAAATGTCATCATCGTGTAGGTCAAGTCGGTACATCCTATTGACACAACAGCCAGTCAGGGAGCACCACACAACACAAACGTAAACAGTAACGGCGAACGCTAAGGTTGGACACGGAACACAAGCATCTGTGACTTCACTATGTCTACTCAGCCTTTTCCGTTGGCTGTCGCACAGACAGGCTGGCTGGAAAGTCAACAAAGCTGAATGAGTCATTGTGGGTGATGTAAACCTCTGTTCCTAAACCAGGAAACCCAATGCACTGTTTTGAATAAGTGTAAGTTGTACTTGTTTTAACTAACTGGTGTCACACGAACCGGACACACCGACGTACTTCCATTGAACTGTTTGGGTGGTCTTCTCTTTGATTGACTTTGATAGTGACACATCTGTAACGTTTCGATGTTCCTTTGATCTTCCAGCTCTGCCGTCCAGTCTAGCAGCAAACATTCCCTCCACTCTTGGAATGCAGAGGAGACGGGCTCGACCAATGAGCTTATCCTCCTGGGAGACTCCGCCCGCACGTTCACGGCCAAACAAGAAGGTAGGCGGGACCAAAAGCTTGTTCCTGGCCCATGACCTAGAATGCTGAAAAAGGAAAAGCTTTCCTCTGTCTTTCCGTATTTACATTTGGACTCAAATCCCATTTTATTTGTCACATGCTTCGTACACAACCGGTGTAGAGTAACAGTGAAATGCTTACTGACGTGTCCTTTTCCAGCAATGCAGAGTTAAAGATTAAACAAGAAGTAGTAACACAAGGAATACATACCCAGTGGATAAAAATAAAGAGTTAAAAAAGAACATGGCTATATACAGGGAGTACCTGTACCGAGTTGATGTGTAGGGGTACGAGGTAATTACATTTACATGACATTCAGACGCCCTTATCCAGAGCAACTTACAGGATTTGGGTTACGTGCCTTGCTCAAGGCACTTAGCTATGTAGCTAATTGAGGTAGCTATGTACATATAGGTAGGGGTCAAGTGACTTGGCAATAGGATAGACGATAGACAGTAGCAGCAATGTATGTGTTGTGTGTGACGTCAGTATTCATGTGTGCGCTTGTTGTGTGTGTTGGTGTCAGTGTGTGGGCATAGAGTCCAGTGTGTGGGCATAGAGTCCAGTGTGTGGGCATAGAGTCCAGTGTGTGGGCAATAGAGTCCAGTGTGTGGGCAATAGAGTCCAGTGTGTGGGCAATAGAGTCCAGTGTGTGGGCAATAGAGTCCAGTGTGCGGGCAATAGAGTCCAGTGTGCGGGCAATAGAGTCCAGTGTGCGGGCAATAGAGTCCAGTGTGCGGGCAATAGAGTCCAGTGTGCGGGCAATAGAGTCCAGTGGAGGGGAATAGAGTCCAGTGGAGGGGAATAGAGTCCAGTGTGCGGGCATAGAGTCGGTGCAAAAAAGGAAGTCCTGGTAGATATTTGATTAGCTATTTAGCAGTCTTGTTGCTTGGGGGTAAAAGCTCAGGGCCCTGTTGGTTCCAGACTTGGTGCACTGGTACCGCTTGCCATGTGGTAGCAGAGAGAACAGTCAATGGCTTGGGTGGCTGGAGTCTTTGACAATTCTTTGGGCCTTCGTCTGACACCGCCTGGTATACAGGTCCTGGATGGTAGGGAGCTCGGCCCCAGTGATGTACTGGGCTGTACTCACCACCCTCTGTAGCGCCTTGCGGTCTGATGCCTTGCAGTTGCTGTACCAGGCGGTGATGCAGCCTGTCAAGATGCTCTCAATGGTGCAGCTGTATAACCTTTTGAGGATGTGAGGACCTGTGCCAAATCTTTTCAGAGAGGTTGTTGTCCTTGCACCACACTGCCAGGTCTCTGACCTCTTCCTATAGATTTTGTACATAGATTTTTCTATTGTGTTATTGACTGTACATTTGTTTATGTGTAACTCTATGGTGTTGTTTGTGTCGCACTGCTTTTCAGTGGCCAGGTCGCGGTTGTAAATGAGAACTTGTTCTCAACTGGCCTACCTGGTTAAATAAAGATAAAATAAAATAGGCTGCCTCGTTGTCGGTGATCAGTCCTACCACCGTTGTTGTCAGCAAACTTCATCCACCTTTCGCTTATCAAACAGCACGTGATGCTGATGAGGTATCTGGTTTTTCCAGTCTTCTTTTTGCTGTCTTTCCCATGGAGTTCTTTATGGAGACAGTGCGGTTAGTTTTTCCTCAAGTGGAAGTAAAAAAAAACAACTAGGATTATGTCACCTTTTCCTTTTTCAAGCCCCGGTCCTCTCATTAGTTTCCACTAAGTCCCTTTCATGAGTCCCTACATTTGGTTTTAATGATAGTCTTCAACAACGGTTTAGTTAGTTAGAATATGAATGGCCCGTATACTTGTCTTTGCTCCATTGTATGGATCTTGTGTATATTCGCTAGACAATGCCAGCGTTATTGGCAAGGCATCGATAGCTAGGAGTACAGAACTGTATCTGAGAAAATAATTCAGAACTGTAGGCTACTTAAAGAACAGTGAACCAGTTGAGGCAAATCTGATTGTATAGAAACCTTTGTTCAAACAGCCTGCATAACACTATTATAACATGACATGAATAGACATAACACCTGTTAACCATGGGAACTACAGTACTGGACAGTGTACACATACTCCTACAATACATTGCCTACATAATCTACACCTCCTAACAGCTATCTATTTTACCCCTCCCTAACAGTGGAAGCCTCTTCCCAAGCTCCGGGCCCCAGCACCACGGGTGCCCCGGGAACCCCAGGCACCCAGGCCACTCTACTTAGGGAGCCCCTGCGCTCGGCCATCCCCCTACAGCCCCCCTACCACAGGCCCGACAGAGCTCCCCACTCGGGTAGCCAGTCTCCCCCAGCCAACGGTCTCGGCAGCGGGGCCAAAGTGGAGCAAGAGGCACCCGCTGGCACCTCGGAGGTATGTCCATCTAGTCAAATATATCCATGCTGAATCAATTCAAATTACACTCTCAGCAAACGACTGTGTTCTGAAACACGTTCTGAAGTGACCTCAGCCAAGTACAGTTTACAGAATTGTAGCTTCCTTCCTCCTCTGACAAAGGATGAGCTGTTACTGACTCATGCCGACTCATCCTAAATGGTCACGAGACTCATCACAGGAGTCACTTTTCCAACGCGTTCCTCCTCTCTGTTTATGGGCGACAACACTTGGGAATCACGTCACATCCCACCTGCATGCCTCTGGCAAGTCCAGACACGCTAGCAGGGGCAATACTTTTCACTTGTTATTCCATTACCAACTGGTGCTCGCTCTGTCTGAAGACTAGCCAATACTATGACTGAGAAATTGGACATCAGTGGATCTAGAGTTGGAGAGACCTGACTGAGAAACAGTTCTACATTCACATATAATTTACAATATGACCCAGGGCCATATGTCCCCAACAACACAAGTTTCCACCCTAGAAGGAATGTAATGTTTCCACCTTCTAGTCTCCACTGGGAAGAAAGACTGCATCAGTGGAACAGACCAGTGACGCAAACAAAGATCTAGGCCCAGTCAGTTAGTCAGGATATATCTCAGCAAATGAAGAAACGTCCTCTCACTGTCAACTGCGTTTTATTTTCAGTAAACTTAACATGTGTAAATATTTGTATGAACATAACAATATTCTACAACTGAGACATAAACTGAACAGACATGTGACTAACAGAAATGGAATAATGTGTCCCTGAACAAAGGGGTGGGTCAAAATCAAAAGTAACAGTCAGTATCTGTTGTGGCCACCAGCTGCATTAGTCAAAGTCACCATTATTAGTCAGTTGTACAACCAAATGCCTTCAACTGAAATGTGTCTTCTGCATTTAACCCAACCCCTCTGAATCAGAGAGGTGCGGGGGGCTGCCTTAATTGACATCCACGTCTTCGGCGCCCGGGGAACAGTGGGTTAACTGCCTTGTTCAGGGGCAGAACGACAGATTTTTACCTTGTCAGCTCGGGGATTCGAACTTGCAACCCTCCGGTTACAAGTCCAACGCTCTAACCACTAGGCTACCTGCCGCCATTAAGTACTGCCCATAGGTGACGTTGTTGCCAGTGATGTCTGGTGAGGACCTGCCTTTCTTTTTTTGCTGAGTTTATGTATATATATATATATATACCCCCCATGAGCTGGTATTTCACTGCTTTATACTGGTAGCGGTAGTTAACGTCATGCATCTTTTGTGTGATATGTCGTTAGCATCCGCTAGCTAGCCACTGAGACTCCTCCTCCTGCTGGGTTCTCTTTTATCACAGTGTGATTGAGTGTGAGTTCTCCCCCCTCCCCCCACTGAGGGGAAATGCATCCACCCCTTCATCTCTGTCTCTCCTCTCTCTCTCTCTCTCAGTCCCCAAGGCCAGTGGCTGACACAGTTACCAATGGAGTGCGTTCGCCAGCCCACAGCCACTCGCACGGTGAGTACACAGAACAGACTGCTCTGAATAGCGCGGCTGTAGCCATTGAACTGAAGTCTTTTTGCACCGATGTTCAATGCATCAGAAATAAATGTGTAGCACCTCAAACCATGTATCAATTTGATTGATCTTACTCCTCCATGCTTCTCATTTGTAGTGGAGAGTGAGAAGTCTGTGTCCAGTCAAACCAAGGCCAGGCTAGAGGAGGCCAAGGAGCAGCTGGAGGTAAGGCAAAACGAACCACTCGCCCTCTAGACTGTTGTAGTTACAATTCAATAGTTGAAGTCTACCTCATGCCTAATTCAAATCTAATTATTTGCTAATGCATGTCCAATTTACAGCTAATTCATGACTAAATTGTTGAATCTTATTGGTCACATACACATGGTTAGCAGATGTTAATGCGAGTGTAGCGAAATGCTTGTGCTTCTAGTTCCGACCATGCAGTAGTATCTAACAAGTGATCGAACAAATTCACAACAACTACCTTATACACACAAGAGTAAAGGAATGAATACGAGTATGTACATATAAATATATGGATGAGCGATGGCTGACCGACGTAGGCAAGATGCAGTAGATGGTATGGAGTACAGTATATACATATGAGATGAGTAATGTAGGATATGTAAACATTATATAAATGGCATCGTTTAAAGTGGCTAGTGATACATTTATTACATCCAATTATAATTATTAAAGTGGCTAGAGATTTGAGTCGATGGCCGAACGGCATAGGCACGATTCAGTAGATGGTTTAGAGTACAGTGTATACATTTGATATGAGTAATGTCGGATATGTAAACATTATATACAAAATTGTTTAAAGTGGCTAGTGATACATTTGTTACATCCAATCCTATTATTTAAAGTGGCTAGAGATTTAAGTCAGTATGTTGGCAGCAGCCACTCAATGTTAGTGAGGCTGTTTAACAGTCTGATGGCCTTGAGATAGAAGCTGTTTTTCAGTCTCTCGGTCCCAGCTTTGATGCACCTGTACTGACCTCGCCTTCTGGATGATAGCGGGGTGAACAGGCAGTGGCTTGGGTGGTTGTTGTCCTTGATGATCTTTTTGTCCTTCCTGTGACATCGGGTGGTGTAGGTGTCCTGGGGGGCAGGTAGTTTACCCCTGGTGATGCGTTGTGCAGTCCTCACTACCCTCTGGAGAGCTTTACAGTTGTGGGCGGAGCAGTTGCCGTACCAGGCGGTGATACAGCCCGACAGGATGCTCTCGATTGTGCATCTGTAGAAGTTTGTGAGTGTTTTTGGTGACAAGCCAAATTTCTTCAGCCTCCTGAGGTTGAAGAGGCGCTGTTGCGCATTCTTCACCACGCTGTCTGTGTGGGTGGACCATTTCAGTTTGTCCGTGATGTGTACGCAGAGGAACTTAAAACTTTCCACCTTCTCCACTACTGTCCCGTCAATGTGGATAGGGGGGTGCTTCCTCTGCTGTTTCCTGAAGTCCACGATCATCTCCTTTGTTTTGTTGACGTTGAGTGAGAGGTTATTTTCCTGACACCACACTCCGAGGGCCCTCACCTCCTCTCTGTAGGCTGTCTTGTCGTTGTTGGTAACCAAGCCTACCACTGTAGTGTCGTCAGCACCAGTGTGGGGCCCAGGAGGGTTCTATTCCGGACACAGTCAGACATTCATTTCCTCACCCTGCAGGCTGAGCTGGACGACAGGGCACCACTGGACACTGAGAAAGATGAGGAGGAGGAAGAAGTTGAGGAAGAGACCTACACGCAGCAGGACAGCCGGGCTCACATGGGGCGGACGGGGATCAGGTAAGAACAACAAAAGGGGAGAATAGCATTGTAGATGCATAGCCAAAAAATCTATGTACATGAACATAAGTTAGTTACACACTGCCACTCAATGTAACATTCACTTCCCTGCCTCACTCTTTCTGTCTCTGCTCTTCCTCTCTCTTCCTACCTTCTGCCCCCTTTCCCCTCCCTCCCTCTCTCTCCCCCTCCCTCCCTGTCTCTCTCTCCCCCTCCCTCCTGTCTCTCTCTCCCCTCCCTCCCTGTCTCTCTCTCCCCTCCCTCCCTGTCTCTCTCTCCCCCTCCCTCCCTGTCTCTCTCTCCCCCTTCCTCCCTGTCTCTCTCCCTCCCTGTCTCTCTCTCTCTCTCTCTCCTGTCAGCAGTAGCAGGGTACTAGAGGAGGAGGATTGTAGACAGAGAAACAGGAAGACAGAACAGGAGCTGCACCACATGTCTGAGAAGCTGTCCCGACGACTAGAGGAGCTGGAACTGGTGAGTGGTACACTCGTGTGTGTGTGTGTGTGACGCGCTTGTCATTATGTGGACCTTACTGGTTAGTCCAGTGACTGTGTGTGTCAAGCTACATTTACATTGCGGGGTTACGGGACGAGTTCAGAGCAGTCTCACTGCGTGTCGGATGCCTTACAATCCCGTTCACCCGGAGAACCTTCCCACCCGACGTGCTTTCACTTGGCATGCGCCACGGCGGGCCGTTAATCGCACCGGTATATTGTGTGTGTGTGTGTGTGTGTAAAAACGACGGCGTCGGGAGCTGGGATTGTGTCACCATCTCTCTAGATTTAACGTGTGTTTCCACTCGTCAGATGTTACAGAGAGCGGTAGGAGAGAGTGGAGAGCCTGATGAGGTCAAAGAGGAGGACAAACAGTCCCACCACAGTGACAGTGTCATGGAGTGTCGCAGGCCCCCAAGGAGGCCAACAGGTACACTCACTCCTCCACCTCTTCAATCACGTCAGCATCTCAGAGTAGGAGGGTTAATCTAGGATCAGTTTAGCCTTTTAGACCATAAGGAATACGATTTGTATGGGCAGATCCTAGGTCAGCACTCCTACTCTGAGACTCTTTGTGGATACGGTCCCAGACTGCACCACACTTCTCCAACAAAAGCACAGTTGACGAGCCTGAATGTAGAACTATAATAAGTCATTATTGACCAACTCTGTGATTTTAACATTTCCTCGGCTTTAACCTCTGACCCTTCTCCCAGGTACGCCGCGAGCCCCCACAGCCCCCTGTACCCGCTCCCTGTCCCCCCTCCCCTCCCCGGGCCCGTCGCTCCCTTTCAGGTCAGCTAGAGGGCGCCATGAGAGAGGCGGTGAGTGGAGGGGGTCGCACAGAGACACGTCGGAGAACTCCACCATCTACAGCCCCAACACAAACACAGCCAGGTCAGAGGGAATTGCCATATCATCACATTAACCAACACCATATTCAGTATAAAGATTGTCACCTTTTAAAAGAGACAAGTTGAACGGTCTAACATAGTTGGTGTGTACACATCTCTCTCTAGCTGGACAAAGCCTATGAGGAGGAGCTGAAAGTGTACGAGGACAGAGAACGGGCTGCTATGGCCAAGGAACGAACCAGAGCACAAGAGGCGGTGAGAGAGAGTGAGAGAGAGTGAGAGTGGTGTGTAAACTGCGTCAGACCTACTCATTGTAGCCCTGGGGAGGTGTGTGCATTAGACACACTGTGACTGTGTATACAGTAGCCCTCCGGCAGAGACTGTGATAGAGAGACTGTGTCCCCCAATATTATTTACAGCAGACTTTCTATGTGTGGTTCTGCCCGATAGGAGAGGGAATACAGAGAGGCCATACTGAGAGATGTTCCCCGAACCCCCAAACCGTCCCAGGTGAACACCACAACAGCCCAACACCGCTCCCCCGGGACCAGACAACCAACTCCGGGCCGCAGACGACAGGACAAAACCAGGAGAGCCCCACCAAGTAAGACCCCCAAGCTGGAGTCTCTGCCAGTGAGATGGAGACAGTATCAACTCAATCTAATCTAAGTACTGTACAAAGTGGCTTCCTCTCCTTCATCTGAACTAAAAACGCAGCATTGGCCTATGAAACTAATATGGAGGATGCCTACTTGGCTATTTATTCAATCCTTTCAGAACCACATATGCCTCAGGAGAAAGAGCTTGATATGGATTTGTCCCTCTATATTCACTGTATGTGCTTCTCTCTCTCTCTCTCTCTGTTTTCCAGTGAAGGTGAAGGACAACGACCTGCTCCCCCTGCTCCTGGAGGAGTTCCCCCACCTGCACCTCTCGCCCCACGCCCTGGGCAGGATGTGGCAGCAGCAGCTGGGCCAGGTGGACCGCCTCAACGCCCCCCTCTCCCTGGACAACCAGAGGCAGGGGCCACGCACTGAACTCACCAGCCAGGTGGGGGCGCTATAACACACTATCCACCATATAAGCCTGTGATTGGGCGAAGACCCCAGAGACCAACTTTTCCAAAGCGCTCCTCCCGTTAACTGGTCATTGTTCTCTCTCCAGGTGGAGGAGGCTCAGAGGAGACACGACCTGCTGGTGGAGATCATCCTCAAAGAGCAAGAACACAACAGACGCCTGGTGAGCCACTCCAAACACGCACGAGCTTCAGCATACACGTAGGCTAGACACACACACACACACACATATTACCAGTCTTATGTCTCAAACACACACACCAAGCAATAATAAAAACAGCCCCTCTAACTGTACAGCCGTCTCTCTCCTCTCCCCCTCCAGAGGGATTTTAAGGAGCGTATCCAGCAACAGAAGTCCACTCAGAACCGTCTGAAGGAGCAGAGGCAGCAGATCGCCCGGGCCAAGAAGTACCACAGTGACTACCACGTCCAGCTGCGCGCACGCATGATGAGGGCCCGCACGAAAGAGGAGACGGTCCGTTAGTGACGCCGCGCTACGCCTCCATACCCAACACAGTTTAGACGCTCCTAGAATTTAATGTTTCAACGCTTCAAACACTGTACTTTCCATTCCATTCTCCATCTGTCTTTTACGAAGGGAAGATTTGACACAATTGTCATGTATTTAGCTCTATTGTAAAAATAGTCAAAAGTAAATAGGTCATGAACACAATGACTATACAAACACATGTAACGATATGATTGGTTGTTTAGTGGTTATTAAATGGTTGTATAACAGTGTGTGTGTGTGTGTGTGTGTGTGTGTTGTGTTCCAGATGTTTATGATTGGTTGTTTAGTGGTTATTAAATGGTTGTATAACGGTGTGTGTGTTGTGTTCCAGATGTTTATGATTGGTTGTTTAGTGGTTATTAAATGGTTGTATAACGGTGTGTGTGTGTGTGTTGTGTTCCAGATGTTTATGATTGGTTGTTTAGTGGTTATTAAATGGTTGTATAATGGTGTGTGTGTGTTGTGTTCCAGATGTTTATGATTGGTTGTTTAGTGGTTATTAAATGGTTGTATAACGGTGTGTGTGTGTGTTGTGTTCCAGATGTTTATGATTGGTTGTTTAGTGGTTATTAAATGGTTGTATAACGGTGTGTGTGTGTGTGTTGTGTTCCAGATGTTTAAGCCGGTGTTTGAGGAGGGCTTGGAGGTGCAGAAGCCTCGTCTCCGAGAGCAGAGGGCCCACGCCAAGGAGCAGCGCCAGGAGCACCAGAACAAACACAGAGACCAGATCCAGTCTATGGAGAACTATTACAAGGACCAGGTAGGACCAACACACGACCCTCTTTCATATTAACACACACGCATACTATACAGATGTAGTAGGAGAGTAAGACTAAGAAACGGCATCCTGATCAGAAACGGTCTCTGTTCCTCCACCTGCATTGACGTGAAAGAACGGGACAGCTGAAAGCTAATTCCACGCTGTTCTGTACTCTTTCAGTTTTCATTGTTGGCTGAAATTCTCGCTATAGAGAGACAGGATATCCAAGTGCGGAAGAAGGCCCAAGAAAAGGTTAATGCATGCTAACGTCCACACAATTGACTACATATGCCTGTACTTTGTCTGCACGTTCTGGGGAGATTGAGATGAATGATCATACCTGACAAGTGAACTTATTCAGGGTTCAGCGTGTGATTACTTCATACATCCCACGGTATTGGGTCAGGATATGAAAACGTTTCTCTCTGCAGGCCCTTCAGAAGATGAAGCGAGAGCTGCGCTCCAAGATGGAGAGGGAGATAGGCGAGCTGCAGAAGATTATCGTCCAGGACGACGACGATGACCTCCACAACCTGGAGGACCAAGGTTTACGGGGTCGTGTGCAGAGGGCTTCCTTCCAGTACAACACCAGCTGTCTGCACTGACCCGGCTATCTATAGCTACCTACAGCTAACTTTCCTTCGGCTGCTAAAAACAAACTCTAAGGTCTCTAAAACCCACAGATCGGAGTCCTACTCTTCGAATGTTTTAAATACTTTATTATTTAAGAATGTTAAAAAAAGAAATGACTCCCTCACTGTGCATTTTGTGTGCTGTCGTTTTGAATTTATCATGTGGTAAAGATGAGTAGTTTAGTAAATTGTCTTCCACAGCCAAACGGGACCATTGTGAAAATTGGATGCAACACTAATTATGAATGTCATGCCAGGACAATATTTTTTTATTCCATTTTTCCCCTCTTCCTTTTAATGGTATGCAGGATTTGTCTCCCGTAGAGTTTTTAACAATGTTGATGAATGGTTTATTTAATTGTACTGTAAATGACCTATTGGTCTGGTTTTTAGGTTATTGATCTAACCTGTTATGCTTTTTAAACACCAGAGAGCGCTGATAATCAGAATTCTGTAAAAGTTCCCTTTGCCAGTAAACTACCATACTAATAAACAAATCAGACATCCTAAGTTTACAAGGCCAGGATGCATGAGAATAGGGTGTATGGGGGCCAATTTCATAATCATCTTTGATCAGCGCAAGACTTGAATGTAGAGAATGGTTCAGAATATAGAAAGATAGCCATGAAAACATATGCATATTTGTCTCTGTTCAGTACCCATTATTTATTTCATGGAAAAATTGCCTCAGGGCACAAAAGTAAGGTGGTTTGATTCATTCTGAATGTTGCCACATTCAGTTCATCAATGGTAATGTTGAAAGTCTAATGCCTATATATATATATATATATATATATATATATATATATATATATTAGTAAGGTAGAATACATATACACTAATTTCCTGCACTGATCATGAAACTGTGTGATGGCAAGTGCCAAGTCACAGTTTGAGCTCCATAATGATTAATAAGCCTATAGGTCCCAATTGATTTTTTTCTACAATTTGCATTTGTTAAATCAAATGATGTAATGGAATGATACGTATTAAATATATTGCCCTACCTGGTTATTACTTATGGTCGCTACCGATTGTGACTTAGAATATTTAACATATGCTATAGCCTACAAATTAAATTGAAGGTAACGGGGCATATGATTAAAACGTTACATTTGACGTGACTTTCCTTGTCATCCGATTTGGTTTGCATCTCAATCCCTACAAATAATAAGGCAATACAATAAAGATACAGCATTTCATACTTCACTGTAGGAAAGGGACATAAATAGCCCTGCTTGTCATGTCAGTTTCCTGCCATGACTAGATTCACATTAATATCCAGGTAAAATAACCTATATTTACAATCCCCAAATCCAAACAGATTACTCATTGACCTAGCTCGTATCAATAGCACTTATATCAGTTGATATAATTATTAATTAGGACATTGCTGTCATTTATATCAGAAAAGAAGTAGATGATTTTTCTACTTGAAACCGGCAGGTTCTCTTGACCTTGTTCATGGTGGTGGAATTTAGTCAAGGTCAGAATATGGAGTATCTGTCGACAAGCAGCCACACCTCCATTTCTTTGTTCTCCAACCTAAACGCATACCTTACTGGCACTGGCATTTCCCCCACGCTTAAGTTCAAGATTAGAATACCATAGAAAGAAAAGTGCATTAAAATAGGAATAAAGTTAATTTTACCCACACTAAACTCCCGGTCAAAATTTCCCCTATATAAAACAGACACTATTATATAGGCGTGAGAACATCACGTATCAATCCTGTGTGTTCTGTCAGTGTCAAGGCCACTGGTTCCAGGGACCGCACTGGTACCTGAACTGACCAGGACCCAGTTTTCCAAAAGCAAGTTCATGATGCTTTTGGGAGATGAGCCCTTGGCGAGTCATCTTAATGAGCTTCCTCTCCATGTTCACCTGTCAAGTCTTTTCAAATAATTGCAGATGAATGGGAGATGAGGATGGATTTTAAGCAGGATTTTGAAATTGAGAGCCTACATGGTAAATCATAGATTTTTTGTGCAACTTATCTTACATATGAAAATGAGACCTAGGAAAGAAAAAAACATAACACTTCATTCTATGAAACATTATGCTGTGAATTCCAAACAGCATAGAGTTTATTGCTTGTTTTCTGCAAGGGTACAAGAGGTTTATAATTTCCGCCTTTATTTTCCTTATTTACAGTGTCAGTTGAAGCTCACAGAGCAGCTGATGTGAAAAAACTATGAACACACTAATAAATACAAAACAGACTGAAATGAGAAATAAAAACATGTTAAAATTTCAGACAAAAGTTTAGCAAATTTTATCAGAAGAAAACTAAATTTACACATACACATAGAATGAAAGTGGGTTTTACACCATGTGAGAAATTGCACCGGTCGGCGACTAAAAGTCGCAGGGCTCGGCTGGCAAAGCATGCTACGAGAAGCAACAGTCCATATTGTCTGATCTATTATCAAGAAAACTCCACCTCATCCAATACCATCTCCTCATAAGACTGAGTGAAAGTCAATTACGTTAGACGTAGATAGCAGAAAACAGTACTGTATGAGTGCACTGGACATGAGCTTTGTGTGCATATCTATATGTGTATATATCTATCTACATAAAAAGTCAATCAGTCCATTAACTATTTAGTAAATAGACGGAAGTTGCTGATTATAACAGCGACACAAGTCTGCGTGTGCAAAAATGTCTTGTTTTTAATGCATCTTATTCATTTTCTGTAAAATTTTAAAAAAAGGTTGCTTGTGATCCACCACATGAACAATATCTTATACTGTACAAAAGCACAATTTCAGGATACTTGATAAATTGTCTTTTCTGAAGAGAATCTGCTTTACCTTTGAACACACTGGACTGGGTCTATTCTATTTTGCATGTACGCAGGTGAATACAGTCCACGGCCATAGTCCGCATCCATTGCTATTAAACAGGCAGCATAAAAAAAAAAACATTCAACAGAATTTTTCGCATGTCAACACACATTTTGCTCAGAAGGGACAAAATAATAGCAAATAAATATTGTTAAAAAAAGTCCATTCATGCAAGGGTTGTGGTAGAGGCTCTGTTAGGGTCATGTCTAGATGGGATACAGCATGTCAAATGGTGATTTTTATTTGCATTTTAGCTAACCCTAACCTTGACCTAATTCTCATAACCTGCTACGTTAGTTAATTCTCCTAAACCTTCTACGAAACGTCCATTTTGACAAAAGCTGTATCCCTTCCAGACAAAAACCTCTAGTAGGGAGAAGCGCTCTCTGGGCCCAACCTCAGTCTCTTAGTGGCCAAAAGGTTAAAGGTCATGCACTCAGCTCTCATTCAAGGAGAGGGTCGCGGGTTTGACCTGACAACGGCTTCCATAACCAGAAGATACTCTCCCCTTTCACAAGTCAGCCTCACAAAGAAAGAGGACATCACCTGAGAATACAGAGGTCTGTGATAACACCAACATGCTAGCATGTAAATGAATAGAAAGAGGAACAAGCCATATACAAAATAGGTATGTATTTATACACATGTATACTCAAAATTACAGGTAGATATACTTTTTTTAAATCTGTATATTTCCATTGAATGCAGTATGGTTGGAATAAAATGTAGAATATTCATTGTAACTTAATAATATGAAGAAAGCACGTCCTTTGTCGCGTTCAGTTTGTAAAGTGCTCTAGAGTGGCATCGGGGAAAATCATCCTGCCATCTTAGCTTGGATGTCACTTTTGAAAACACCGACATCTTCCTTGAAATGCTTTCAACTAGCCTGGTCCCTGGGACAGAGTTCCACTCACTAGACGACGACCCACTTTGAGCGTTTGATAAGGAATTTCAATGGTGTGATTTAAAGGTACAGTGTGCTATAATGATGTTTAGCGTTAAGTTCAACTCAGAATTTGGACGGGGTTAGCTGTTCAGGTTAGCATGTCCATTCGCTTTTGATGGCAAGAGGTGGCAGGAAGTTAGCTGTGTGTATTAGTCATCAGTAAGACCTAGTTTCTCCTGGTTATCTCACGGTCAGGAAACCCCCCCTGGCCCTAGTCATCTACTCAGCATGGACCTTCATACTTCTCTCTCCCAGACCAAAGCCAACATAACTTCCTTAAAATACTCTCGTTGCAGTCTGGACCTTTGTATTCGATCGCACCAGACGACCCACAACAACAAAAAATTTGCTTTCATGGAACGCACGTATTAGGGACCAGAGTTTTCTTCGGTCAGGTAAAACTGCTAGTCCAACACAAAACTGGTTCTGTGGATTTCACCATTATAATTACATACAAGCTATTACAAAAAGAAAACAAAAATAACTAAATAAAAGCTGGCATTCTCGCAGGGTTTCAAGGTAAGAAATCATCACTCGTCTGTAGCAGCTGAAAAAGGAAGTGATATTTCTAAGAAAGAATGTGGTGAGAGAGGAGAGTGTTCCCGTGTGGTCTGCCTCTCAGCCTGTCCTTCTGCAGCCTGTCCTTCTGCAGCCTGTCCTTCTGCAGCCTGTCCTTCTGCAGCCTGTCCTTCTGCAGCCTGTCCTTCTGCAGCCTGTCCTTCTGCAGCCTGTCCTTCTGCAGCCTGTCCTTCTGCAGTCTGTCTCCATATTGTCCTGGGGGACTGGGCAGCAGAAAGGGGTGTGGTCACAATCCTCATGGGCGTGCCTGAACGTTGCAGGGTTCCCATGGTGACAGCAGAGTCTATAGTCTTGCTGCGCTGACCACACAAAATACACACACACACACACACACACACACACACTTCCCCACTGATGTGTCACTCATTCCACCGCAAAGCCACACGTCTCCTCGATGGCTGTCAGCAGCTTGTCGTACAACTTGTCATAGTGCTCGTAGGCGGGAACATCAATCCGGTTAAAGCTGGACAGAGAGGGAAAGAGAGTTTGGAAGAGAGAGGAGGACATTTTTAGTTTGAGTGGACAGTTTTGAAGCACCTTTGTAACTTTCCCTATCGATGAATGAATGACATTTCATTTTCGTGTCAAATCGCCAGTTGGCAAACCATTCCTCACGGGATGAATTGACGCCAACAAACATTTCAATAATTCACTGTGATAATTCTATATCTTTAAACGGTGCTACATACAAAACATTAATATTGGATATGGACATGCATTTAAAACCGGCAATACCATACGAGTTGGGAGATTGGACACCCTTTTCATGGCATGTCTTGGCCTCATTGACAGGTCATTGAGAATATGTTGTTAACTGACTAACCTGTATAAAAGGTTAACTGTATGGAGTAGCAGTCTTGTAGCAGTGTGTATCTATGTGTCTGAGTGGAGCAGTGGTACTGGAACTGTACTCACCAGGTGTGGGCTTTGGGTAGATTGTTGGAGTTGGCATCGATCTGGTGGATGGTGAAGAGCCTGGGGCCCGCGGCACCTGGAGGGTCACACACACACAGAGAGAGAGAGAAAGAGAGTCAGCATAAATTCTGAGGCTGTCCATCATTATATTTCTCTACACACAGAAGTCAGACAGTTCCGGACAGTTGAACTCACTATTTAGAACGTGAACAAACATGACTGCTGTTTTAACACAACACTGGGTGTATATTTTATTTACTGAATATTTTCGTTCAGAAAGCCAGCTGGGTTGGCCTCACAGACAGACAGACTGACAGAGACTCACAGGCAGGCGCACACACACACACACACACTCAGAAACACACACTGAGGTCTTCTGTTCCCCCAGGGCTTCCTGCCTGTCTGGATTTAACCAAACCCACTAAGGTCCACCACGACTGTCATGAAGACGGGGTCACCTCAGGCAGTCTGAGAGACTCAGTGTTTTCCACTAGCGCCGGCTGTCGGCTATATAAACTCACTTTCAGCCGGGTACTTTTTACACTAAAATAAATTCAACTACTTATTTATTTTACAATTCACAAGTCAGAAAATGTATTACAAACATATTCTAGCGATCTATTGATAGGACAAGTGCCTGTCAGTCACAAAGTGAACAATGACAAGGAAGCCCTGCTCGTTTGATAATCTGCCGTCTGTCCCGCCTCCCGGTACCTGGGTGTGGGTGTGTACGCTGTGAGAGTCTGATGCTCCTTCATCGTCTATGAGTCAATTTGCACGTCCCATATAAATGTGGTAACGATGAGTCGAAATACACTTAGCCTATTGTTTCCGTTCTCATTTATTTTCTTTTGTGTGTTTCATATGCAGCCCCGAAGTGCTAGAGCAGAGACTTACGGAGCCGTTCATTTGGCTCCCTAGGCTTTATGGCGATAATCTGCAGATAAATTATGAAAACAAAATCGATGAAGACAGTGAATCCTATTCACTGCAGGTACAATTGGTAGGCTAGTGGAGCGATAGCCTCGCTCTGCTCCACAATATAATAAAAGAAAAGAGATTGAATTGTTTTGAAAGTATTCACACCCCTTGACTTTTTCATACATTTTGTTGTGTTACAGCCTGAATTTAAAATTGATTAAATTGAGATTTTCTGTCACTGGCCTACACACTATACCCCAGGATTTTTTTTACTTATTAATACAAAATGAAAGCTGAAATGTCTTGAGTCAATAAGTATTCAACCCCTTCGTTATGCAAGCCTAAATAAGTTCAGGCGTAAAAATGTGCCTAACAAGTCATACATAATATGTTGCATGGATGATGTTTGAATGACTACCTCATCTCTGTACCCCACACATACATATAATTGTAAGGTCCCTCAGTCGAGCAATGAATTTCAAAATGGATTCAACCACAAAGACCAGGGGAGGTTTTCCAATGCCTCGCTGAGAAGGGAACCTATTGGTAGATGGCTAAATAAAAAAAAGCAGACATTGAATATCCCTTTGAGCATGGTGAAGTTATTAATTACACTTTGGATGGTGTATCAATACACCCAGTCACTACAAATATACAGGCGTCCTTCCTAACTCAGTTGCCGGAGAGGAAGGAAACCACTCAGGGGATTTCACCATGAGGCCAATGGTGACTTTAAAACAGTTAAAGAGTTTAATGGCTGGATTAGGAGAAAACTGAGGATGGATCAACAACATTGTAGTTACTCCACAATACTAACCTAATTGACAGAGTGAAAAGAAGGAAGCCTGTACAGAATATAAATATTCCAAAACATGCATCCTGTTTGCAATAAGGCACTAAAGTAAAACTGCAAAGAATGTGGCAAAGAAATTAACTTTATGTCCTGAATACAAAGCGTTGTGTTTGGGGCAAATCCAACATCTGAGTACCACTTCATATTTTCAAGCATGGTGGTGGCTGCATCATGTTATGGGTATGCATGTAAATCAGCAAGGACTAGGGAGTCCGTGCAAAGCTCTTAGAGACCTATCTAAAAAGACTCACAGCTATAATTGCTGCCAAAGGTGCCTCTACAAAGTATTGACTCAGGGGTGTGAATACTTAAGTAAATGAGCCATTTCAGTTCCCATAACTTAACATTTCTAAAAACATCTTTTCACTTTGTCATTATGGGGTATTGTGTCTAGAAAAAAATATATTTTAATCCATTCTGGATTCAGGCTGTAACATAATGTGGAATAAGTCAAGGGGTCTGAATACTTTCTGAAGGCACTGTAAACACACCACCCATTCTCCATCACCCCCCCCCAAACACTTTCACACAGCCCATCTCTATACCTTGTAAAGCCTTGAATCCCTGCAGTGGGACTCTAGATGACCCGGTAACAAACTGCAGCAGTCTGGCCCTCCTCTCCTCGTCGTAAGACTCCACGGCCTTCCAGAACCACTTGACCACGTTGCTGTCCGTGGTGCAGTGCTTCAGGCGCGTGTTGCTCTTCCAGTCTGCTATGTCGATCTTCCCCAGGCCACACACTATCAACTGGGGTAGGGAGGAGAGGGTAGAAAATAGTTGATTAGATGGTTTGAAGGGGTGTATATTTGTGGGAAATAGTATGGTAGCCGTCTCCTTTCATTTAATTTAAAAAGTACATCCCAAGGTCTCGGATTCATCTTGGAATCTTCCCCATCATTCAGGATGCCCACACAAAGATGTATGCACTTGAAATGATGTCATGTTTCCAGTAAGTGAATCATTTCTTTCCTAAACCATGTTATATGCAACTGTCTACATACCTCTAGTTCCTTCTCGTCAAAGGACTTGAGCAGGTGCTGGGGGATGACCTCGTTGAAGCCCTTCTGCAGGGCCAGGAACTGAGCCTCGATGCCGTGGAGGAACCGCCAGTTCACATACAGCCTAGAGAGAGAGGCGATATAAGTCCATATGACATTTCAACATGTGAAACCCCCCACAGCAGTTCACCCAACACCAGGGCTGGGGGATAAGTATTTTTGCTGTGCTGGTAATCTTGGGTAGACAAAACCAAATTCAGATTTGGTTCTGGGGGGAGGGTTGAGATTTGGCCTAGTGCGAGAGGCGAAGTCCTTTAAATCCTCGGCCATCTTTCCGAAATTCAAAAGATGGCAGGTAACAACCATCTCCGCTTAATTGTGATTTGTCCAAATAATCAGTGACACAAAAACCAGCGCACCAGAGGAATTATTCCTCTTCACCCTCATACCCCCTACGTTCCCGACAGACCTAATAACTTCAGTTACGGATGGGGGAAGGGACTCCTGTGCTGCTAACTTGCTGGCATGCAGCTGCTGTCTTGGTTGGACCAGGTCTCTCTTGAAAAATAGATTGTATCACAATGAGACAAACCTGGATAAATTAAAAAAATTAACCCCATTGGTTGTAAGAGGAACGACGTCACTCCATCAGAAGGTATGTTTCAGGTGTATACTTGGGAGACGTGAGGAGTGATGACAGTTGCTGTGTGTATCGTGTTGGCTGTGTGTATCGTGTTGGCTGTGTGTATCGTGTTGGCTGTGTGTGTATGCGCGTGCGTGGGACCCAGGCAGCGGTCTCCTCCTCCGTACCTGACATACTCCTTCTTGGTGTCCTCGGAGACAGAGACACTCTTGCCGTTGGGCTTCAGTTCGTGCTGGATGATCTCTCCGTAGGCATTGTGCTCCACACAGAACGTATGGTCCAGCACACCCGTGATGTCATTGTCCCTGGAGGGGAGAAGACGGAAATGTTAGTTAGTAGTCGGACATTTTAGGCTGTCTTGTCAACAGAGGGCGCTAGTTGTTGACGGGAGAGTAGTTGGATCACGGTGGTGTTGCTTTAGTGGCATTTCATGGACACAAAACAACCAACATGTCAGCTCAAGGTTGGAGTCTGTATTTTGTATACAACATCCACACGTGCAAACTCAAACATTACACATGCTGTCCTTGTGTGTATTAATATGTATGGCTGTGCTTGTACAGTATGTATGTCTCCGGGTGTTCACGTGAGTTCAATTGTGTATAATTGTGTCTGTGTACAAGCGTCTGTATATGTAGGCATCTGTGTGTGTTTGTGTGTAGATGTATGTATCAACGCTGTGTATGTGTCCAGGGCTATACACTATATATACACACAAGTATGAAGACACCCCTTCAAATTAGTGGATTCAGCTATTTCAGCCACATCCGTTGCTGACAGGTGTATAAAATCGAGCACACAGCCGTGCAATCTCCATAGACAAACATTGGCAGTAGAATGGACTTACTGAAGAGCTCAGTGATATTCAACGTGGCACCGTCATAGCATGCCACCTTTACAACAAGTCAGTTTGTAAAATTTCTGCCCTGCTAGAGCTGCACCAGTCAACTGTAAGCGCTGTTATTGTGAAGTGGAAACGTCTAGGAGCAACAAGCTCAGAGCGTAAAAAATCGTCTGTCACTACCGAGTTCCAAACTGCCTCTGGAAGTAACGTCAGCACAAGAACTGTTTGTCGGGAGCTTCGTGAAATGGGTTTCCAAGTCCGAGCAGCCACACACAAGCCTAAGATCACCATGCGCAATGCCAAGAGTCGGCTGGAGTGGTGTAAAGCTCGCCGCCATTGGACTCTGGTGCAGCCTTTATTGGGCCTATATGAATTCTAGCTAGTTTTGAAGCACGTTGTGCCCTTGAAACTAACATGTAACCCTGTAAAAGGTATTTGTTTATTATCAAAGCTAAAATGTTGATATGAATCCCAGTCATTGAAATGACAAAGTAATGTGTGGAATATTAGGTTTTTACATTGCGTAAAAAGCACTGTTTCCTACGGAGACGCATCACATTGAAAATTGTACACTGTCTCTTTAAGAATGTCAGTGACGTTCTGAGTGACAACATGCAAATCAGTCATCCATTCATTGCAATGATCATTGATCTCCTGAAGAAGCTCTCCTTTCCATTCTTTCTGTGCCCCCAAACGTCTGGACATACTGGTAATGTTAACAGGTTGCTAGCTAGCTAATGAGACAACATGACTGAACAAGGTGTTAACGGCAGACAAGACGGTTTAGAACGGCCCACAGGTTTACGAACGGAAAAATGCGTCCCGTCACTGGAGATGCTTCCAGCTGCAGCACCAATGAGCAACGGAAGGAAAACCAAAAGCGTCGGTACTACGGGTCACAGCTTTTGAACAGTTTGCGCTAGAGACAATAACCGTTTTTTTCCCCCTCCAGGGCACTCAGAAACAGCGGTACAGCGAAGCCTGATCATTACAACAATTATTATCTGCCAGTTGGTCTTCTTCCTGGCGCACTGGTGCTCCCACATTTAAATTCCAAGCCGCACAGCAAAATATTTAGGAGCATATGCGACCATAGTGGTCGTTAGCGTAGCGTTAGAGCCCTGTACGTGTCTGCTTGCGTCGGTGTCCCCTACTCACAGGATCCAGACCAGGCTGTTGTGGAGGTCTGGGTCCACGGACTCCATGTCGTCCAGGGTGATGGGTTTCCCCAGCAGCTGTTTGTAGAAGGGCAGGGTGAAGCCCCCGTCTATGTAGTGGCCGTGGAACACCGCCATGCCCATGATACGACCCACAAAGTGGAAGTAGGACAGGTGCTCCTGGAGGAAAGGAAGGGAGAGTTGAGGTGTGGTCACTACTGGGTGGTAGAGAAAAACGTGATATAAATGGAGCTTATCATCATTATTATACTGAGGTCCCTCCCCCGCTGACTTTCTCATCCAATGGGCTTGAGAAGGTGGTGAGAGGACACGAGGAATCAAGGAAATGTCATTGAGATTCTCCCCATGTCTTCTCCTTCAGTCTACAAGAACCTCCCTCTCTTAGGAATCCTGTTTGTGGCTCGTTCTCCTTCCTCCTCTCTGTTATTATGCGTCTCTCTCTCTCACCGGGTTGACGGCGCTGTCTGGGTTGATCTGCAGGGTGTAGATGTCGTCTCTGGAGTACTGGAACAGGCCGTAGTAGGGGTTCAACATCTCATGGGACAGCAGGTACAGCCACTCCCTGTACAGACAGACAGACAGACATCTTGTTAGTCACGTGACACCGGCATAATAAAAACACCATTATTTTGGGTTGCATGTGGCCACATGCCCCCACAAATATTCTGTTTGATGTATCAAGCTTTTTGAATGTGAATTTCCACAGAGGTTGTTTCTTTCTGGACTACTGTCCTATGAGGAAAATACAATATTTTGAAAAGGCATATTTTTGGTTGAAAATACAATGAAGACCATTGATTGACTGTTTAAAACAATATTATTAAACAGTGTTTGAGCCTGGAGGTGTGGATGACTGCAGTACCTGGCCACTCCTCCGTAGTCCAGGCCCTCCTCTCCTCTGAACTTGACCATCAGTCTCTTCCACAGGTCCTTGGGACGCATCTTCATCACCTGGCGGTACGACTCCTGCAACACAACAAACGAGAGCATGGGCATGTTAACCTTGGGTGTATTCACTAGGAACCAAACGGAACCAAACGGGGGGAACCTACCTGAACTGGTCCAATAGAAACTCTTGTTTTTGTAGCAAAACATTGCGCTACGGTTTGCACTAAGGAATACACCCCTAATCTTAAAATGTGCCAACCTGCAGGCCATTCAACTTGACCCTCCATCATGCTGTGTCTGTACTAAACAGCGTTGTTGTTTTATGCAGCAATAAGAGCAACAGTGGACTACAATGTTCCGGATCCGAATTCCACCACTGATCATGTAAAGTCTGTTTTTTTTTTTTTATAAGTGGGGCAGAGAGTACAACAATATGCGGTCGACAATTTACCATTGTCATAATACTCCCTCAGATTAGTCAATTTACCATCCAGAACTGTTTGACAGCTCTGCACACCTCTCTTCATTCTCTCTCCCCGTTCTCTCTCGCTCTCTGTCTCCTGGTAGACTAGGACCTAGTGGTGCCTGAGAGAAACCAGCAGGAACGCGCCAACACCATGAAATCTGTGCCTGGGCAAGAGAGTGAGTGTATGTGGGCTTTATGTGCACTAGCTCTATTTACATTACGTAAGGTCTCTCTCTCTCTCTCGTAACTCAGGAGGGCTGCCATCAAAAACAAACTCCTGCCACTACAGCACAGAGCTGTGTGGAGTGTTGCAACTGTGAACGCAGCAAAGCACAGGAAGCAGGCTCGAAGAGATGCAGGAGAGTGAAGCGAGGGTTATTCGTTAGGAAATTACAGTGCACTGGTCAGTGGCGAACAATAACATCAAGTACCTGTTGAAAACATTGCTCAAATGTTTTTTTCATTGCTCAAATTGTACCGCCGAAAGATGTCTGCCCCCATACTTTTAACTGCTGAAATCATCCTGAAAGAATGCCTTACCGTGGAAGAACAGATGATTGGAGGAGGAGAAAGAAAGAGGAAACTGTGGTGTTTGAAGGGGCTCTTTTTCACGTTGGCTTGTATGGCGAATTGTAACGAATTTGGGGGTATTACCGCTCGGTTGTCGTAGGCCTTGTCTTGCCGACTGTAAATGGATGCAAAGCAACCTATAAATCGTACGGGTGCGCATGTTTGTAAACTTGTAACAGAGTGTGTTAAAGTACGTTTCTATACATTTTCAGTATGAATCGCTCGTTTGGTTTTATGAGCATGCACTGTACTATTGCAGGCGTCATTTCTACATGTATGCATTAGAGTGTGTACATGGAGGGTACAAACCATTGAGAGCACCTGCTCTTTCCACGACAAAGTCTGATCATAGTCTGATCATAGTCTGATCATAGTCTGATCATAGTCTGATCATAGTCTGATCATAGTCTGATCATAGTCTGATCATAGTCTGATCATAGTCTGATCCCTTATTGATGTCACTTCAAATCAGCGTAGGGGAGGAGTCAGGTTAAAGACATGGAGACATGGATTGTGTATGTGCACCAATCAGAGACTGAATGGACAAGACAAATATTTTAAGTGCCTTTGAACGGGGTATGGTAGTAGGTGCCAGGCGCACAGGGTTCACAAGAACTGCAACGCTGCTGGGTTTTTCATGCTCAACAGTTTCCCGTGTTTAGCAAGAATGGTCCACCACCCCAAAAAGGACATCCAGCCAACTTGACACAACTGTGAGAAGCGTTGGAGTCAACATGCGTCAGCATCCCTGTGGAACGCTTTCAACACCTTGTAGAGTCCATGCCTCGACGAATTGAGGCTGTTCTGACGACAAAAGCGCGCGCCTCATAATTAGGAAGGTGTGTGCAGCCTACTTTAAAATGTATGCTTGATTTGTGACGGATGAGTGAGTTACGCCTCTCAATGTAAAGCACTACATATATACATGCAAATGCAATCCATTACAATACAGTATAAATGAAGCCATCAATCACACACTTGGACAGGGTTTTCACACAGGGTCCCTCAGTTTACCTCAAAGATCTCCTCGCGGCAGACCTCGATGCGACAGTGTCCTGCCTGGGGCTGCTGATTGGACAGCTCCTGCCGGAGGATCTTGAGCTTCTGCACCAGGTCCCTCTTGTACTTGGGCACGGTGAGGCACTCCGCCTCCTCGGGGAGCTGGGCCGGGGACAACACCGGGACCTGCGGGGGGGGCTGCTGCTCCTTCAACTGGTTCGACTGACGACTACTGGGGAGGGAGACGAGCAGAAACGCTCAACGTTAAACCGTAAAAGAGTGCAATATGAAATCAAACAAGACAATTGTAACACATGGAATGAAATGATTAACACCATCTCTCTCTATTGAGTATTGTTTTAGCAATAGCGGACTGCTCCTTTAAATGGCAATGCAGCTCGTGTTTGAATTTGGATAGAGAGACAGACAGAGCAAGAGAGAGGTGGTGTGGACTGTGGAGAATACGGGGTTAAAAGTGGAAGGAAGTTCTTTAAACCGGTCTGAGGAGGGGAGGCCACCGGCAGAACAGAACACAGCCACCCAAACGCTCTCACACACCCTCATTCACCCTGTCACTCCCTCATTCACCCTGTCACACCCTCATTCACCCTGTCACACCCTCATTCACCCTGTCACACCCTCATTCACCCTGTCACACCCTCATTCACCCTGTCACACCCTCATTCACCCTGTCACACCCTCATTCACCCTGTCACACCCTCATTCACCCTGTCACACCCTCATTCACCCTGTCACACCCTCATTCACCCTGTCACACCCTCATTCACCCTGTCACCTCATTCACCCTGTCACACCTCATTCACCCTGTCACACCCTCATTCACCCTGTCACACCCTCATTCACCCTGTCACACCCTCATTCACCCTGTCACACCCTCATTCTTCAGGGGTGGAAAAAAGAAAAAGCGTGTTATATTTGGCGTTCTCCAAAGTAAAACGGGCCCAGTGTTCCGCCGGTCCGTATCCCTGTATAATCAAGTCAGCTGGTATTTATTTTATTGGCAGTGTCGTGGCCCTTCCATGTCAAAGGGCTAAAAACCACTAGGAAAAGAGGCCCTTAAACAAAACGGAATGAGTTTCTCTTGGCTCGGGTTGGGAAGCCCTTGAACCATATAATAAAGCATAATTTGAGCGTTTTCGTCGAGGGTGCGCAGTGTAATTAAAAATACATTTCGGCATAGTTAGCCGTCTCGGGTTCCCGATTCGGAATGACCTCTGCATATTTCTAGCTGTAAATATAGAAGTACAAGTGCGGCTCAGTCGAAAATCACTCTGACGCGGAGACACACAAGGGGAAAAAGTCGAGGGTTCCTTTCTGTGACGAGCCTCGATGAAATACGACTATCCGGGTAGAAAGACAAACTTTCAAATTCAATCTAGGAGTATTATTGTTATTCCAAGGTAGAAGAACGAGGCGAGAGCGAGTGATGGCAGAACAGGATTCACTGGATTGAAGCGGTCACGATCATGAAGTTGGCACAGGTTTTGTACCGAGGTCCCAGCGAATCAAAAGCTCCTTTATCGAGCCGGACGCTGAAAGTACTACCTCGCTATAACCTCGCTCTCCCTGGCCCTTTACACTTCGCCTGAACAGTGGGGAGAAGGCCGCCAAGGGTCGTCCAAGCAGCACTGCCGTGCTGACTACTACCCACAAAGGAGTGTGTGTTTGTGGCGCTGGAGCTCAACCCTCAATCACCAATCATCTACCCTGGCTCCGGAAAGGAGGGGAGACGTTCCCATTGGCAGTGGATGGGAAGGGATGGCCAAATTCTCCCTAAGGGAAGACAAGGGAAGTATTGCACTATATAGGGAATAGGATGTCAGCCAATCACTACCCTAGCACCACAAAGGTAGCTTTCACAAGCCTGGGGCTGCCTCCCTGTCTCACTCACACAGAGCCCCCATAGACAATGACAATAACACTCTGCTTACAGACAGGATGTTTACAGTATTTAAGCGACATAAAAAGGTGTATATATGCCACACACTGATACAAACAAAACATAAAACTTCAAATATATAAAGATAAGGTAAGTTCGACGCCCCATTGCAAACCAAATATAAACGACTCGCTTGATATAATATAACGCAGACATTGACGTAATGCTGCAGAAATATATAAAGTTTAGTCAGGAACATACATGTGAGAGCGACAGACAGTGTGGCTGAGTGCAGACCACACCAATGTGGACGTGTGAGACATGACTAGCAGTCTTTCAACCAGCAACCAGCCAGTCAAATATAAACCGGTCGATGCTGTGTTGACAAAACAGCAGGTAAACGCCACTCCACTCGATCACAGAAATTCATGTATTTTTTTTCTCTATTCTAGTGATTATATTTCTATCGCGCCGACCACCAAACCACTTGCAGTGGGCTAGTGTGTCATCTCACAGTCTCTATGATTATCTGACTAAAATGAATTGAACTCTCCATCTTTCTACTCCTCTCCAGCACTCTTCTTTATTTTCTCCATTAGTCTCTTTCATTTACTTCCTCTCCCTTTCCTCCACATCCAATCACACCTCTTACCACACTACCTCTATCGCTCACAAATCACATCTCATTTCTACCACTTACTATTCTACTCCTCTCCTTTTCTCACTCTCTCTCTCCACTACAGGAGAGAGAGCGCGAAGGAGAGAGAGAGCGAGAGAGAGGTGAGAGGTCATTGCAGAACAGTAGTCTGCACTTTGGTGCATAACTCACATTCATCTCCTTCCACATCCTCCTTTTTCTCTCGCCCTCCCATTCTCTAAATCTCTCCCTCGCTCTGGTATACAACTATGCATTGAATTCCTTCCTTTCCAACTTGTTTTCAACCCTGTAAAGCGTGACAACTTAGCGATAATGACAACATCCTATGTTAAACACCAATAAGTGGTCAGGCAATTTCCCTACCTTTTGCCTTACATGGAATCGAAACCTCAATCAAAAACCAAAGCACACATTTTTCTCTCTCTTTATTTAACTAGGCAAGTCAGTTAAGAACAAATTCTTATTTTCAATGACTGCCTAGGAACAGTGGGTTAACTGCCTTGTTCAGGGGCAGAACGACAATTATGTACCATGTCAGCTCGGGGAATTGAACTTGCAACCTTTCGGTTACTAGTCCAACGCGCTAACCACTAGGCTACCCTGCCGCCCCCATGAAGTACGGGCTCCGTACCGTTCGGTTTATCTAAGGGTCACACACTGCGACACAGCATACTGTCACCACACTGTCTCTAACCGTGAGGTAACACTTATCGTGAGGTCATCATCAACAGCATGTCCTCTCCGACAAACTGAAATGGCCCGAGGAATCCCGGCTAAAAACATTTATCAAGCGTGGGCCACGGCGGCTGTTGGGTGAAATATTCTGAAATCCTGGGGCTGATCGAAGACAGATGTGCTGCAGATGGCAGGCCAGGCCAGGCTGCAGCACCGCTAGGCTAGCTAGCTAATATGTTTTCCAGCAGCTTAGAGCAGAGTTTTCTGGGATGGGCCAGTAGGGGTGTTACTGGAGCCAGGGGAGCCCTCAATGTTTGGAGGGTGTGACACACACACACACACACACACACACACACACACACACATCATTGTAAAAACACACACACTCAATTCATAAACAGGGTTCACACACACTTTGTCCGCCCTCCCGGTCGCAGATAGCTCACTCTCCTCCCAAGACGGTGCTAACGTCTCCATCAGACACCTCATCAGCTGCAACATCTGGTCTCACTTTGCCTGTTGTCAGTCAGTACGGACTGTTTATAGTTCCGGCTGAGAACCAGTCAACAAGATGTCCGTGTTCTGCTACGTGCCTTTAATACCCAATAAAACACGATTGTGCGAGTGCCAACAAAGCAATAAAATAAAGAAAATGTTGTCTTCATAGAAGTGTGCTGACTGAGGGGGTGGAAGAAATGTTGTCGCATTGTAGCCTTGTTTAAACGGAGTGTACACAAGTAGTCTGGGGGTTACATTCCAGGGAGAGAGACGATTGGCTCTTGACTAACTGCCATCTGAGGAGAATAGTAACACGCACACAGGTGCTTAAACCCTACTCGTATCTACTTACACAGCTATACAGACCTCTCTAACAGTCTTCTGTAAAAATACTAAACACTAGAATACGATATAGTAGTGATTAGCGCTGTAACACACTTCGAGGTACAACAAAGGCCTATACATAGCCAATTAAATATGACACTATTGGATCCGACTGCTGCCACCAAATGTATATTATGCAAGTCAACAGTGTGTGAGTTTATTACTTTGGTTTGCATTGCTGTACTTTTCCCTCATCTGTGAAGAAAAACCACATTCCAAGTGTCCAAAAGGAGCTTTTTTTCAGAGTGCTGCAAATCTTGCCCTCAAAAGGGAATAAGACAGCGTTGTGCATCGGCGTAACAGCAGACCTAGAAGCTTGCTGCCAGCTCTTAGCAAACTGTTGGAAAAAATGGTGTTTGACCAAATACAATGCTCTTTCTCTGTAAACAAATTAACAACATGCTTATAGAGAAGGGCACTCAACATGTACTGCACTGACACAAATGACTGATGATTGGTTAAAAGAAATTGATAAGAAGAAGATAGTGGGAGCTGTACTGTTAGATTTCAGTGCAGCCTTTGATAGTATTGACCATAACCTGTTGTTGAAGAAAATGTATTTGTTATGGCTTTTCAACCTGCCATATCGTGGATTCAAAGCTATGTATCTAATAGAACCCAGAGGGTTTTCTTTAATGGAAGCGTCTCTAATGTCAAACATGTAAAGTGTGGTGTACCGCAGGGCAGCTCTCTAGGCCCTCTACTCTTTTCTATTTTTACCAATGACCTGCCACTGGCATTAAACACAGCATGTGTGTCCATGTATGCTGACGATTCAACAATATACGCATCAGCAACCACAGCTAATGAAGTCACTGAAACACTTAAAGAGTTGCAGTCTGTTTTGGAATGGGTGGCCAGTAATAAACTGGTCCTGAACATCTCTAAAACTAAGAGCATTGTATTTGGTACAAATCATTAAGTGCTAGACCTTAGCTGAATCTGGTAATGAATGGTGTGGCTGTTGAATACGTTGAGGAGACTAAATTACTTAGCGTTACCTTAGATTGTAAACTGTCATGGTCAAAACATATAGATTCAATGGTTGCAAAGACGGGGAGAGCTCTAGCCGTAATAAAGAGATGCAGGCTCTAGTTTTGTCTAATGTTGATTATTGTCCAGTCGTGTGGTCCAGTGCTGCAAGGAAAGACCTAGTTAAGCTACAGCTGGCCCAGAACAGAGCGACACGTTTTGCTCTTCATGGTAATCAGAGGGCTGATATAAATACTATGCATGCCAGTCTCTCTTGGCTAAGAGTTGAGGAGAGACTGACTGCATCACTTATTTTCATAAGAAACATGAATGTGTTGAAAATCCCAAATTGTTTGCATAGTCAACTTACACACAGCTCTGACACACACACTTATCCCACCAGACATTCCACCAGGGGTCTTTTCACAGTCCCCAAATCCAGAACAAATTCAAGGAAACTTACAGTATTAAATAGAGCCCTTATTGCATGGAACTTCCTTCCTTCCATCTCATATTGCTCAAATAAACAGCAAACTTGTTTTCAAGCAACACCTCGAGGCACAACGCCTCTCCCCTATTTGACCTAGATAGTTTGTGTGATGCATTGATATGTAGGCTACGTGTGCCTTTTTAAAGATTTATGTAGTTCTGTCCTTGAGCTGTTCTTGTCTATTAATGTTCTGTATTATGTCATTCTGTATTATGTTTCATGTTTTGTGTGGACCCCAGGAAGAGTAGCTGCTGCTTTTGCAACAGCTAAATGGGAAACCTAATAAAATACCAAACTCACTAAGTTAGATCCACTACCGGGGGCCATTTTGACACATATGGATAATATTTGTGCCGAATGACCAGATGTTGATTTCACAAACACGCGTCTCGTGCCAAGCGCTGTTATTGCAAGGTTTCAACTGAGAATTCTTCTTCTTCAAAAAAAAATCTTATTAAAAGAAAAATGACACATTCTTTACTTAAGACAAGAAATTCAAGCTCCCTATATCATAGCTTAGATTTACCTTGTTCCCAACTGGGTTTAGCTACTGCCCTATACCTGCTCCCTCTGTGTCCACCTTACTGTGTGCAAAGCAGCATGGGTAATAGCGTGGTAACTGGACTGTTCCACTGGGGCGCACGGTACATGGCTGGTGTTTGAACAGCTGCTCAGAGAGGGGGATACCGGCATGCCCGCACAACACACACACCTGCTGGCTTACTGCAGAGAGAGGACTAGCCTAGCAGCATCTGATCCACATTACAGTGAGTTTCCTCAGTAGTGGGACGGCTCCAGCCCTAACCCCAGATCCAGCCCAGAGGCCTTTCATGGCATACCTGAGGTTCAGCTGAGGCAGCTCGCTGACAGACTGTTTGCGCACAGACAGCCAGGAGTGTGTGTGCGCATGTTTAGTGAACCTGAATGGCATATGTAAAAATCAACAGTGGCAAAGCTACACTGACGGCCCACCGGTAGGGTCACACATGTTGTCAGCATTTGTTTCAGTCTACGTCCTACACTGCTGTCGTGATGTGAGTGTGTGTGTACGTAAGTATGAAGTGTGGTGTGTGTGTGTGTGTGTGTGTAAGTATGAAGTGTGGTGTGTGTGTGTGTGTAAGTATGAAGTGTGTGTGTGTGTGTGTGTGTGTGTGTGTGTGTGTGTAAGTATGAAGTGTGGTGTGTGTGTGTAAGTATAAAGTGTGGTGTGTGTGTGTGTGTCAGTATGAAGTGTGGTGTGTGTGTGTGTGTCAGTATGAAGTGTGGTGTGTGTGTGTGTGTGTGTGTAAGTATGAAGTGTGGTGTGTGTGTGTGTGTAAGTATGAAGTGTGGTGTGTGTGTGTGTGTGTGTGTGTGTGTGTGTGTGTGTGTGTGTAAGTATGAAGTGTGGTGTGTGTGTGTAAGTATGAAGTGTGGTGTGTGTGTGTGTGTAAGTATGAAGTGTGGTGTGTGTGTGTGTGTGTGTGTGTGTGTGTGTGTGTAAGTATGAAGTGTGGTGTGTGTGTGTAAGTATAAAGTGTGGTGTGTGTGTGTGTGTGTGTGTGTGTGTGTGTAAGTATGAAGTGTGGTGTGGTGTGTGTGTGTGTGTGTGTGTGTGTGTGTGTGTGTAAGTATGAAGTGTGGTGTGTGTGTGTAAGTATGAAGTGTGTGTGTGTGTGTGTGTGTGTGTGTGTGTGTGTGTGTGTGGAGGGTTACCTGAGGTTAGTGTTCTGGCTCTCCATGGCCACGCGGGGGCCGTTTGGACCAGGGCCGTTTGGACTAGGGAGGAAAAGAGGGAGAGAGAGAAAGCAACAAACCAACAGTGATATAAAATAGGACACAAAGATCTGACGCCGTCACACAGCAGATGGATTCACTAGCAGCAGGTAGAATGCTTCCTCAACATTTTTGTTACCATGATATTTTACTGTGATCTAGAAAATTAGCAAAGCCAGTGTTTTTCAGCTACAACAAAGGCATGACCCCTGAGTAGACCACTAGATTCAAAATAAAGACCCCAGCTCAAGTCAAAGGTCACAGCCTGAACAGTGACAGTGTTTGCACTCACTTGAGGACCAGGTGAAGGTTGGCAGAGAGGCGCGGGTCGGTGAACTGCGTGGTTCGGTTGTTGTGGTCCACAAAGTAGACGCGTCCTGTTGCCGTGTTGCGGATCTCCCAGCCCGGCGGCAGAGGACCCAGCTCCTCACAGTTGACGTTGCTCAGATCCCTGGGCATGGAAATAGGACCACAGGAGACCGTGAAGACAACTAAACCATAACCACGTAAACCCATCGCTCACTCAGCCTAGGGTGCTAAAACAACAAGGGTATAACACAATGAGTATAACAATACAGTATTTACTACAATTATCATCATTATACTTTATTGAGTATTAATCATCTAGGTTAATGAGAGTATATTATCTTTTATAGTGTAAGAACCAGGCTATTATAGTACAAATCGACTTGTAAACACAGTCACTATTGTTAGCTGTCTTTATTCTACCAGTTAGGTAGGATTATTGAGTGCAAATTGTATTTTCTAAGTATACAACAAATCTGTTCTTCCAAGTATAAAAAGGACATCCCAGAGGCCTAAATTCAACTCAATAGAGTTGGATTGATTGCCAAACATCTGAGAAAACACTTGAATAAATTCAAAAAATTCCCTATCGGTCTCTACTCCCCCATGGACCCACATTAGTTTCTGTTGAAACCTAAACCCTGAAGTGGGATGTTTTAACTGTCCACTAAGGACTCATCGCTAAAGCAGTCTACACATGCCTGGCTATGCTGTTTCATTACATAATGGGAGTTTGTAACTCGTTCTGGGCCCAAATTACCATGATTCAAGGTTGAATCTTAAGGACATTGAATCTCTGAAGATCAAGACTTTGATTTGTTCATTATTTGGGATAAATCGGTGTGCTTGTGTATTAGCGCATCAATGAACAAGAAATACTCAGTGGAGTGTTCAATTGAACCTTTGTGCAAACCAGTTAAGGAAGGTGAGGACAGTCAGGGCACACAACCAGGGCAGCAGGTAGCCTAGTGGTTAGAGCGTTGGGCCAGTAACCGGAAGCTGGATCAAATCCCCGAGCTGACAAGGTAAAAATCTGTCGTTCTGCCCATGAGCAAGGCAGTTAACCCACTGTTCCCCGGGCGCCGTGGATGTCGATTGGCAGCCCCCCCGCACCTCTCTGATTCAGAGGGGTTGGGTTAAATGCGGAAGACACATTTCAGTTGAATACATTCAGTTGGATAAGAAGAAAACAGACTGAAATAGAGAGGTCTACCTGGACTTAAGAGACATTTTAAAACGTTTTCCATTGCATGCCTTAATGACCCAGAAGACAGACCAAAAAGGCTAATAGTGAAAGGTCAATTGTCAAAGTGTCTAGTCAGTGTGAAGGAGAGAGAGCGACAGACTGCTTTACGTATGGCTATTTTGACCCTTCATTACTGTTGTTACTGTTGTCCCGTTGACAATATTGATTCTTGTTTATTTATCATGTCAAAAAAGGAAATTTGAGAGCGAGAGAGAGAGAGAGAGATGGAGGTGAGTGTGTGTGTTCATATCAGTGTGTACCTGGGCACTCGGGGGTCGTGCCATGTGCTGACGCCCGTCTGGGTGTGGAGGAAGTACACCTGGCCCTGCTGCGTGGTTCTCTGCTCTGTGGGGGGGGACACACACACAAAAAGACAACGCCGTGAGAAAAGCAGAGGCAATCTTAAATGGCACACCCTTCTGTTCTTCAATTCTTTCAACTTAAAACGGAACACAGATGAGTATTTATGTTCTAAAGATCTGGACAGGGCACCAGTGTGTGTACCACCCAGTATGACTGCACTGACGGCGACAGGGCACCAGTGTGTGTACCACCCAGTATGACTGCACTGACGGCGACAGGGCACCAGTGTGTGTGTGTACCACCCAGTATGACTGCACTGACGGCGACAGGGCACCAGTGTGTGTGTGTGTGTGTGTGTGTGTGTCTCGTGCATGCACATGTAGTCCCTCATTCATCCCCATTAAGCCCGATTTCCTTCTGACACCACACAACAACACATATTCCACCCAGCTCTCTCTCACTCCCTCAGTTCCACCTCAACTGGTCAGTCAGAGACTGAGTCGAAGGAGAAAAATGCCCTCTGGCCTTAAGTGAGTCACCTCTGCCAAGAACACTGGGCATTTTCAGGGCCATGGATCACCGCCATTCTAACGGAATGCCATTCATCACCACCCTTATCATTTCCTTCACAGACTCTCTGGTTCAGTTCCTCTACAGAGCTCTGTGTTGAGCCTTGAGTTTATGCAGTTCAACACAGGGGCCCAAGAGCTCTGCAGGAGATATACACTGAGTGTACAAAAGATTCCATGACACAGACTGACCAGGTGAATCCAGGTGAAAGCTATGATCCCTTATTGATGTCACTTGTTAAATCCACTTCAAAACAGTGTAGACGAAGGGGAGGAGACAGGTTAAAGAAGGATTTTCTTAAGCCTTCAGACATGGATTGTGTATGTGCGCCAATCAGAGGGTGAATGGGCAAGATGATGGGCAACAAGAACTACAACGCAGCTGGGTCTTTTACGCTCAACAGTTTCCCCGTGTGTATCAAGAATGGTCCATCACCCAAAGGACATCCAGCCAACTTGACACAACGGGGGGGAAGCATCAGCGTCAACATGGGCCAGCATCCCTGTGGAACGCTTGACACCTTGTAGAGTCCCTGCCCCCGACGAATGTTTGCTATACTCAGTACATACTCATAATTTATGAAATTGCTAAATTGTGTCAGTGTTTTACTACAGCATATTAAATAAATGGTGCAATTTACAGTATATCACAAAAGTGAGTACACCCCTCACATTTTTGTAAATATTTGAGTATATCTTTTCATGTGACAACACTGAAGAATTTTCACTTAGGGGTGTACTCACTTTTGTTGCCAGCGGTTTAGACATTAATGGCTGTGTGTTGAGTTATTTTGAGGGGACAGCAAATTTACACTGTTACACAAGCTGTACACTCACTACTTTACATTGTAGCAAAGTGTCATTTCTTCAGTGTTGTCACATGAAAAGATATACTCAAATATTTACAAAAATGTGAGGGGTGTACTCACTTTTGTGATATACTGTACATGACTGTTGACATCCAATGTGTCAATGTTTTTAAACTGTATCTGTCCCTATCAAATGAATATCTCGTCCTCAGGCTAACCGCTACCATATATACAGAGAGAGAGAATCGGCTGGCGGACTAGAGACTACAAGGAAATAAGCTATTAAATACATAAATTAATTGTGTGTTGGTCTCCGGCTGTGAAAGTCAAACTGGTCCAACACTGTGTGCATGGGGTGCTCGAAATAGCTGCAGTCCATAGCAACAACCTAGCAACCACCAGCCTGTAGTACTTAAATCATATTGCATAATGTATGTAATACGTTCCATCTGCATGTATAATGTATACAAGACTGAGGATGTACAGAGGGAACAATAATAATATCTGACGCTTTGACAAGGGCAGACGTGAGGATGACCAAAAACACACAAATGAAAACCAGTTCCCCTCAATCGCTCTCCTCCTCTTCCCCTCTCCGTCTCTCCTTTGTGGGAATATCACTCGGCACTGCGAGAACACTTTGGAGTGCTGGGAAGTGTTGGCAAAACATGGGGAAGAGAGGAGAGGAGAAGAGGAGGTGTGAGGAGAGAGGAGGGGCCTTGAAAACACAGCCTGTGCTGATTGCAGCTGTCATGATGTGGTGCTGTGGGAAGAGGGAAGCTGAGAGAGGGAGGGAGGAAAGGAAGGATAGAGAGGGAGGGAGCTGAGAAAAGGAGGGATGGACCTAGAGAGACAGGGAGGGGGAGAGAGGGAAGGAGGGGTGAAGGCTGTGGTTGTAGCAGCAGGGATATTGTTGTACTACCCTCTCAAAGGCTGATAACAAAGCCATGTTTGCCTGGGTATTACCATGCTACAGTTCAAGTCGTAAGTTTACATACACCTTAGCCAAGTACATTTAAATTCAGTTGTTCACAATTCCTGACATTTAATCCTTGTAAAAATTCCCTGTCTTAGGTCAGTTAGGATCATCAATTATTTTAAGAATGTGAAATGTCAGAATAATAGTAGACAGAATGATTTAATTAAGCTTTTATTTCTTTCATCACATTCCCAGTGGGTCAAAAGTTTACATGCACTCAATTAATATTTGGTAGCATTGCCTTTAAATTGTTTAAAACTTGGGTCAAACCTTTCAGGTAGCCTTCCACAAGCTTCCCACAATAAGTTGGGTGCATTTTTGTCCCATTCCTCCTGACAGAGTTGGTGTAACTGAGTCAGGTTTGTAGGCCTCCTTGCTCACACACGCTTTTTCAGTTCTGCCCACAAATGTTCTATATGATTGAGGTCAGGGCTTTGTGATGGCCACTCCAATACCTTGACTTTGTTGTCCTTAAGCCATTTTGCCACAACTTTGGAAGTAGGCTTGGGGTCATTGTCCATTTGGAAGACCCATTTGCAACCAAGCGTTACCTTCCTGACTGATGTCTTGAGATGTTGCTTCAATATAGCCACATAAGTTTCCTCCCTCATTATGCCATCTATTTTGTGAAGTGCACCAGTCCCTCCTGCAGCAAAGCACCCCCACAACATGATCCTGCTACCCTCATGCTTCACGGTTGGGATGGTGTTCCCCATTTTTCCCCCCAAACATAACGATGGTCATTATGGCCAAACAGTTCTATTTTTATTTCATCAGACTAGAGGACATTTGTCCAAAAAGTACAGTCTCTGTCCCCATGTGCAGGTGCAAACCATTTTCTGGCTTTTTTAATGGCGGTTTTGGAGCAGTAGCTTCTTCCTTGCTGAGCGGCCTTTCAAGTTATGTCGATATAGGACTCGTTTTACTGTGGATATAGATACCTTTGTACCTGTTTCCTAAAGCATCTTCACAAGGTCCTTTGCTGTTGTTCTGGGATTGATTTGCACTTTTCGCACCAAAGTACATTCATCTCTAGGAGACAGAACGCGTCTCCTTCCTGAGTGGTATGACGGCTGTGTGGTCCCATGGTGTTTATACTTGCGTACTATTGTTTGTACAGATGAACGTGGTACCTTCAGGCATTTGGAAATTGCTCCCAAGGATGAACCAGACTTGTGGAGGTCTACAATCTTTTTCTGAGGTCTTGGCTGATTTATTTAGATTTTCTCATGATGGCAAGCAAAGAGGCACTGAGTGTGAAGGTAGGCATTGAAATACATCCACAGGTACACCTCCAATTGACTCAAATGATGTCAATTAGCCTATCAGAAGCTTCTAAAGCCATGACATCATTTTCTGGAATTTTCCAAGCTGTTTAAAGGCACAGTCAACTTAGTGTATGTAAACTTCTGACCCACTGGAATTGTGATACAGTGAATTATAGGTGAAATAATCTGTCCGTAATTAATTGTTGGAAAAATGACTTGTGTCATGCACAAAGTAGATGTCCTAACCGACTTGCCAAAACTATAGTTTGTTAACAAGAAATTTGTGGAGAGGTTGAAAAACGAGTTTTAATGACTCCAACCTAAGTGTATGTAAACTTCCGACTTCAACTGTACATGGATATTGCAGGGTCCATTAATTCCTTTCACTGATAATTACAGTGTGTGCATACGTGTGTGTGTGTGTGTGTGTGTTCGTGTGACACTGTAGCTCTGAGTTAGGTCAGTTGAGGTGTGTTTATGTAAGCATGTGACTGTGCTTACAGAAGCCTTTGGCACATCAGGCTGGCTGAGTGAGCGAGCGAGCCTCTCTCTCTCTCCCCGATAATGAGTAACTGTACACATATCCCTTAGGTAGGTCAGGCAGAGGGTGTTGTGTGTGTGTGTGTGTGACTGCACCCCTGTCCTCTGCCCTCTCCATATCCCTTAGGTAGGTCAGGCAGAGGGTGTTGTGTGTGTGTGTGACTGCACCCCTGTCCTCTGCCCTCTCCATATCCCTTAGGTAGGTCATGCGGGTTTGTAGGCTAGTGCGTGTGTGTGTTTGTTGTGCGGGTGTGTGTGTGTGTTTCTGTAACCACATCACCTGACCACCATATCCCCTAGGCAGGTCAGGCAGTGTGAAAATTAGTGTGTATACATTAGTTATGTGAACATGTGTGTGCGTGTGTTAGTGTACATGTTTGTGTGCAGGTCTTTGTATGCCGGTATGTGTTTGTTGTTGTTGTTGTGTGTCTCACCGTATCCCTCTGGCAGGTCCGGCGGGGTGTGGAGGTGGGTCCTGCTCATGTAGTTCCTGTGTCTCTGGGAGCGGACGCGTCTCTCCTGGACCCGCGGGTCACTGCCGCTGCTGGGCAGCACACCGATGGCCGCCCCGTTGGGTGTCATGACTGGCGTGTTCTCATCCACCACGCAGCTGAGGGGCCGCCCGGAGGGGCTGGAGTACTCAGACGCCCGGCCTGGAAAGGGGGTAATATCTAAGAAAGTGTGCACAGTTGATGGGGTATTGTTTGTGTGACTGTTTGTCCCCCTGCCTGCCTGCGTGCGTGCGTGCGTGCGCGCGCGTCAGTGGCGGTCTGGTCCATGAGAGTGGCAGGAAAGCAACTGATAAGATGACTGGTCAAAGGGAGGAAGAAAAGGAGAGGAGACGAGAGAGAGCCCCCCCTCCACTCCCCCAGACCACTGTCTGGCCATCCAGGGACACTGACGCCTTGGTTCTCCTTCGACAACCCCCCCTCCATGCCTTAACCCCTGCCTCACCCACCTCCTCTCCCCTAACCCAATCCCACAGCACACCCCTCTTAAAGAAAAATAGGAAGGCCAGCTCCAGAGGGGTAATTTATTTGTTTGCTTTCATCCCTATCGGCTCCACTGATACGGGGGCCATGTAAGGAAGGCGACAGTTGTTCCAGGAGAAAGGTGGGCCAAGCCAAACCTGGCTGGCCCTATTTATGGGACTGAGCCTTTCAAGAAATTGATAGGAACTCAGTCATTAGGCTACCCAGTGACTGTTTTGTTTTCCTTTTACAATAGTGCCTGGATGGCCTATTTTCTGGGGCAGCAAGGCACAATATACTCCCAGACAAGCTTGAGGTTGTTGTTGTGGCATATAAGCAACAGTTTTTCCCTTAGGACTTAGTTGGAGAGGTTGGGTGCCCTTTCTAAGGGCAACATAAGGAAGATATACTAATAAACAGGCCAGAGGTGAAGAGGGAGGTCGACGACGTGTTGTATTATAAAGAATGTCTGGACTATTTATGTAAATTACAGATGATGGATTTGACCTTTGGTACTCAGTGTGTGAACAAACGGTCTGCTGGATGTTGGCAGCACTCCAGGGTAGCTTCCGAGGGAGATTCCATCTGGTGCAAAGGTAGGTGTGTGTATGTATGTGTGTGTGTGTTGACGTACCGGGTGGGCCTCTCCCATTGCGTGGTGCGTGTGATGTGGTTAAGGTACTGGATCCGACCAGAGGCTGTTCTCCGCTCCTCCCAGCTGATACAGACAGACGGACAGACACACAGGAAAACAGACACAGTGAGCAACAGACCAAGGAACAAGTATTTCCATATGCATTATAATTTATATGCCCCTATTCCAACCGTATGCCCCTATTCCAACCGTATGCCCCTATTCCAACCAAGCTAAACCTTAAACAATAACAAACAACTATCTCTACGTAAGAAAACAATGTAAATCTAATTAGCTGATTTATGCTTGATCCGGCAATCCGGCTTGCAGAGGCCAAATCGAGCCCCCTCACAGAGTTAACAACGCAGAGGGTTCCATATAACATTGACATGACTGGTTGATGGTAGGTGGGGGCAGGATGTCCTGTATAAACACAAACTCACTTCCTTGACAACAGCTCTGCTCAACAGCTCTGCTCAACAGCTCTGCTCCACAAAGTGAAATAAGTGCCCTAACTTAAAACGCTGTACGGCCAATGCAGACGCCGGTATTGGCCGTGCAGAGCCTTTCTCATTGGATATACGCAAACTGGTACATAATAAAGCTTTAGTCTTAAGAAACATCCGGAGGCCTTACCCATCAGGTAAATCATTATCAAACAGACGGCTGCAGTCCACCACGGGGGCCTCCTGTGCCGATACGGTCTCTGGACTGCAGACTCACTGGAGACAGGAGACAGCAGCAGCAGTTAGTTACACAGCGTCGCATGCTATTGGTCAAAGGCCGTGACAATGAGACTATCCTAACCGTAACCTGACCAAGGGAAACTCTCGACCCTAGTTGAACTGGGTCTTCCTGGTCAGGTCACATTCTGGAAAAGATCAACAACACTAAAAGCAGTGTGTGGTGACGTAAACCCAGAGACACCGGATCCAGAGAGCCCCGTCTGTGTTGTGCAAACAGACTCCATGGAAACCTAAGAGGTCAAAAGGTGGTTTTACTTAGAAACGAGACGACGAGCTACTCAGACAGTCATGGCTTTCCTTTCAGACGGTCCGATGATAGTGGCGAAACGTCCACCAGACCTGTGGTTGTGTGTCAGACAGAACCACAGGTCTGCTCCTCGGACCAAAGTGTGTGTTTTTGTGTGTGCGTACTTGTGTGTGGTGCACAGCACTTCACAGATCTACTCACCAACTATCTGGCCTCTCACTGTGTCGTTGTCATTGGGGCCCAGCTTGTTCAGGTCCAGTCTTTGATCTGTGGGTTTAGAAGAGAACAATTGAATAAGCAAAGAATAACTTATCATAGCTTTATTTTTCTCCAAGGGAATTTCTAAAGCTTAATGGAATTATATCTGTCTGGCCTTAGGATTGAGTAAGGACAAGACAAACACTGCTATTACAATACTGCTATGTCATCACCATACCAGCCAGCAGCATACTACCCTGCATCCATCTGCTGGCTTGCCTCTGAAGCTAAGCAGGGTTGGTCCCTGGATGGGAGACCAGATGCTGCTGGAAGTGGCGATGGAGGGACAGTAGGAGGCACTCTTTCCTCTGGTTTAAAAAAAGATCTCAGGGCAGTAATTGGGGACATTGCCCTGTGTAGGGTGCCATCTTTTGGAGGGACGTTAAACTGGTGTCCTGAATCTCTGAGGTCACTAAAGATCCCATGGCACTTATCGTAAGAGTAGGGGTGTTAACCCCGGTGTCCTGGCTAAATTCCCAATCTGGCCCTCATACCATCACGGCCACCTAATCATCCCCAGCTTACAATTGGCTCATTCATCCCCCCTCCTCTCCCTTGTAACTATTCCCCAGGTCGTTGCTGTAACTAAGAATGCATTCTCAGTCAACTTACCTGGTAAAATAAGTTTTTTTTTGTAATTATTTTTTTAATAAAATACAATCCTCATTCAACATACCACTCTCCCGTCAAAACAAGAGGTAAAGAAAACGTTAATACCTCGGACAACAAGAGAAACATGAAAAGACGAAGACTAAGATCAGTCAGAACACTACATGAAAACTGCCTATGAACAAGACCGTCAGCCAATGGAAGGAGGCCTACACTAATAGAGGGGTCTCCATTTCACTGTGCAGGTTAAGCCCAGATCCCAAATCAGCAATAGCTGGCTCTCCCTCTCCTCATCCTAAAACATCCTAGACATACATGTCAGCTCCTATTAGCTAACTGTTTGGTCTGGGTCAGGGGAGCAGAAAGTGAGAGTATACCCTAGGTTGTTTCCAGCCTACGGGAGACGGGGTGTAGTGAGACTATCCGCTCCCCGGTGTCTTCCTGACAGACAGCACTGGGGATCAGTTCCGGATACGTGTCTAGACTAAACAGGGACGGTCTAGGGGTTACAAGGCTGGAATAGTAAGCAGCTTTCAGAAGAGGGGGGGAAAAAGAGACTAAGTGAAACTGTATCCTGGCCCTGCAAACATCTGAGATGCATTTAAAAAACTAAAGGAAAGGGTGGTGGGGGTGGGGGGGGGATACAAAGGGTACAGGAACCAAAACCCCACAAAAAGGACACTGTCTATACAACATATGTAGGCTTAATTACCAGTGTATCAACAGTATACGTCTCTCTGTATACATGTCTTGCCACCCAGACAGTGCTGAGCCGATATAACACAAACATTACTGATCCATGTATACATTCTATACATACTGTCCGCCATCACAGACGCACCAAAACCAGTTTGAATAAACTATGGTAAAATAAGACAACAGAAAGGATAGAATCCCGAGTCCTGCCATTTGTAACTAGGACAAAGGGCTCTGAGGTTAGTGTCAGTGCGTGTGTGTGATGCTACAGTACAGGTCGTTGTAGAGCTGTACCGGGCCAGACTGTTAGGAAACGGCGCGGCAGCAGAAGAAGAAGAGGCCCCTAGAGACTGTGGTGGCTGGACCACAGACAGCCAGACAGACAGGCAGGCGGGGGCGGGTTATGTGAGGACTGGTGCTTTGCGACAGCCTGTCTCCCTTGTTGTCCACTTCTTGTCTACATCAGCAGCATCTACCCATACTGACTGGCTTCAGTGCCACACTGTCTGACTGACAATTTCTAGAGGATTCTCAGCACTTCGAGAGAAAACCGCTGAGAGGTATAGATAGATATACAGATGTACTATAGATAGAGGGTGAGGAAAGTAGGGCAGCTAGACAGATGTACAATTAGGCCTACATCATAGCATAGGCAATATACTGTAAGTGGAGACGGCTAGTTTAACAGCCTAGCTAGCATCTTTAACTGTTATAGCTTGGCTGAAAAGAGCAACGCTCGCTACCTACGGTTGTTCACTGCTAATGCTAGCAGTCGGGGGTGGGACCCAGTCTGAACGCAGCAGCTGACGGCTAACAAGCCAGGTAAAACAAAGGAAATAGACTTTCCAGTAAAGGACTCATAAAGAAGCTGTCACTGCAAGAGTAGAAAAGCGAGACAGCACGTCTACTTCACATACAGTTCGTCTGTGTCTGAAGAGACAGCAGGACGAGTGTGTGTGTTTCCCTTCACGCTAGAGGTGGAAACCCCAGGGAGTGTGTTTGAGCTGGCAGCGCCAGGCAAGGGCGAGACTCCCAACTCCCGGGAGCCCCCTATCCCGCTCTCGATGGCGTCCGTCTCACCAGGCCAGGCAGCGCCTACAGGCTCTGTGCCCAAGCCAGCCAGACTGGCACCTGATACCCAGGGAGGGAGCGGGCAGAGCCAGACTCCCATATGGCCGTCAATCAATAGGGTTTAATGGCAGTGTGTGTGTGTGTGTGTGTGTGTAATAGGGCCTTCTAGGCAGTGGGGCAGGACAGAAACCTGTCTTGTCTTTGATGTGGTCTATAAATCAGACCATGCGTTGCGTAATAGGAGTGGAATAATGATGAATAGAGAGGGGATGTGTGTCAGGGTTTGAGTCATCGTTGGGAGGTGTTTTGCTGTCTCACACTAGACTGAGACCACCGCTAGACAGACACACAGTGTAAAGCACACTCACACGTTCACATACATTTTTGCTCAAACGCGCACAAATTAATTATTGCTTTAATACATGCTTGAACGCACACACACACACACACACACACTTACAGCCGGTGTCTTTGAGGCGATTGATGGCGTTGGAGAGAAGGCGTACACAGCCCAGGAAGCCGGCCCCCTGCTTCTTGTGAATCTTCTTGTGGTTCCACACACTGATGGTGATGGAGTCAGACTTCCCAATGTACCTGTGGATGAGAGAGAGAGACACAGTCCTTTAATATGAGTCACTAAATACATGACATCAGACCAACTGATGCACCTGTGTGTGAGTGACTGAGTGACTGAGTGAGAGAATGTGAGCGAGCGAGGTAGTCGCTTTAATATGCATCTTTTAAGATCTTTAAATGCATCGCTTATAACACTGAGTGGGCCTGTCTGTCTCAGTGTGCTTTTGGAGTGCTGAGTCATTATCCCAGGGTAACAGCGAAGCTAATACACATACATACATACCGAAGAGGATGACCTATTAAACAGTGTGTATACAAAGTCACATCACAGAACGTATGGAGGGGTTCTGAGGTCTAAATGACTACAGTGTGCCAACTGTCCACGATGAGGACGATGAAGCTGCTTGTCTGGCTAGAAGGTCAGCCTAGTCATCATGAATCAGAGAGAGGAGAAGCCCTCGCCTCCCCGCTCTCTCCAGCACCACAGTCTCCCAGACAGACAGCACTTACAGTAACACACACACTGGTCTAATTACAGCTTTCCCAACACTGCTGCCAACTCAGCCCTCCTCCATGGGTACGTATATATAATGAAGAGAAGGATTTCCAGGAGAAGGGTTTCCCAGAACACACACAGAAAATGCACATAGCCCATACTGTTAAAGTGAGTGGGGAGAGGTAGTCTAGTCAGTTTCCAAATGTGCTCACTCACAGTGTCTCCTTCTGTCAATAGACAAGTCTGCTCAAATATCTGATACTAATATCACTGGCGACTGACGTCTGTGGACGAAATAAAGGCTCCCAGAGGCGTATGTCTTTTTGCATAGTTCCGTCTTTAAAGGAGTGATGGGCAGAAATGAAATAAAACTTTAATCTAAGCACATTAAATCTAATCTGTTTGTTTTTTTTTTCATATTAAAAGCCTTGCTTGCATTGTGGGTTGAAATGTCCGTCTGCTGTCTGATCTAGATCCGGATAAAGGCTTCAAACTAAGCCAAGTTACTCCACCTCTACACTGTGGTGGTAATGCATGGACCCAACAACATGATTTGGAGTGTGTGTGTGTGTGTGTGTGTGTGTTGCAAACCCAGGCTGCGTTTAAGGGGAAATGAGAGAGCAGACCAGACAGTGACCTAGCGTCTGGGGCTTTGAAAATGAGGACAGGTAAACACAATTTCCTCAGTCAAAACGACTTGAGGAAGACACACGTGTACACACACACACAGTCATAAATACACGTTCACACACAAATTTGTGAAACCATGTGCCGTCTGGCTTTGCAGGTAGAGCTGGTGATTAGAACAGTGCTTACCGCAGCAAATTAAGGAGGAGGGAAAAAAACACAGAGAAGGAAACTCACTTGTCCGTGCATACGGCTAAGTATAGCTATATGATAATACCACAGTATGAGCTAAGTATTACTTATAGAGCCTCAGTCTAGCTAGTCTGAGGAGCTTTTCATTTCCAGTGGGTGTAAGTACGCCATAGTCAGATCTCGGATCAGTTTACTCTCCCAAATCCCTTACCTCATTAGGGTGGAACACTCAACACTGGCCTTAGATCAGTTTCTAGGCTGATGATGCAACAAGTTAGCCAACTCACTGGTTTGTGACTAATGGTGACTGGTGAGCTGGGGTGGCACAATGGGAGACATCTAGTCATGCCACTTGGTGCCCAGTCACGCCAGTCTGCCAGCTCAGACTGGGTTAAAAGTAAATGAGGCTAGATAAAGACATCTAGACTAATCAACGGCCCAGACAGACTGGCAGACGACACCGTCACACTTCCTCCCCTGACGGCTGGCGAGACCAGCTCTGCCTTCTGGGATACGACAGCACCGCAGCCACCTGCTCTGGGTTTCCTGGGCCGAGAGGGACGAGCGATTAGGGAACCAGGGAGGGAGGGCAGGAGGCTGGTGAGGAGGATAGCGCGGTCGGTGCAGTGAGAAGGAGTGTGAATGGGTTTTCACCAATCAAGGCCTCTGAAAAGTACAACCGTCAATCGTATCAATTGACTTCTCTATAGAAATATGAAATACCCTTCTTCTACTGTATAAATTGATCAAGGGCTCTAACATACAGTATGAAGCTAAAATGGGTCACATCTACACCCAGACTGGTTCCTACAGAGGGCAGCGAGAGCGCTTATGGGCCTTGTGCTCTAAAATCAGCCCTTTACTATTCATGACGTCTCTAGCTTGCCTAAGGGATATACAGTGCATTAGCATCCCATTAGCATCCCACTGGGAGCTACATGACCTGGCGCTCTCATGCCGCCTGCCCTGCTGCAGGCGCTGACGCAGCGAATATGAAAACAGAGCGGGGCAGAATGTACGCTCCTCAAGCTCCAAACACCGTCTGAACTAATACATGTTTTGACTGCTCTCTCTTGGCCTCTGTCTGCAAACGTATAGCTACATAAGTTACGCTATAATTGCAAAATCACTGGCTGTAATAGTGAAAACTGCAACGACAAAACTCTGAGTTTTGCAGTACACAAGCACTAGCCAATGGGTGTGTGTCACAAACTCCTTGACTGTGCCATATTTCTTCAAAGTGTACACTCATACACTCAACCCCATGCATTTCAAACTAAAAAGCATTGGGTTGGTGTATTTTCGCCCACACAAGTACCTTCCATGAATGTGCACATAGGGCGGATGAAGAATGTATTCTGCAGTAACTGTAATGGTCTGTAGTCGAGAGGGGGTTAGACTACACTACAGTAGCAGACCCACAGAGAGTGGGGTGCTGGGTTGGCTGTGTGCGGAGCACTTAGCTTGGCCTGGTGTGGAGGGAGGTGTGGAGAGCAGTGGCAACCTGCCAGCCAACAGGCTGAGGCTGGGGCTGAGGCTGAGGCTGAAGGCTCCATCTGTGGCTGTGCTCCTTGGCATGTCAGCCATTTCCTGTGACAGAGCCCTGGGGTCAGGGGTCACTGGCAGGGGAGGCTCCCCCTGGACCAGTGGGAGTGTTTGAAGACAAGCATGGCGGGGGGAGACAGGTGTGCACACACACGGAAAAACAGACACACAGCGAGACTGACAGAGACATCTACAAAATATGTCTTCCCTCTGCAGTGCCAAACGTAATGTTTTTTTCTTTCTTGGGGACCTAATTGATGACGTAACCCACATTCCCTGTATTATTCAATCTGTGCATAGTGGTTTGGTGCCACCCACATCTCTACATAGTTTCCCAATGCTTTTCTAACACACACACACACACACACACACACACACACACACACACACACACACACACACACACACACACACACACACCCTCTCTCCCCATGTCTCTCTTCTCCCACTCCCTCCCTCTCCTGTAACGCATTGCCAGTAGGTCCTTTGGGTCCTGTGGCGATTACTCCCTAGAAGAGCACGTAAGGCTTGCTGCTCAACATTCACAACACATGGCTCATTTCAGTCCAAATATTCAGTCGGACAGTCGCAATGGTTAGACTAGAGTTGCGTCTGAAATGGCATCCTATTCACTATATAGTGCACTACTTTTGACCAGGACTTTAGTCAAAAGTAGTGCACTACATAGGGAATAGGGTGCCATTTCGGACCAGCCTTAGAGTGAGCGTGCAGCAGCCCAGTCAAAAGGCCTCAAATGGTTTATGTGGAGTGTTCCTACACATTAGCACGGGAAGGGAGGGTAACCTGCTGCATTCCTCGCACGCTTATCATAGCAGCGCATGGAGATTGGAGACGCCACAGCTTAGTCGATAAAACCAGAACAGTGTGATGATGTTGAAAACCATAATCAACATGGGAGGTTGCGTTAACGGTTGTCTGCGGTTCTTTGGCATCCATTATAGGAAGTGGTATCTTCAGGAGCTGACAGCGTGTTTCACCAAATCCAGTCTCCAGTCCCTACACACACCAGACGTTCTCCCTGGGGACGAGGTTATGCTACCTCCTACTAGGCACTTTTGAAGTTCTGAAAGGATAAATTCCACCTTGCTGGAACTAGGAAGACATGGTGAAACAAGGGTTTATTGGTCTAAGGTGTTCCCCCAGTTTAGAGAGTCTTCCCTGGTGACTTACAGGTCGTAATGTTGGTTCCACTTGGGGTCCAGCGTGTTCCTCACGGTGTCTGTGGAATGGCATTGCCCCGAGCCGTCCACCACCACTTTGGCAAAGGGGTCAGGCAGCCCTGTGGAGGAGGAGCCAAAATGGAGGATTGTATTCACAACTGTGGATGGCATAGAAACAATGGAGTCAATGGAACTATATTCACAGTACGGTTCATTTATCTAGCATGGATTTAAAAAAAATCTAAAATGGAGATTATATATGTTGCAATTGGAGACAAAAATGGAGGATGTGTGCCTGAATACATTTCTAGGTAACTGTATTCACAAGCTGATGGCATAGAAACAATGACTATCAACAGACCTAAATTCACATAATATTAATTATCTAACATGAAGATATGTTATAGCTGAAATTGTATAGAAAACATGAGCTGGCGCACACCCAGAGAAAATTATTTTATGTAGAGGTGCTGACTAACACGGAACCCAAACCGGCTGCGCGCGTGCGCCATCGTGTACACGTGTATTTTGTCCCCCCACACCAAACGCCATCACGACACGCAGGTTAAAATATCAAAACAAACTCTCCCAATTACATTAATTTGGGGACAGGTCGAAAAGCATTAAATATTGTTCTACTTTACTTACAGGCTCTTTTCTATTCTGCTAAGATTAATTACAATAATCTAAAATGTTATTTTGAGCACCGTGGGTGGACGCCCTAACGAGTTACGCATCCAATGCATATGGATGTCCGGTAAATTAAAATCTTGCCGGTCACGTTGTTCGGCGCCAAATTTTCCTAACGGTAACACACACACACACACACAGACAGACTGTGCTCCATAGAAATTACATACTGTGTGTGACTATAGTTAGGAGCGTGTGTGGCTCCAGGCAATGATACCTCCCACAGGTCAAACTTGTTGAGTCACATTCAACCCTATGCCATACTGGCAGAGGAAGCAGGGACTTCCCTCTGCAGGTGTGTGTGTGTGTGTGTGTGTGTGTGCGCATCATTTACAGGAAACGGTGCCTTAAAGCCCACAGTAATCCAATACATTCAAAGGAGATGTGCAACTGTATAGCCTAAAGAATGTTCCAATTCACTCTCTTTATCAAAATCATACACTATGATAACTAGCCTAGGAAGGGGACGTGCCTGTGCATTGTGTTCCATCAGAGGTATTTATTTGTGGCGAGGATCTCCGTCTCCCCACGATTTAAAACACCAGATCTTCTGGCATAAAGCCAATGTGAAGATACAGTTAACGACCGGTAGCCTTTCACAGTCAGCCTAATGACGGAGTAACATTAAAATACTATTAAAACTACATTAATGGTCACTCATCTGTGTCAGTCAGAACAGCATGCGTCAGGCATTACTAGCTCATCACCGATATCATTGGGGACTAGCGTCGACGTGCATCATGTGTTCGATCTGTAATCTGTATTCGTCAGCCAATACTTCAGGCAGACTGAGCTCCTATGGGACTCCATCTACTGAAGGCGTCAAAGCCAGCCAGCTAGCTGACAATCCCATCCCAATGCACCAAAAGAAATGGGTTACTACTCACGGAAGAAGTCTTTCTTTGACAAGTTCTTCGCACACAGCACTGGAAGAGAAGAGAAGAAACGTTAGATGAGTAAAATGATCGGTGTGCTACAACGGAAGAGCTTTATTAGTGAATTCTCAATACAACACAAAGCAGCTGTGGCGGAGAAATACATATTAAATAAAACAAGCACAAGAGACAGCATGAGGGTCAAACAGGACCTATAAGACAAGGCAAAGTCTAGTTTAGGCCTACACAAATAGCCTAAGCTACACTCCATTTCAATCCTTCACTCCAGGTATTTGGAGTCTGACAGATATTATGAATTGAGAACCAACTTTAGCTTGGAATCTGATCCCAGCCAGTGCCTTGGATTCCGGCTCTGAATCCCAGTCCCCTTGTGCGATAACCTCACTTTTGGGTGGTGCTCCCTCAGAACGTTTAACAGCTCAATTATTGGAGGATTCCTGGCTTGGCTGTACTTTGTCGTCTTTATGGTTGCCCTGGGTAACCACTGTTGTCCGTCAGTCTGTCCGCCCATTACGAGCTAGCAGAGAGAGAGCGGTTAAAGAGGCTTCCCTTGTAAAATATTGAGCAGACAAGCATTCTTTCCAATACGGAGCGAGTCCCTGAGGTAAAGCATCGCAGCCAAGAGCCAACACAATGGTTTCCAGAAGAGAAGCAGAGCTGAGTTGCAGGAGTACTGTGCCTAGCTCTCTCGCTCACGTACACTGTTCTCTCCACCATCTCTCCATCTCTGGAAAGCTCTCTCATGGTGTAATAGGGTCCAGGTGAGCCAAAGTGGGCCAAAGTCATGGAATGTCTTCCTAGTACTGCCAAGTTCTTATTGGGAGCAATAGAAACTCAGTAGGGTTGGGCAGTATACCGTATATACCGTATACTGGGGTATTTGGAAAAAGCCACGGGATGTTTTTCCAATACCGTCAATAGCATTGAAACTAAATAAAATTTGATTTGAACAATTTCTTTGAAGTTTTTTAATACATTTGAATATTTGTAGCTACTTAAGTAAATACCTATAGTCAACTTGTGCAATATGTTGAGAGAAAAAGAACATTACGTTCTTCATTTCACCCGTCACATTATTATGAAGCTTACGGTAGTCCCCAGTCACATGGTGTTTGTTTACAAGCACACAATGACAAGAGACCGGAGCCTTCTGTGTCACACAATGACAAGAGACCGGAGCCTTCTGTGTCACACAATGACAAGAGACCGGAGCCTTCTGTGTCACTCACTGTTCTGCAACACGCATCAGGAATTCACAACTAAATGTTTGCCAGCTAGATATCTTAGAACTATTAGGTTAACTGTTTAAATGTGCCAGATGCTCTGCAGTTGTGCATTTGGTTTGTTAATTTAGTAGCTAGTTAGCCAAGTGGTTAACTTCTTCCAAAATCAAGCATTCACTTGCTAACAGCAGAGAATCCCCTCCTGGATCAATATTTAGTTACTTGTATAGTTTAGGTCAGAAACTGTACAAAATGTTTGCAATGCGCTTGTTAGCATTTAGTTAGCATTCTCTATTCGATTTTACATTTACTTGTTAGCTTTGCTAACCTCTGGATTACAGAATATCCGTGGGGTTTGAAAACAGCACCCCTTGTGTTCAGTGCCAATATTACAGAATATCCCGGGTATGGCACAAGGTCGGTATGAAGGTATGACAATCTGGATACGGCCCAAGCCTAAAACTACATGACACACACACACACACAGGCTACACACAGTTCTACACCCCACCCCCCACCCCACCCATCCCCTCCCAGCAGCCAGATAGCAGGCTACTACCCAGCCAGGCCCCTACAGATTAACCAGAGGAGTGGAAAGCCATTCCAAGGAGATGTTTCTGGACCCTGGAGGTACCCAGTTGGCCGGTCTCGTCAAGACCAGTGGTGCTGATTGGGGGACATTAGGGGTGGAACAGTGGAGCAATGGAGGGGGAAGGGATTGTTGAGTTAAGGCTGTAGCAGCCCCAGCGTAGTCTAGGAGTCTGACCTCCATGACTTCTTAGCTCACCGCGAGCCTGGAGGAGTCTGGGCAGAGTCTGACCCAGACAGATAGATGGAGACCCTGGAGAATGTGAGGACACAAAATGGACGAGAGGAGAATAGAGGCGAGGAGGGGTGTCTGGGTTTCCTTCCATCATATCACTGCTGTGTCTCAGTGTCTATGCTACTTCCCTATGCCCACAAAGTGACAGGTGAAATGTAACAGTCGAGATGAGACATAGTACTTTATTAATCCCCAAGGGGAAATTATCGTCATGGTATCCAACCTGTCTGGTATCCAACACCACAAAAAACTATTGACTCAGAAACATATTCCTAGACTACACATGTACAAAATTTGCCTACCTACATTAGCGTAACTAAAATGCTCCCCATACTGACAAGAGACAGGAAAGGTATTTTCCCTTGCAGACGCTGGGAGGACAGACTGGGGGGGGGTATCCTTTACACAGGCGGTCCCGGGGAATGCAGTGCTCTCAAAGCCCACCTCATTACTCAAAGCTGTGGAATGCACTCACTCTCAACGTCTGCAGTGTCTGTCACGACACACACGCATTTCAACGCCCCACAGACTCAACGGTCATTATTTATGCAGGGTGAGGAGTAGGGAGCAGGTGATGGGCCACTTTCCATTCCCATACCGCAACACACACAAACACTGAGACACGCACACACACACAAGGATCCTGAGTGAGGCTTATAGCCATAACACAGACCTGCCTGCATTCTCTTAGGTACTGTACGCTATCTTTCAAATGTATGCCAGTTTCGTATACAGGCTGTCATGGAGGAAGAGTGCTATTGAATGTTTCATGTTTTCCTAATGGAGGTGTGTGTGTGTAGGACAAACACACACACACAAGTTCTGAATGAGGTCAGACAGTTGGTGGTTTGTGTGATTCTGTCTGTTTTGGGAAAGAGGAAAAGTGATAGAAGGGTGGGTAGTGGAAGGAATCAGTCTCACCATGGAGTTATGTATGGCGGCTGGCGAGAAGCGCACTAAGCACTGACAGCGTCACGATACTGCCAGGAAAAGCCCGTCACACACACTGTCACGCTTACCAGTCCCCAACAGACAGGCTGCTGGGCCAGACAACACACACACACACACACACACGTCAAGGAGACAACGTGAAAATTGATTACACACTCAAGAATGTCAACGGAGGAAAAGACAGCCACCAAAATGACACAGAAGCACGAAGCAAGGAAGTTACGGCTCAAATCACGTACGTCCGGAGACCAGGACAGCGACCAAAATTACACAGCCAATCTAACAGAATCACAACATCATGACACAGACAATCACAACACAAACCAAATTACACCGTGAAGACTAACACTCAGCTCGTCAGGGGAAATGGCTGTGAGCCAAGAACACAAGACAGACTAAACTGATCCTGCGGGGACCAAATGGACATGTCGTCAGGATGAAACGAGGAGAAAAGGAGTATCATAAGAGGTCACAGTCTTGGCTAAAGCAAGTGTAGGCTTATATACCGAAAATGGATTTGTGATTCTAAATGCTAGCAACATGCTGTCAAAAGCTGATTCCAAGGAACACAAAATCCCACGAATTTCACAAATTGCAAAAAAAAAAAAAAAAAAACTTAAATAGCTTAGCCTTAGTGAATTAATAATTCACTGTAAGATCCTTAGGGTGCCCCTAACCACTGATACAGGGTAAGATATTTGTTAAGTCCCGTAATGTTAAGGTTAGGATTATGACCTGGTTGAGGTTAGGATTATGACCTGGTTGAGGCTAGGATTATGACCTGGTTGAGGCTAGGATTATGACTTGATTGAGGCTAGGATTATGACCTGATTGAGGCTAGGATTATGACCTGGTTAAGGTTAGGATTACTCTGAGTAAAATCTCAGTGGGACTTACCTGCGCCTTGCTCCAATGTCTGACCATGGAAAAATAAAAGCCTCTTTTCACCAATCACCACATCATTGACCTCCCAGATGCACTGTTACCGGGCAGAATTGGCCACAAAGCTGGACGAAGGGGATGATATGTGAGAAGTTGAGTGAAAGGGACCGCCAAAATTCAAGAATTTCTCTGATGTGAGCGGCTTCTCATCAAATACAGATACCGTTTAAATTCTAGCACTTCTAAAATGGGAGACAGCAGACACCATTCTTGTCTAAAACATTCATTCAGATGAATGCTGAAGTTCTGCCTTCGAAGAGGCCTGTATCTCCCCATCATCTTTCAGGCGTAAACACCAAGTTTAGTTTTTCTGGCTCCCTGCCGAGTAGGGTAATCATAGGGTGTCAAGGTGTGTACTTCCATGCCTCAAAGCAACTGTGCATGTTAAGGGGATATCTTGATTGTGTAAGTGTGTGTCCACTCCACACACACACACACACACACACACACACACACACACCTCTGATAATAGTGTGAAGGCCTAGATAACATATGGCACTACGGACCACCCTCCTGAGAGCCCGTGCTGTGAGGGACTTCAAGCCTCTTAAACTCCATTTGACCTCTCTGGGTGAAGCTACACTCAGACAGAATACGTATCTAACATGCAAAGATGTTATGGAAGCGTCTAGATAGGAGAGGAAGTAGCACTCACACTGTCTTTAACACTAACTCCCCAGACAGCTGTCTGTTGTGTCTCCTTCACACCAACATGCTGCATTATTAATAAACTGGTGAACTTTTCACCGCCCGAAAAAATAAGCCGTCCCCAATTCCTCAGTTCAGTTCAACTTTTCAACCCGGGATGGGTTACGTTTTCTGGAAAGTAAATCTCAGCGATTGACTTCATAGGAAACACTTTTGGATAATGAGTGGGGATACGGAATTAAACGGCGTGATCGGGGGGTGGGAAAAGATGACAACCTCCCAGTACAGTAGCCTACAGGCCTATTGCCTAATACATTAGATTTTATTTGAAGAAACTATTTTAATTCAGCATTAGGTAGGCAGCTATGTATTTTACAAAACAGAATAGGCTGCAGCTTCCATGGGTTAAAGCAGTGATTCCCAAACTCAGTTCTCGTTTTGGTTTTTGCCCTAGCACTACACAGCTGACTCAAATCAAAGCTTGATGATTAGTTTATTATTTGAATCAGCTGTGTAGTGCTAGGGCAAAAAAAAGAAACATGCAACCCCTTGGGGTCCCAAGGACCGAGTTTGGAAACTGAGGTGACCACTTCTCAGCCCAGCCTGAGGACCAACCTTTCTCTGATTATGACCTGGGAAACATGGGTCGGTGGAGCCTCTGTAAACACAGAACCTGCTGACAGCCCAGTCAAACTAGCAGGAATCCTCATTATAAGCCTTTTCTGAAGGGGATACCCTGAAGATCAGGATTTCCCAACCCTCGCCTTCACATTTTTGTTTTAAACCTAAACTGGCACACCAGATTCAATTATTTAACTAATCATCAAGCCTTTGACTACTTGAAACAGGTGTACCAGTTTAGGGTTAAAACAAACATTTGAAACGTCTGCTGTAGATGGTCACTCCTAAAACGTGATTTATGCTTGATCCGGGAAATGCAGTGCGGAGGCTCCGTACGGATGGTGTGACGCAATTGCGGAGCCTCCGTAGGCCAAATCAAGCTCTGTCGGTCGATGCCGTGCACCTCCCAAATTTTGCAACAATGCGGAGGGCTCCGTATAGCTCCACATTGACATGATTGGTTGACGGTAGTTCAGGGCGGTACATCCTGTACAAACACAAACTCACTTCCTTCGCAACAAACATGTAGAACTTTGACGAAAGGCTTTCAGAACAAGTTGGCAAATATAAACACTTTATGATACCTCGTGTAGGGATTTCAAAGACACAAACATTTGTTTGAACTCTTGGAAAGAGAGATAATGGGGAGAGATGCGGTAAAGAAGTCAATGGAATGCAGACAGTGGGGGATAGAAGGACGCCGAATTGGCACACATTCAACAAATATGATCTAACAAGGTGGATATTTGTCAAATCCGTCATGCTTGATGTATTGTAACAGGCCCACAATGTGGTTACTAAAGTCGGATTTTGATATATTTGTCTGTTTTCGCTGCATAACATTTGTAAGTGGTCCCCTTTCAGGTTTAGACTACTAAATGCTAACTCCCGTTCGTAGAAGCTGGTAGCATAGCTAGCATACAGAAATTGGTGGTGGTAGTCAGTTGTTTTTAAACTAATGCAGTGTGAAACACACAAACAATAGCCTAAATGTAGGCTAATTTTGCTTGGGGGCAATGAGGAGATTCAGGATCTTTCCCTTACCCTTTTCCATGACATTTCTGGGTTGAAATAAAGTTAAATAAAAGGTTACATTTTTTAAAAAGTCGAGTTCCATTGACTTCTTTACCGCATCTATGGAAGGGGATGCTTGCCACAAGCGGAGGAGGCAGTTGCGGGACAAGCTCCTAAAGCAAATCAAATTGGAAGGGTTGAAGTGGAGACGCAGGTGGGAAAACAGTACCGCCTTTTTACTTCACGCTATATTGGCTGAGCTATGTCGAGCACTGGGAAACCGACTCCAACGTCTCAGAAGTAGTAAGGTCTTGGCTGGCTACGGAGATTAGTCCTGAATCACTACGAGTGGCGCAGACCAATGTATTGGATGCGTATGGACACACTTCGTTCTGCTCAACGAATCGCAGTAAGTACGAATGCTCTGACTTCTGCGGAGGCTGCATCACTGTAAATGCTGTACGGCCACTGCAGACGCCGGAACATAAAATCGTCCTTCAGTCTTTACTGCTCCTGTGTGTGCGCTTAAATGTATCTAATCCTCTTCTGCACTTTTGGGCTAAATAGGTACTAGTAGCTAAGATAATGTATCATAGACTTACAAGAACTTGGCCTATGAATGGATGAATAAATCATGGCCAAAAGAAAGCTATTGCACATGCTACATGTTCAAGAATCCCAAACCATATGTTCAACCACCATAACATTTGCACATGTTTGACTAGGCCTACCTCCTGGCCAAACCAGTAAAGAGAGGGTTAACAACTTTATCTTCCAACGGAGAGTGAGGAGGCAAGAGACAGTGGCCACTCAATGCACTGTCCACACACTGAGACGTCACCATCCATCACAGAGGTCAACCCAAAGCTCCTCTCCCCTCCATTATGTCTCCCTTAAGAGTTATACCTACCTGAGGGCCACGTCACTGCAGGCAGCCCGTCAACAGACTACTGACTCAAGAGTATTAAAGTAGCCAAGGGCATTGATCTCGCCGTCTGAAACAATGGCCTTTGTGGATGGTGGATGTGGACATTCGCCCTGGATGAGGGCTAAAGGGTCATTATAGGGCCAGGAGTTTTTCCTGAACATCCTGACCACGAAGAAGAAAAAAAAAAAAAACTCTGTCCATCTGGCAGACAGAAATTCTCCCTCTGTTTCTTTGCTGACAGTGTACCTCACTACAAGCTTTGTGAAGTCGAGTGGGGACCATATGTTGCAATAAGCCGATTCTAAAAAAAGGACACATCCACTCTGCACAGTGGAATAATGTTCAAATAGCCTTGTAGGACATCTGTGTTGTTCAACATGATGAAATTTGGATAAGTGAGTCCAATGAGGGATCTAACTACAATCACCCCAGGCCTCTTATATTGTGATTATGGTATGATGAAACCATACCGGGATAAACTAGCCTGAGCCAAAGGTTTGTGGCTGCTTGGTAGCTGGGGGAGATTGCGTGACTGGGCAAGTCTCCCACAGTCAACTAGGGCATTTTCTGGTCCATTTGTTCACATTAGAATACAATTGCTGGCGGGCTGAGAAGGGATTGCAGTGAAGCGAATGTAGCCGAAAGGACCGATCAGCCTCCAAAGATGCCTTATTGTTGGTAGAGCAATGCTTAGATAGTAGAGCCTCAAACCATGAGAGGACTGCTTATAGTATTGAAGTGACTTCATCCCTGCAGTCAGCATTCTAAAATCCCATCATCCGGTTCAGGAGCAACATACAAGTTATTTTTATGCCTAATGAATGCTTTCTAAATTATTCATGCTAACAAAACTCCAAAGCCTATTGGCTTTGCCATTTTACATCCTCTAGCTCTTGGTGTGACTAGACACTGTCAAACATAATCCCATACAGTGTCCGTCCATAGAGGGCTGACATTAACTTCTTAGGGAGCGGCAGCAGAGGTGATGGTTTTGGAGAGCCTGGCGTGCCCAAAGTAAAATGCCTCCCATTCGGGCCCAGAAAACAGGATATGCACATATTTAGTACCATTGGATAGGAAACACTCTGAATTTTTACTCTGTGATTAAAACAGAACGCATATGGCAGGCGAAACCCAGAAACCCTCACGTTTCAATGGAGGAGTGGAGGCTGTCGTTTCTGATTATAACGCGCGAACCAAATGGAGATTTATGGATAAAATACATTACTTTTTCTAACAAAAGAACCATGGATTGTCTTCGTTGGACACTTAGGATGACCTCAGCAGAAGTTCTTCAACAGGTAATTGATTTGTTGTCGCTGTGAAATGTGTTGTGTGTGCCGTAAAGCCTTTTTGAAATCTGACAACGCTGTGATATTGCCAAGAAACAGAGCTTTTGATGAGTATGGAACACTTGTATATTGGTGGATGTTTAATAATTCAACTTTTGGATTTTGAATTTGGCGCCTTGCATTTCACCTGGTAGTGTCGGGATTGGAGCGCTAGCGCCCCAGCAATCCCTGAGAGGTTAACTACTTAGGGAGTGGTGGGGCACTACTCTGTGAAATGCAAGGCGCCAAATTCAAAATCCAAAAGGTTGAATTATTAAACACTCATCAATATACAAGTGTTGCATAGTCATCAAATGCTCCGCTTCTTGGCAAAATCACAGCAGTCACATTTCAAAAAGGCTTTACCGCGAAAGCACAACATTTGATTGTTTGAGGGTAGCACCTCCAATATTTTAACATTAGCATAAATTCATAAACCATCGCGGTTCACACAAAACACATTTCACAGCGAAAACAAATCCCTTTCCTTTTGAAGAACTTCTGCTGAGGGGTCCCAAGTGTCCAACGAAGACATCCAATGGTTCTTTTGTTAGAAAAAGTCATTTATTATATCCATAAATCTCCGTTTGGTTGGCGCATTATGTTCATAAAATACAGCGTCCACTCGCCCATTGAACCGTGAAGAGAACTCGTTCAACCTATACACTTGTTCAAGAACAATCAAACATCATTGATAATGTATCCTTAGGAAAACGTAACACTTTTTATATTTACTATAATATTTCAACCGGATTATAAACTGGACGATAGGAAAGGAAAAAACCACAGCGCGCACGAGCCCGTGAACGCGCATCCTCTCTGTTTACATCTGATGAGCACTTCGAAATTCTTCTTCTATTACCATCCAGAGCAACTAAACATCAAACACTGTCTAGAGACTGTTGACATCCAGTGAAAGCAATAGGTACTGCAATCTTACGCCTATATATATATGTCTGTTTTCAATAGGGAGGGGTTCAAAATGAGGCAATGTGTCAAACACTTTTTCCAGGACAGAAATTCCTTGGGTTTTCGCCTGTTATATTAGTTCTCTTATACTCACAGACAATATTTTAACACTCTTAGAAACTTCAGAGTGTTTCCTATCCAATAGTACTAATTATGTGCATATCTGTAACAAACAAAAAAGTGTTCAAAATATATTTTATACTTGAGATTCTTGAAAGTAGCCACCTTTTGCCTTGATGACAGCTTTGCACACTCTTGGCATTCTCTCAACCAGCTTCATGAGGTAGTCACCTGGAATGCATTTCAATTAACAGGGGTGCCTTGTTAAAAGTTGATTTGTGGAATTTCTTTCCTTCTTTAATATGGACTTGGTATTTTACCAAATAGGGATATCTTCTGTATACCACCCCTACCTTGTCACAACACAACTGATTGGCTCAAATGCATTAAAGAAGTTAAGAAATACACACAAAAAAAGATATATAGTGGATTGGAGATGATGCAGAGGATTGCACTGATGAAGCCACAATATCTGCAATATTAAAGCTGATCTACCCACAAAAAAAGGGGGAAAAAACACAACATTGTTTCCCACGTGAATTGCAAACTTGCGTTTCCATCCCTCAGCTCTACTGCCATGCTAAATTACAGAAATGCACACATTAGCTTCTATAAATGTTGTGGCGGTAGTAAATATTAGCACGGTCAATACACTGCGGCTAAGAAGCTGTTCAGAAGGAAGTCTTCTACTTTGGTGCGCGGATTTAGCAGTTTTATAGCGTGAAACATTGCAGGAATTGCCAGCAATATGAATAGCCTATAAGCTAGGCAAAGTGCAGTAAAATGTACCCTAGCCTAACTTAATGAAAGGCAAAGTAACAATTCAAATTACATTAGAATGTTATTTTATTCCTAAATGGAATTATGTTTTAATGAAAAATGAAAAGCTGATACGTCTTGAATCAACCCCATTGTTATGGCAAGCCTAAATACGTTCAGGAGTAAAAATGTGCTTAACAAGTCTAATAATAAATTGCATGGACTCACTCTGTGTGCAATAAGTGTTTAACATGATTTTTGAATGCTTGTAATCGTTAAGGACTGGGGAGTTTTCAGGATAAAAAGAAATGGAATGAAGCTAAGCACAGGTAAAATCCTAGAGGAAACCCTGCTTTCCACCAGACACTGGGGAGATGAATTCACCTTTCAGCAGGACAATAACACAAGGCCAAATATACACTGGAGTGGCTTACCAAGAGGACAGTGAATGTTCCCGATTGGCCAAGTTAGTTTTGACTTAAATCAACTTGAAAATCTATGGCACTAGCAATGACGAAAAAAAGATTTGACAGAATTTAGACAAGAAAATGGGAAAATGCTCTTATAGACTTACCCAGAAAGACTCACAGCTGTAATTGCTGCCAAAGGTGCTTCGGCAAAGTATTGAATCAGGGATGTGAATACTTATGTTAATTAGACATTTCTGAATTTCTTTTCAATCATTTGCACACATTTCTAAAAACATGTTTCATTTTGTCATTATGGGGTATTGTGTGTAGATGGGTGAGAGACAATTATTTCATCCATTTTGAATTCAGGCTGTAACATAATGTGGAAAAAGTCAAGGGGTCTGAATACTTTCTGAAGGCACTGTACATGGAATCTTTACAGCCATCTATACAGTCAGACATTACCCTGTCAACTCAACTGTATATTAGCCTAATGAGACAGCAGAACACTGATCCAACGTTAGCTCAGCTATTGACCTCCAATAGATTGGGATAGGATAAGCTGAATGTTCTAGACTTCTAGTCTGGAGAGCTTTGGCGACACTGACCACACTGTGAAAAAGACTATGACAGCGTGGGCTGGAAAGGACGGGCTGCCTTTGAGGAAGCGGGGGTGTGTGAAAACAAGGGAGCAGAGAGTCAGCGGATGGATTCCCAGCTAGTTTAGGTCATAAGTCAAAATGAGTGTGTGTATGCAGTTGCCAGGAGAGACACACCTCACCCACCTCCCGGCAATGGGCTGTTATGACCCAGGCCATGGATTGCTGTCGAACGAGACTCTCCCCCAACACGCCACCCACGTTGCAAACCTCATTGCCGACAGGCAGGGCCTGTGGACGCCCATCAGTCACCTCTGCCCTGTTTGGACTCCTGTTTCAGCCCCACACCGTCTCATTCACAGCATTGTTCCAGTACAAACAAGGCTTCCTCTTCCCCTCCACCATGGCTTCCTCCCTGTCGTCTTTCAGTGTGGAACATTTTTTAATTTTTATTAATTATTTTACTAGGCAAGTCAGTTTAAGAACAAATTCTTATTTTCAATGACGGCCTAGGAACAGTGCCTGTTCAGGGGCAAAACGACAGATTTGTACCTTGTCAGCTTGGGGATTTGAAGTTGCAACTTTTCGGTTACTAGTCCAACGCTCTAACCACTAGGCTACCCTGCCGCATGGCATGTACATATGTAGTATAGGGTAGTAAACTGACCCAGCCGCTAGAACGATCAGGGACGTCTACACACAAACTGATGCAGAGGACATCAAAACATAGTTCTAATCTACAGCACACTTCCTTTGGCCAGCCATTACTCCCTCCATCCCGCTGCCTCCCAGCTCTACGAATGGTCAGGATGCCAATTATGTCTGTCATCCATTAAATAGCCCCGCCTCAGCCATGGCTCTCTGCTCTAGAGCTGCTCCAGCTGACACGCCCCTCATCAGCGCCCAGACGCTAACCTGAAATCTGGAGTGGAACACAGAACAGCGCCACCGCTCACAACAAGCTGGCACGCTGCCTGACAAACAGGGGAGAACGGAGGGTGTGTTCATTGGGAGAGTAGAGGAGAGGGAGGGAGGGTTTGTTCATTGGGAGAGTAGAGGAGAGGCAGGGAGGGAGGGTTTGTTCATTGGGAGAGTAGAGGAGAGGCAGGGAGGGAGGGTTTGTTCATTGGGAGAGTAGAGGAGAGGCAGGGAGGGAGGGTTTGTTCATTGGGAGAGTAGAGGAGAGGGAGGGAGGGAGGGTTTGTTCATTGGGAGAGTAGAGTAGAGGAGAGGGAGGGAGGGAGGGAGGGAGGGTGGGTGTGTTCATTGGGAGAGTAGAGGAGAGGGAGGGAGCTAGGCTAGTGTAAATACAGAGTATTACAGAATACGCTCAGTAGGAGAAGTATGCTAGCTGAGGTTAAATAATAGATGCTAAATTAGAGCTCCATCCTTTCCAAATGAAGGTGTCATGCCTCGGCTGTTGAATAATACGGTTCATCTAGCCTAACTAGAAATGCCTCAATCACGTGCCAACAAGAGCGCTTTGTGGTTGTCTAAAAACGAATAGGATATGACGCTCTTTGGAATGCTGCTCGACCTGTGACCAATGACAAAGTCATTTCCTGCAGGGCGTCTCTGGTTGAGGCTCTGCCTGGCTGAAGCTATGGGAGGGAGAGCCTCACAGATACATGACTCAGGGTTCAACCAACCCTGCTACTCTTCCTTGACCAGGAACTGTGTCAGAGGCTGGGACTGGACAGGAAGAGAGTGGATGTGTCTGCGTCTGTCCTGCTGGGCACGTTTGCAGTCTGTAAGAGCGCCATACGTGTTGTACGTGCAGACGCCGTAGTTCCCCCTGTACGCATCCACTTGACTTCCCATTTTTCCCATGATATCAACATAATCCCTAAAGCAGGAGCGGCTGGGGAGGAAAGGAGGGAGGGAGGAAGGAATAACGCCGGTCGCATTACATGTTGGCTTATATACATTTCATCTCGTTTGGACCGTTCCAAACCAGTCTGTCTTTTCATCAATCCCCAGGCGTGCACACAGGCCCATACACACTTCGGACACACAGGCCCATACACACCTCGGACACACAGGCCCATACACACCTCGGACACACAGGCCCATACACACCTCGGACACACAGGCCCATACACACCTCGGACACACAGGCCCATACACACCTCGGACACACAGGCCCATACACACCTCGGACACACAGGCCCATACACACCTCGGACACACAGGCCCATACACACCTCGGACACACAGGCCCATACACACCCGGACACACCGGCCCATACACACCTCGGACACACAGGCCCATACACACCTCGGACACACAGGCCCATACACACCCGGACACACAGGCCCATACACACCCGGACACACAGGCCCATACACACCCGGACACACAGGCCCATACACACCCCGGACACACAGGCCCATACACACCCCGGACACACAGGCCCATACACACTTCGGACACACAGGCCCATACACACCCGGACACACAGGCCCATACACACCCGGACACACAGGCCCATATAGAGACGATGAATCATTTCCCATCTGGCGCTGGAACGGGGGAAGAGGAGAAAAGGGAAGAGGACCTCGCCCTGGGAAATGGATGTGCCAGTATTTCAATTCAAAACCCCGCCGACAGGGATGAGCCACTTTGGGGTTGGAGGGAGACCACTGAAGAGGGAGCTCCGTGAAGGGGACTTAGCGTGTTAATAAACTCACTAAGTGGAAAAGGTGGCTGGGGAGGAATCTGTGGACACATACTGTATCAACTAAGCCTCTATTGTAGATTGAGACGAAGGGTAATGGTGAGCCATGAGAGTGCGAGACGAGAGTTAGTTTATATGGCTTCTGGGGGATTTCAGGGACACATATCAAGTCTCTCTCTATAGCAGATTGAGCTGAGAAGTGCGAATGGGCGAGTGCTAGACGAGAGACAACTTTCGCATGAGAGGAAGAAGTGCACTGGTAGTGACATCACATCTAGCTCGTCATTCACGCTAATGATAACGTGTGTGTGGGTTATGGGCCGCATGGACGGACGCTCTGGCAGACTGGCACACAACGGAGGGGAACAGATTCTCACCACCAGCTCACATGATGCATACCTCCCTCCCTTGACAATATGGCAGTGGAACTGGTGGGAGGGTGTTACAGCACTTTGTGCTTCTAGTACGGGTGAGAGCCCACTCTCGTCTGACATCCGTCATCATCATCAACTTTAAGATGGGTGGAAAAACAGACAGAGAGACAGAGCGCGAGACACAGAGAGAGAACGCGAGACACACAGAGAGAGCGCAAGACACACAGAGAGCGTGAGAGACACACAGAGAGAGCGCGAGAGACACAGAGAGAGAGCGCGAGAGACACAGAGAGAGAGCGAGAGAGACACAGAGAGAGAACGCGAGACACACAGAAAGAGAACGCGAGACACACACACACAGAGCGCGAGAGACACACCGACAGAGAGAGAGCGCGAGAGACACACCCACAGAGAGAGAGCGCGAGAGACACACACACACAGAGAGCGCTGAAGACACACACACACAGAGAGCGCTGAAGACACACACACACAGAGCGCTGAAGACACACACACACAGAGAGCGCTGAAGACACACACACACAGAGAGCGCTGAAGACACACACAGAGAGCGCTGAAGACACACACAGAGAGCGCTGAAGACACACACAGAGAGCGCTGAAGACACACACAGAGAGCGCTGAAGACACACACACAGAGCGCTGAAGACACACACACAGGGCGCTGAAGACACACACAGAGCGCTGAAGACACACACACAGGCGCTGAAGACACACACACACACGAGGGCGCGAGACACACACACAGAGCGCAAGACACACACAGAGAGCGCGAGAGACACACACAGAGAGGCTTGAGACACACACAGAGGCCTGTGAGACACACACAGAGAGCTGTGAGACACACAGAGAGGCCTGTGAGACACACACACACACACACACACACAGAGGCGCAGAGACAGAGACACACACACACACACACAAGAGAGCGCGAGACACACACACACACACAGAGAGCGCGAGAGACACACACACAGAGAGCATCACGAGGACACACAGAGAGAGGCATCTGAGACACACAGAGAGAGCATCTGAGACACACAGAGAGAGCATCTGAGACACACAGAGAGCATCACGAGACACACAGAGAGAGCATCTGCAGACACACAGAGAGAGCATCAGACACACAGAGAGCTGACACACACACACACAGAGAGCGTGCGAGAGACAGACACACACACACGAGAGCGCGAGACACACACACACACGAGAGCGCGAGACACACACACACACACACACACACAGAGGCAGGACACACACACAGGCCTTGAGACACACACACACACACACACACACAGAGAGCGCAAGACACACACACACAGAGAGAGCGCAAGAGACACACACACACAGAGAGAGCGCAAGAGACAAACACACACACACAGAGAGCGCGAGAGACACACACACAGAGAGCGTGAGAGACACACACACACAGAGAGAGAGCGCGAGAGACACACACACACACAGAGAGAGCGCGCGAGACACACACACAGAGAGAGCGCGTGAGACACACAGAGAGAGCACGAGACACACAGAGAGAGCATGCGAGACACACAGAGAGAGCATGCGAGACACACAGAGAGAGCATGCGAGACACACAGAGAGAGCATGCGAGACACACAGAGAGAGCATGCGAGACACACAGAGAGAGCGCGCGACACACACACACAGAGAGAGCGCGCGAGAGACAGAGACACACACACACACGAGAGACAGAGACACACACACACACGAGAGCGCGAGACACACACACACACACACACAGAGAGAGCGCGAGACACACACACAGAGCGCACGAGACACACACACAAACACACACAGAGAGCGCAAGACACACACACACAGAGAGCGCAAGAGACACACACACACACACACACACACAGAGAGCGCAAGAGACACACACACACACAGAGAGAGCGCAAGAGACACACACACACACAGAGGCCGAGAGACACACACACAGAGGCTGTGTGAGACACACAGAGCGTTGAGACACACACCTGGAGAGAGAGGCAGACACACACACACACACAGAGAGAGGCGTGAGACACACACACCACCTGAGAGAGCGTAGGACACACACACCTGGAGAGGCGTGTGAGACACACACACACACAGAGAGAGGCTGTGAGACACACACACAGAGAGGTGTGAGACACACACACACACACACACACACACACAGGAAAGGCGCAGGGACACACACACCTGGAGGGCTGTGAGATCTGGAGACACCACACACACTGGGTATAGAGACACACACACACAGAGCGAGACACACACACACACAGAGAGAGGCCACAGAGAGAGAGAGACACACACACACACACACACACACACACACACACAGGAGCTGTGGAGATCTGGGACCACACACACACTGAGCGCAAGAGACACACACACCTGAGGCTGGGACACACACACACACACAGAGAGAGAGACACACACACACCTGGAGAGAGAGAGCGAGACACACACACACACAGAGAGGGTATGAGACACACACACACACCACACAGAGAGGAGAGAGAGACACACACACACACCTGGGAGGGAGAGAGACACACCTGGAGAGGCGAGAGACACCTGGGAGAGGAGAGTGAGAGAGAGACACACACCTGGAGAGCGCGAGAGACACACACACACACAGAGAGCAGAGAGACACACACACACACACCTGGAGGTGTGAGAGAGACACACACCTGGAGGGGTGTGAGGATCTGGGACACACACAGAGTATAGACACACACACACACCTGGAGAGAGAGGACACACACACACACACAGAGAGAGAGCGAGAGAGAGAGAGACACACACACACACACACACACACACACACAGAGAGCGCGCGAGATAGAGAGACACACACACACAGAGCGCAAGAGACACACACACACAGAGAGCGAGAGACACACACACACAGAGAGCGCGAGACACACACACACACACAGAGAGAGAGAGAGAGACACACACACAGGAGAGAGGGTGTGGGGACACACACACACCTGGAGAGAGAGAGGCGAGACACACACACACACACACACCTGAGAGAGCAGAGAGAGACACACCTGGAGAGAGAGGAGGCAGGAGAGGACCACCTGGAGGGAGCGAGAGACACACACACAGAGAGAGGCTGCAGAGACACACACACCTGGAGGAGAGAGCGAGAGACACACACACACACACCTGGAGAGCGTGAGAGGGACACACACACCTGGAGGGGCGTGAGGAGGACCTGGAGGCGTGAGAGGACCACCTAAAGAGAGAGAGCAGAGAGACACACACACACAGAGCGAGAGGACCTGGAGAGAGACAGGAGGACACACACTGGAGGAGAGAGGCGAGGAGGACACACACACAGAGGAGAGAGCGAGAGAGACCACACCTGGAGAGAGGCGAGAGACACACACACAGAGAGAGAGAGCGGGAGACACACACACAGAGAGAGAGGCGTGAGAGGACACACACACAGAGAGAGAGCGCGAGAGGGACCACACACAGAGAGGAGAGAGAGAGGACACACACACAGAGAGAGAGAGACACACACCTGGAGAGAGAGGCGAGAGAGACACACACACAGAGAGAGAGGAGGCGAGAGAGACACACACCTGGAGAGAGAGTGAGAGGACACCTGGAGAGAGAGAGAGACACACACACAGAGAGAGAGAGCGAGAGAGACACACCTGGAGAGAGAGGCGTGAGAGAGACACACACACACAGAGAGAGAGCGAGAGAGGACCACACACAGAGAGAGAGAGGCGAGAGAGACACACACACCTGGAGAGGAGAGAGGCAGAGAGACACACACACAGAGAGAGAGAGCGTGAGAGAGACACACACACACAGGAGAGAGAGGCGGCAGGGAGGAGACCACACACACCTGGAGAGGAGAGAGCTGGAGAGGGACACACTGGAGAGAGAGCAGAGAGACACACACCTGGAGAGAGGTAGCAGAGAGAGACCACACACACAGAGAGAGAGTGTGAGGAGAGACACACACACCTGGAGAGAGGCTGTGAGAGACACACACCTGAGAGGAGAGGTGGAGAGGACACACACCTGGAGAGAGAGAGCGAGGAGAGACACACACAGAGAGAGAGGCTGTGAGAGGGACACCTACACAGAGAGAGAGGCAGGAGAGAGACACACACACAGAGAGAGGCGTGAGAGACACACACACACACACACACACACACACACACACACACACACACAGGAGAGGGAGCCAGAGAGAGACACACACACACAGAGAGGCGAGACACACACACACCTGGAGAGGTGAGAGAGACACACACACACCTGAGAGAGAGGCGCGAGAGAGACACACACACAGAGAGAGGTGAGAGGAGACACACACACACAGAGAGAGAGAGCAGGAGAGGACACACACACACACACACCTGGGAGAGGCGTGAGAGGGACACACACAGAGAGAGAGTGTGAGAGGACACACACACAGAGGAGAGACCTGGAGAGCCAGGAGGACCACACACACCTGGAGAGAGAGAGAGAGCAGGACACACAGAGGGAGAGGCACACACACACACAGAGAGAGGCGCTGAGAGGACCACACACACACACCTGAGAGAGGGAGAGGGGAGAGAGGCACAGGGAGGACACAGAGAGAGAGAGGCGTGAGAGAGACCACACTGGAGAGAGGTAGCAGGAGGACACACACACACACACAGAGAGGAGGAGGCAGAGACACACACACAGAGAGAGAGAGCGCGAGAGAGACACACACACAGAGAGAGAGAGCGCGAGAGAGACACACACACAGAGAGAGAGAGCGCGAGAGAGACACACACACACACAGAGAGAGCGCGAGAGAGACACACACACACACACACACACACACACACACACACACACACACACACACAGAGAGAGAGAGAGACACACACACAGAGAGAGAGAGAGAGGACACACACACACACACAGAGAGAGAGAGCAGAGAGACACACACACACACAGAGAGAGCGTGAGAGAGACACACACACACACACACACACACACACACACACACACAGAGAGAGAGAGCGAGAGAGACACACACACACACACACACACACAGAGAGAGCGCGAGAGAGACACACACACACACACACACACACACACAGAGAGAGCGCGAGAGAGACACACACACACACACAGAGAGAGCGCGAGAGAGACACACACAGAGAGAGCGCGAGAGAGACACACACAGAGAGAGCGCGAGAGACCACACACACAGAGAGCGAGAGACACACACACACACACAGACAGACAGAGCGAGAGACACACACACACACAGACAGACAGAGAGCGAGAGAGACACACAGAGAGAGCGTGAGAGAGACACACACACAGAGAGAGAGAGCGCGAGAGAGACACACACACACAGAGAGAGCGTGAGAGAGACACACACACACAGAGAGAGAGAGCGAGAGAGACACACACACAGAGAGAGAGAGCGCGAGAGAGACACACACACACAGAGAGAGAGAGACACACACACACACACACACACACACACAGAGAGAGCAGAGACACACACACACACAGAGAGAGCGTGAGAGGACACACACACACACACACACACACACACAGAGAGAGAGCGAGAGACACACACAGAGAGAGAGAGCGCAGAGAGACACACACACACACAGAGAGAGGCAGAGAGACACACACACACACACACACACACACACACACACACAGAGAGAGCGCGAGAGAGACACACACACACACACACACACAGAGAGAGCGAGAGAGACACACACACACACACAGAGAGAGCGTGAGAGAGACACACAGAGAGAGCGAGAGAGACACACAGAGAGAGCGCGAGAGACACACACACAGAGAGAGCGCGAGAGACACACACACACACACACAGACAGACAGAGCGCGAGAGAGACACACACACACACAGACAGACAGAGTGCGAGAGAGACACACAGAGAGAGCGTGAGAGAGACACACACACACAGAGAGAGAGAGCGTGAGAGAGACACACACACACAGAGAGAGCGTGAGAGAGACACACACACACAGAGAGAGAGAGCGCGAGAGAGACACACACACACAGAGAGAGAGAGCGCGAGAGAGACACACAGAGAGAGCGTGAGAGAGACACACACACAGAGAGAGAGCGCGAGAGAGACACACAGAGAGAGAGAGCGAGAGACACACACACACACACACAGAGAGAGAGCGCGAGAGAGACACACACACACACAGAGAGAGTGAGAGGACACACACACACACACACACACACACACACACACACACACACACACAGAGAGAGGTGAGAGACACACACAGAGAGAGAGAGTGAGGACACACACACACACAGAGAGGAGAGGACACACACACACACAGAGAGAGCGCGAGAGAGACACACACACACACACACACACACACACACACACACACACACAGAGAGAGAGAGACACACACACACACACACACACACAGAGAGAGCTGTGAGAGACACACACACACACACACACACACACACACACAGAGAGGTGAGAGAGACACACACACACACAGAGAGAGCGCGCGAGAGACACACACAGAGAGAGCGCGAGAGAGACACACACAGAGAGAGCGCGAGAGACACACACACAGAGAGAGCGCGAGAGACACACACACACACACACAGACAGACAGAGCAGAGAGAGACACACACACACAGACAGACAGAGTGCAGAGAGACACACAGAGAGAGCGTGAGAGAGACACACACACACACAGAGAGAGAGAGCGTGAGAGAGACACACACACAGAGAGAGGAGAGAGACACACACACACACAGAGAGAGAGGCGTGAGAGACACACACACACAGACAGAGAGAGGCAGAGAGACACACAGAGAGGCGTGAGAGAGACACACACACACAGACAGAGAGAGTCGAGAGAGACACACAGAGAGAGAGAGCGAGAGACACACACACACACACACACACACACAGAGAGAGCGAGAGAGACACACACACACACAGAGAGAGCGCTAGAGAGACACACACACACAGAGAGAGAGACACACACACACACAGAGAGAGAGAGGCGAGAGAGACACACAGAGAGAGCGTGAGAGAGGACACACACACACACACACACACACACACACACACACACAGAGAGAGCGTGAGAGAGACACACACACACACAGACACAGACAGAGAGACACACAGAGAGAGTGAGAGAGACACACACACACACAGACAGACACACACAGAGAGAGCGAGAGAGACACACACACACACAGAGAGAGCGAGAGAGACACACAGAGAGAGCGTGAGAGAGACACACACACACACACAGAGAGAGACAGAGTGAGAGAGACACACAGAGAGAGCGTGAGAGAGACACACACACACACACAGACAGACAGAGCGCGAGAGAGACACACACACACACAGACAGACAGAGTGCGAGAGAGACACACAGAGAGAGCGTGAGAGAGACACACACACACAGAGAGAGAGAGCGTGAGAGAGACACACAGAGAGAGCGTGAGAGAGACACACACACACACAGAGAGAGAGAGCGTGAGAGAGACACACAGAGAGAGCGTGAGAGAGACACACACACACACAGAGAGAGCGTGAGAGAGACACACACACACACAGAGAGAGCGCGAGATAGAAAAGGAAAGAGAATGACAGAACAGCCTGTCATGTTCTCCAGCCGTCTGTGTAATTCCCCGAGAAAGAGACAGAGAGAGAGACAGAGACAGCGAGGTTACTCCGGCTGCAGTTCCTGACAGTCTCTGTGTACACATAAATATTGGGCTAAGCTTGGCAGACTTTCACTGGAGTCCAGGGCTGTTGTGGTCATGAGAGCTTGAATCTGAGACAGGAAGAGAAACGGACACTCCATTTCAAACAGTGTGTTTGTGTTTCACGTACATCGTCTATGCTTCTGTCTTGTACTCATCCCTTCCCATGTCCAGGTCTATCGGTGCCATGCATTAGCATGCTGTGCTCTCCACTGAATGAACGACACGGCATGCTGATCCCTCATAATGGAGGCCACCTAGTTTAACTGAGGGACAGTAGCTTAAAAACACTAACTATAAATTACAACACTGAAGAAGAAAAGGGGACCCCTGATATTGACTGTTACGGAGAGAAGAAAGCCAGGCATACAAAAAAGGTACACGATGATCTGATCTCCATCTCGGCAAGAAAAGCAAAATATCCCACAGAAGTACAGCACTACGTGGTGAAAGGAAGAAAACAGAGGGATGTCATTGGAGCAGGAGAGGAAAGGGGAAGAGAGGGAAAACACAGTAGAGAGGCATGCTGCGGAGCGGCATAACAGACACACACTGGTGTGGTGGTCAGCATTTCACTGTGAGGTCTACACCTGTTGTATTCAGCATTTCACTGTAAGGTCTACACCTGTTGTATTCAGCATTTCACTGTGAGGTCTACACCTGTTGTATTCAGCATTTCACTGTAAGGTCTACACCTGTTGTATTCTGCATTTCACTGTAATGTCTACACCTGTTGTATTCAGCATTTCACTGTAAGGTCTACACCTGTTGTATTCAGCATTTCACTGTAAGGTCTACACCTGTTGTATTCAGCATTTCACTGTGAGGTCTACACCTGTTGTATTCAGCATTTCACTGTGAGGTCTACACCTGTTGTATTCTGCATTTCACTGTAAGGTCTACACCTGTTGTATTCAGCATTTCACTGTAAGGTCTACACCTGTTGTATTCAGCATTTCACTGTGAGGTCTACACCTGTTGTATTCAGCATTTCACTGTAAGGTCTACACCTGTTGTATTCAGCATTTCACTGTAAGGTCTACACCTGTTGTATTCAGCATTTCACTGTAAGGTCTACACCTGTTGTATTCAGCATTTCACTGTAAGGTCTACACCTGTTGTATTCAGCATTTCACTGTAAGGTCTACACCTGTTGTATTCAGCATTTCACTGTAAGGTCTATACCTGTTGTATTCGGCGCATTGTGACAAATACATTTGATTTGGTGGACAGCCAGACAGACCGCTAAATAAAAACAGTGAGATCTGCTACATCCAACAACCGGACTATAGAATGACTGGGAAAGTCAATTGACGGAGGACAACCAATGCACTCTCTCTAGTCTTTAGTCTACATAGGCTCTACAGATCCTCAAAAACCCCTCTGTGCTTGAACAGCCAAACGGCTAGTCAGATAAGTTGAGTGACATTTGAAGCTGAACTGAAGCCACACTGTTCCAACACCTTCATGCCAAGATGCTATCAATGACGGCCTCCAATGTCATGTCACCAGCGGTTCTTAGAAGCAGCAGAACAGTCGCTTGGCAAGCTGGCCACAAATCTTACACCTTTTTATGCCTGACATCAGCTACGGCAACAGTTCTTTCTAAGAAGCCATGCTAGGTATCTGTTGTGATGCGGTGCACGGGCTAGAGACAGGAAGAGAGAAGCCGTCGGCAGCGCTGTCTGGGCCAGATCCGGCGAGCGATCGCTAACAGGGGGGGGAAGAGAAAGAGAGAGAGAGAGAGAGAGAGAATACAGTATCGCTTCTCATCTTACAGGGCCCTGAGGTCAGAGGGTAAAAATAGCTCACAGGGAAGCAGCATCAGCACCTGCACACTGACTTGGCTGCATCTTGACAATGTGACCACGTGCATTGACATACATTTGGGCGAATTCACAGCAAGATAGTGTATACTTTAATATTCTAAGACACACTAAGGTGGTCCTTCTTCCAGATGATATGAGCTTACACTAAGACATAAGCCCAAGAACGCACTTTAAAGAAAGTTGAATGTATTTTGCATATTGAGTGTGGTCTTTCAGCCCACCTCTAAAACTCTCCTCTCGGTCTCCGCTCCCACCCATTATACTGTTATGGGAGTCATGAGGTGGGACTCATCATGACTCTTTCCACTGTCGTACTCTAAAGCAACCGTGATGTAGCAATGTAAAAAATGCTTTGTAGCTGGTGGGCCCTGAAGACCCAGACACTTCAACCAAACTTGATGCACGCTGTGCTGCTCTTCTGATTGCCAATCCTGGGCTTCCCCCTTACGAAACCTTATCTGAAGGAGAATGAACATTCGACTGCTTCTGGTTCGGTGAGCAGGTACTATTGTTAGTTGGACCAATAGGGGAATCCGTTTTAATACGGTGAGAATGTCGACCTGAGAACCAGCCACGGCAACCATGATTAAGGGACCAACATCTTTAACTTTGAAAGCAAAACCCACTGTGAGACAATATTCTGTTACAGAATATCTGTATTATTGAGACCAAGGCATAATTACATTTCCTTGAGACTTCATGGGCCAGCCTTGGTTCAAATGATGCTTTAAATCATATCATCAAAACCCTACCAAATATCAAGAGCATCCATCTTGGGCTAATTCACATGCAAATCCCCTACTTGCAGACTTCTGTCTGCAGAGCAGTGTTCCACAGAAACGCATCTACTCTATACCTAGGATTAGGGATGCACGATATAATCGGTGAAGATATCGGAATCGGACGATATTAGCTAAAAATGACAACATCGGTATCGGCCGATGTCTTGTTTAACGCCCGACGTGCAAAACCGACGTGCATACCTAACGAAGCTGACGTGCATACCTAACGAAGGTACATGACGTAATGACCGTGAATACCTATTTAACGAAGGTACAGGACGTAATGACGCCACGTAAAATTTTGCGCTATACGGGCAACACAGCATTCCTAAACTAGCCCACAATGTCTGCTGTGTGGATCGAGAAGTCAACAAGTCGAGCAGTCATTTGAAAGAGAAAGAAAACGTCAGCGAGACAACTCAAAGGCGAAATCCATTAAAGCCAAGATAATGGAATTCATTGCCCTTGACAATCAACCGCTCTCTGTCGTGGGTGATGTTGGCTTTCGCCGACTGGTCGAGCACCGGTCCACACTACCAAGTGCGCTATTTTTCAGATGTTGCCCTACCGGAGTTACACAGTAATAGCGTCACTGCTATTAGCTTCACGACATGCATACTATGGAACGCTGTTTGGGTCTTTGCGTGTCAAAAAAGATACAGTAGCACTGTCAAAGCTGTACAAAAAAAGTCTGCAAACAAGCAAACACCGGCACGAACGATGTGTTTTCAATACCGCGTTTACAATAAAGCATAATTTGTTTGACCGCAACTTCTGGGGTAGCTAGCTTTAGCTTGGTACCTAGCTAGCACCAATACAACCAGCCTGAAAACAATGACCAGTAAAAACTGCCGTCATTTTCATTATTCATAGCAATGATTTAGGAATCCTTGTGAGTAAGTATTAGCTAGGTTCAAATCAAATCATTTTATTTGTCACAAATGCACATGGTTAGTAGATGTTAATGCGAGTGTAGCGAAATGCTTGCCACTTGTTGTTCGCCTATTGAAATTTAACTTCAGTTCATGAAAATAAATAGCTAGCCAGCTACTTAACCCGGTTGCCCAAAACTAACGTTATAAGCAGCCAGCTAGCTTCACCCATCTATGTGAAGCTAGCCACAATAAGGATTAGCCACAACAGTGGAATTTGCGGTTTGCCTTCAAAATAAAAGTATGTCATTGACAGTGATGCAAATGAATACAAATAGTAGAATCATGTCACACTTTTATTTTGAAGGCTAACCGCAAAGTCCATTGTTGTGGCTAATCCTTATTGTGGCTAGCTTCACATAGATGGGTCCGACCCCCCCGTTAATCAAATAAGAACTGTCTTATCAATTAGGCTTATTTTAGATGACACCTAGCTATATAGTTAGCTAACTATAGCTACTGAAACAGATGTCGTTTTGCTATGTTTTTGGGGAAGAACATTGTTTGCATCCAAGAGCTAGCTAGCTAGCTTCTTTTTTTTACCAGCACTGTAGGTGCGCGAGACAACTTTACCAGCATCAAAGCACACGTAGAGATGAATCGTTGTCACATATGAAATACAAATAAGTGTAATCAATGTGTAATAACTACATAAAAAATGTATGAACACGTTCAATTATTATTTGACGTGCAGTCATATTCAGGTCCTGATTGGGTCTTTGCGTGTCAAAAAATGTAATATTTGATGTGTCATAACACTATTTGACGTGTCAAATAAGCTTGTTGACCAAACGGCGTTCCATAGAAATCCTGATTGAGAATGAAATGACTGAACAGCTAAACAGCACAGCAAGTAAGTGAAAGAAATAAGATTTCATTATGTTTTACTGGTAATGGGTACATACGTAAATGCCAACAAAATGGTCAGTGTGTGTGTAACCTTTATTTAACTAGGCAAGTCAGTTAAGAACAAATTCTTATTTCCAATGACGGCCTACCCCGGCCAAACCCGGGAACGACGCTGGGCCAATTGTGCGCCGCCCTATGGGACTCCCAATCACAGCCAAATGTGATACAGCCTGGATTCCAACCAGGGACTGTGACGCCTCTTGCACTGAGATGCAGTGCCTTAGACCTCTGTGTCCATGTGTGGGTGTTAACTATTTAACTGTACTAGAATGCATAAAAAGGCCGCAATTTGTTTTTATATCGGTATCGTTTTTTGGGGCAAGGAAAATATTGGATATCGGTATCGGCCAAAAATGTAATATCGGTGCATCATTACCTAGTATACAGCGCATTTGGAAAGTATTCATCCCTTGACTTTTTCCACATTGTTACGTTTACAGCCATATTCTCTAATGTATTAAAATAAAAATATACCTCAAATACCCCATAAAGCGAAAACAGGTTTAGAAATGTTTGCAAATTTATAAAACAAAATATCTGAAATATCTTATTTACATAAGTATTCAGACCCTTTGCTATGAGACTCGAAATTGAGCTCAGGTGCATCCGGTTTCCATTGATCACCCACATCTTGGAGTCCACCTGTGGTAAATTAAATTGATTGGACATGATTTGGAAAGGCACACACCTGTCTATATAAGGTCCCACAGTTGACAATGCATGTCAGAGCAAAAACCAAGCCATGAGGTCGAGGGATTGTCCGTAGAGCTCCAAGACAGGATTGTGGCGAGGCACAGATCTGGGGAAGGGTACCAAAACATTTCTGCTGCATTGAAGGTCCCCAAGAACACAGTGGCCTCCATCATTCTTAAATGGAAGAAGTTTAGAACCACCAAGACTCTCCCAGCCAAACTGAGCAATCGGGGGAGAAGGGCCTTGGTCAGAGACGTGACCAAGAACCCGATGGTCACTCTGACAGAGATCCAGAGTTCCTCTGTGAAAATGGGGAACCTTCCAGAAGGACAACAATCACTGCAGCACTCCACTAATCAGGCCTTCATGGTAGTGGCCAGACAGCAGCCACTCCTCATTAAAAGACACGACAGCCCACTTGGAGTTTGCCAAAAGGCACCTAAAGGACTCTGACAATGAGAAACAAGATTCTCTGGTCTGATGAAACCAAGATTGAACTCGTTGGCCTGAATGCCAAGGATCACGTCTGGAGGAAACCTGGCACCATCTCTACGGTGAAGCATGGTGGTGGTAGCGTCATGCTGTGGGGATGTTTTTCAGCAGCAGGGACTGGGAGACTAGTCAGGACTGAGGGAAAGATGAAAGAAGCAAAGTACAGAGAGATCCTTGATGAACCCGATCAAACATCTCTGGAGAGACCTGAAAATAGCTGTGCAGCGATGCTCCCCATCCAACCTGACAGAGCTTGAGAGGGTCTGCATAGAAGAATGGGAGAAACTCTCCAAATACACCTGTGCCAAGCTTGTAGCGTCATACCCAAGGAGACTAGAGGGTGTAATTGTTGCCGAAGGTGCTTCAACAAAGTACTAAGTAAAGGGTCTGAATACTTATGTAAATGTGATATTTCAGTTATTTGTAATACATTTGAAAAAAAAAAATGACATGGTTTTTGCTTTGTTATTATGGGGTAGTGTGTGTAGATTGATGAGGGGAAAAAACTATTTATTCAATTTTAGAATAAGGCTGTAACGTAACAAACTGTGGAAAAAGTCAAGAGGTCTGAATACTGTATGTCCTTGTAAACTGAAAACAAATGTATCAATGAAACACAATCCATAATCTTACACACCATACAGGGGCTCCCTCGCAGCATGAAAACCAAGAGAATGAAACTGAGATGGCCACAAACAGCATGGTGCTCTGTTCCCCGGCCGAAATATGGGACATGCCAGAATCAACAACAAAAACACAGGACCTTGTCAGACCATACCAATCTCCCACTTCTGGGGGTTATTCTTAATCCTAGGATTCAGGGCTAAAATAACAATAACATTATTTGCTTGTTGTCTAGACCAAAGTTCAGTGTCTGCCAGAATTCTTAAGCCATAATTCTGAGAGTGCAGAGTGCGGAACTTGCATGAGTCATCAAAACGAGTAGAAACTCAGCACCAGAGAGGTTGAAGGTGCAGGTAGTTTTACAGATGCTTGGTATGCGTCCCAAATGGCACCCTAGCGCCTTTCCAGAGTACTACTTTTGCCCAGAGCCCTATGGGTCCGGGTCAAAAGAAGTGCACTATGTAGGGAATAGGTTGCCATTTCAGACACAACGGTGGTTTAAAAACAGCCACGTTAGGCTAGACTACATTTTCCAATGACATGGCAAAACATTCAGCAGACCTTTAGACAATCACTCCCTTTTAACGACTGAAACGCTTCATCTGTTAAACTGAAATATCTAAGGGGAGTTGAATGGAGAACCATTGCTAAAAGAAACAGCTTCCTAAAAAGGGTCCTAAATCTATGTACTCTGTATAAACCGCCTACACCTGTTGGCTCTGACAAAAAAAGCTAAGTATTTTGTGTGTGGTATCAACATTACAAAAATACATTTAGTCTACCCAACCTCCCTCCCTTCCTGTCTTGTCTGGCCAGGTGAACCGTGGATAAACGTATGTGTACACACGACTACACCATGTTGACGCTCCTTCAGAGCCTTTCAATTCCCCACAGAAAATGTCAAACCACTGTCGAACCAGAGACGCTAACTGAGCTGAGAACAAGACATGTCATCTTCTATCCAGAAAACACAGTTTGGCAAGAAAACAATCAACTGCCCAATTGCCAGTGATGTGCCAATTTCCAAACGGTCCAGTCAGACAGCTTGCAAATCCATTAGGCAGACCCCATCTGCTAAGAGAGGGGCAGACTAAAGTCGAAATGTCTAGAGGACTCGTGATGATTAGACTTACAAATAACGTGAGGAAATTCTAGGAATTTTAAGATCTGCAGTCGTAAAGGATTTTAGACAAAACCCTCTTATCTGTTATTGATAAGCAAATTCCCTGAAGTGCATAATTCAAACAAATGTCTAACCAACACATGCAACAGATTAGCCTAACTGCCAGTGCCAGCCGGGCAGCATGCACTAAACCCCACAGACAGCCTTTATAGCAGCAGGGCTCGCGTCAATGCAGAATCCACGGAATAAAAAATATGCATAAGAAGTATCTTGTGTTTTGTAAACACAGATATCAAATGCTTCTTATTGTAATTTCTTCTCAGCATCAGACGAATTGTCACAAATGTAAAAATAAATATTTAAAAAAAAACTTTACTTTCAATATAAAACATTTTGAAGGTCTGTGTTTTGAAAATGCAGATTTATAAACTGTAATGCAACCCCTGACCAAACAATTAAGACACGATAAAGCCAATGGCTGTACGTACAACAACTAGTAATGAACAACTTAAATCATTATTGCTGCTCTGGGTTATCACTCGCTCTTTTTGTCGGCTCACTGGCACACAGAGCAATGTATATAAAGCAGACAGGCATACTGCCAGATAGACAGGATATGAAGGTTTCCATGTAAGAGGCGCCGTCCGCCACGTGAACAGAACAGTGGAGTGTGTGGGGGGACCCCTGGGGCAGCTCTGCCGTGAAGCCCAGTCATCTGGAGTGAAGAGTGGAGTGGGGGGGCCTTCTGGGGCAGCTCTGCGTCGGAGCCCAGTCATCTAGAGTGGTGCGAGAGTGGCCGGGGCAGACTAAACAGAGCTGAGGAAGTCTGGAAATGCGCGGCAGCACCTGGCCGCAACACAAGCCCTCTCTCTCTCTCTCCATCCATCCACAGATCACTGGGAAAAAAAGCTCTGGCTCGGACAAGGGCCATGCACACAGACTACACTGCACTATTCAGACTTCAATGCAGATGACACAGGACTCCCTACATAGCCACTTACTGACCAAAGCCAACACATATCACTAACTGCTCTTGGTACTTTGTAGCTCAGTTGGTAGAGCACGGTGCTTGTAACGGCAGGGAAGTGGGTTCGATTCCTGGGACCACCCATATTAAAAATGTATGAATGCATGACTAAGTCGCTTTGGATCAAAGCATCTGCTAAACGGCCTATTACAAAGGGCCATGCACACAGACTACACTATTCGGCTATAGACTACACCGATCAGACAGGGGTCTATTCAACGCAAATAACACAGGACCTCATAAGTTACTGCTAACTGACCATAGCCGGACCCCACACACTCAAACAGACCTGCGCACTATATCACTCCCACAAGGGCCATTCATTCACAGGTTAGAAAGACTAGTTCTGGTCTCCACCACACTACTACTAAGACTGACATTCCTGGAGTTACTGATAAACTAGAGAAGGGGCATCAAACACATTGTTTCCCCCGGAGGCCACATTTGTTCTTGAACAAGTTCAGGAGGGCTGCACTGAAAAGTGATTATATTTCCTTGCCAGAAAAAAAAAAATATCGGCAAATTATTGTCCTCTATGCATTGTTTTTGGAATTTGCGATGCTCCCTGACTGTCTACTGATTGTTAATGAGCTGGACAGTCAAGAAAATGTATGAAAATAGGTTGAATATCATTTCTGCACAGATTTGATTTGGTTTAAATAATTTTAAAGTATATTGAGTTCGTTTCCCCCAAACATTTTTATTCTCCTCGGCCCGCCGGCCGTATGTTTAGTACACTATTGGAAATTTGTGTTTGGGCTCGCGAGGAAGGCGCACCTGCTAATATCGGTTCCCTACTGAACATACTTCTTTCCGTATGAAATATTATAGTTTGATAACATTTTAGGGTATCTGAGGAGTCAATAGAAACATATTTTGACTTGTTTTAACAAAGTTTAGCAGTAGATTTTTTGGATTCTTTTCTCTGCATGTTGAACAAGTGGATTACTCAAATCGATGGCGCCAACTAAACAGACCTTTTGGGAGATAAAGAAGGATTTATCTAACAAAACGACACTAGATATTATAGCTGGGACCCTTTGGATGACAAATCAGAGGAAGATTTTCAAAAAGTAAGTGAATATTTGATCGCTATTTGTGAATTTATGAAATATGTGCCGGGGGAAAAATATTTTGATGTGGGGCGCCGTCCTCAAACAATCGCATGGCAGGATTTCGCTGTAATGGCTACTGTAAATCGGACAGTGCAGTTAGATTAACAAGAATTTAAGCTTTCAACCAATATAAGACGTTTGTTTAATAGCCATAATTTTTATGATTATTTATTTGAATTGCGCGCCCTCCAGTTTCACCGGGAAGTTGTCCCACTAGCGGGACGCCTAGCCCTAAGTTAAGGAAACAGTCAAGATTGATGATGACTGAGCTTTTGACAGGAGCCTACAGAAAACTGAAGTTCACCTTAGGTCATTCTCTATTAAACCTTACAGATTCTCCATTCCTCTGTTCCTCCTGTAGCTTGTATGGGAGCATAATGCATGTATGAAGCAGACAGAGGCAACATGAAAAGACAACCTTGACTGAGGAAAGACTCAGGTAGGAAAAAACAGAGAAGAACAGACACAGAAGGGTTGTCATAGGGGAATGTTGTACTGATGTACAGAAAACTGAGTGACAGCCCATAGAAGAAACATGTAAAAGAACAGCGAGAGGAGAGACAGAAAAATAAAGCCAACAGTATGCAGTATGGAAAGGAGCATGTAGGCTGGTTTGCAATACGTACTAGTACCCTTGTGTCTTATAGAAAGGCACCCAACCCCACATACAGCCAATTCACCTGACTCTCCTCCCATTGCTATTCAACTGGAGAGGCAAGGCAACACTGAGAAGCCTTTTTATTCCAACACAGAAACTTAGAGATTGCTGCAATGGATTTCTGACAAAGCCTATTGATTGCGCTTTAAAATGGGTCAGACCGCTCTGCAGAGCTGGGCGGGCGGAGAGAGCCGCATGGCCAACTTAAGCCTCTGTCTGGACGGATGCTGTACTGCCTTATCTTAAAATGTTTTAGCGAATCCCCCCAAAAAACAAATCTAATTTGCTAATCAATATGGCTGCTAGGCTAAAACGTATTTGCAGCAGCCTTTGCCTTGCGCGTGGATCTAGTTTGACCCGGGAGAACGGGTTTCACGCGGAGGTATACAACTAGCCAACACTAAGTGGCAACAATAACACGGGCATGGTTTCTTCTCACTGTGTCGATTTAGATTAACAGCAAACGAATGCCTCTAATCTGATGTTATTCAAAACATCTGGCCCAGCCTGCTAGACTGTGTAAACCAGCATTAACTTAAACCAGCTAGGAGGGACGGTGGGGCAGGACTGCGCTGAGGGCAGTAAAACCAGCTCCCAATGCCATTTCAATTGTCTTGTTGGCGTCCCTTTACCACATGTACGTTATCCTTCACAAAACACAATCAAATATATTTCCTTCATTTTAGGGGCAGGAGTCAACAGGGCTCTTAATTTAGCTCGGCATCACGTGCTGACGATACATCCTGTGGAAGTGTGTGTGTTCCCTTTGAGGACACACAGAGGCTCTATTTTCTGACCACTGACTGAGTGAATGCTGAGACAGTGGCCCCGGCTAACTTTCCAAAAATGCACTCTCTCTCTCCACTGGCTAATGATTGGCCTAGGAAGGACGGAGAAGGGGCCTTTATCTTAAACGCCAGCTTCCTGGCTTTTCCCCACTCGCTCTTACTCAGCTCCTCCAGGGCCACGTCCCAAAATGATAGAGAGACTCAGTCTCAAGTGGCTTCCTCATCTGCACTGACCTTCAGTCATGGGATAGATTCATGTAATATATTAGATGCATACTAAGTAGGCTAGGCTAATAACGTTCACCAGTCAATTTGTCACATCGGTGCAGGAGGAAAAGAGGCATAGATGGTGGGAAAAAGCCACTTACGACACCTGAGATGCACCCGGTGTGATTGCAGACTGTGCTGCATAAGAGTGGATCTGAAACAATTCTTCCAGGCTGGCACTATACGCTCACGGTGCCAACTGGAGGCGAAGGAGCAAATGGAGTTAGAATAGCTAGCCGTTTAGTAGTTAGCTCACAGCAGCAGGCAGTGTTATAGACAGACTAGATGCTAGCGGTGTGAACAGCAGCAGTTGTCACCTCCCCGTAGTGTTGGGAATAGCGGCTTAGAGCCAGGACTGTTCTATTTACTGCTTGGCAACGGCATTCCATTCAAAACGGCAGGTGACTTCATCAGACAGCGAGTGAAGGAAAAAGCCCAGTGAGCAAACAATAACAATACTGGTTCACACTAAACAATCCATCAATCCTGATCTGGAACCAGCAGTCGGGTGCCAAAGACTGTGGCTGGTGGAAAACAGTGCAGAAAAACACCCCGGCGTCTCCCCTCACAGACTAGCACTGATCTTAGATGTCTGTGGAATGCGGCCTAAGCGCTAGGCCTTGATTAGCCCTAGCTATTCCTTGAGCGAAATTGCATCTGAGACGAGAGGAAATGGTAAATAAATTGCAAGGCAAAGCTGCAAGTACTGACAGTTTGAATGTGGCCTCTAAATGGCAAACGCACAGACAAATGGCCTGAGAATACCTTCAGGCGTCTCCCAGACTGCTGGTAGACACAGTAGTTTATTGACGATTACATTACGATTAGACAATAATGGCGGCTCAGGTCTGAATACACTATAGACCCAAGGAAGCTATGAGTGCTTAAGAGTAACCCAGCGAGCTCTACTGAACGAGCTCTACTGTCTGCAGCCCATCCGCTCCCCTATCCTAAATGACAAGCGAGCACTCAGTGAGACCACAGAGCAGACACACAGACCGGGGCGGAGAGGCCCGTCTACGACACACACACACTTAAAAAAATGTGCAACATTCAAAATGTGTGGTGGTGTTCCCCAGTTTGAGAGGAGCAGTGGTTTGAAGCGTTCTTCCCCTCATCCGTGGCGTGAAAGAGACAGAGGATGTTCCTATGATCTGGAGAGACTCGCGTTTCCTCTGTTTTCACATTCCTGGGATTCCCAGTGAAGACCACTGCAGTAGCCCATTTAAAAACATTTCCCAAATGGAAATAAAAGAGACCCAGGCCTTCACTGCACTAATATAGCTTATTTTGGTATTATTATTGCAGGATGTCTCATTGTTGAAGAATAGCCTTGGCTTACTGCATCATAGAGGTCATGGGCAAAATATTAAATGTACAGCCTTTTAAAAAAAGGTCAAACTAAGTACTTGTTTTTCTATAATCCAGCCAACAGAAGATAGCATTTGTATGGACAGAGGTAACATTACAGGCTACTTTGTTAGTAACAAGGGATTACCTTGGCATTATGCAATTAGGTCTGTATGGTAAACACTTTCAAAGTAATGGAATATTCCAAACAGCCAGACAACTCTTGCCGGACCGCAAGGAACTCTTGTTCACTCAGTGCTTTTTTCTGGCTAGTACATTACAAGATTAAATATTTAATTTGGCTGGTCCCAGAAGATAGATGGGTCTGGAAAGTGATCTGATCACGAAGAAACATGAAACACAGGGCATGCCATCGCCTCCTCTCCCCAGTGAAAACACTGCTTTCTCAAGTAAACAGACAAATGTTTGGGTTGTAAGAAACTGTGAATAGGACCAAATAGGACAGAAAGTAAAAGGGGCTCATGCTGGCTTCTTTCCCTAAGGAATAGCGTCTTAAACAAGGGGGATGCAGTACAAACTGAGGCTATGTAGGGGTGCTGAAATTTAATTACCAACACAAATCAAAGTACTGATGGAAAATCGTTAAACACTAGCGCAGTAAACAATGGAAATGTTAGCTACAAATGCAAAATATTTGGAACAGGAATATAAATTGCTGGTCTAAATCAATACTACATTTGGTAATGGTGTGTCAGTCTGCAGCGCTCTGGCTACTACGGGCAGTCTCTGCTCACTCGGGCGGCAGGTAGCCTAGCGGTTAAGAGCTTTGGGCCAGTAACCGAAAAGTCGCTAGTTCGAATCCCAGCGCAGATTGTGAAAAATATGTCGATGTGCCCATGAGCAAGTCATTTAACCCTAATTGCTCATGTAAATCGCTCCTGAATGACAAAAATGTGTAGCTATGTATAATAATGTCACTGATAATTTCATTTAGTAGTACTGTAATTCAGATTATAGGATAACACATGCAAGTAGTGACGAAGGGTGGGCAAACAAAACTGTTGCGAGTTGTAACAATTAATTAATGCAGCCATTGTGATGACCCCAAATGTGTTGGCTTTTTTAAATTGGAGAGTTCGCTAGCTAGCTAACTTAGCTAACGGTAAATCAACGTTAATCGCGACTATGTCAGCTAACTGGCTAACTGGCTAGCTAGGTAAACTAACGTTGGCTAGTATTAAACTAAGGGGGGAAAAAAATAACATTTACTTGTTAGAAAAACTGTATGCTTATTCGAAGCGTAGCTAACGACATTTGACCAAAGTGTTAGTAAATGTAATATCGCGTTGTTGTGAATAACAAAGTGTAAACAGTCACGCAGACAACTAGCCAACTACTGTAGCCAGCTAGTAACGTTAGCGCCATTAGCGAACAAGCGAGAGACAGGCGAGAGGGTTTTACATTCTTACCTGTCAACCGCAGTTTCACTGGGCCGTTTCTCCTAACTCCTTGATTAGACATGCCCGTTTGTGTTCCAGCTTGACGTGGGGCTTATCAGAAAGATGTCTAGAAGGTTCCCAGAAATGAATCCCTATTGAACTCCTTATGGCAGCTTCACAGTGAATGAAGAAGAATGGAGTCACGGCACAGTGGCCCGGATGAGCACGGCTCTAGTTGCTATACACCACCGTCCCGATCACATACCCCGAAAGAACCTCAAATAAAAGGCTAATTTCCAATCAACCGGGATCTCCTCCAGAAAGAAACAGTGCTTCAAAAGCCAAGGGTGAACTCCTCTCCCGCTGGGGGTGGCATTTCTGCTTGAAGTGGTGGTAGCTGAAATTTCCAAGCCGAGATGTCTTGCTGGTCTCAATTTTTGGATAGTGACCCTCCCCTCTAGTGACATCACTCACAAGGTTAAAACACAAGCACTAAATTGATGTACAATGTTTATTTAAATGAGAGGAAATTATTGGACATATTTAACCTTTTTTATGTTGTGTTCATCAATATGGTACTGGTAGGCAACCACAGCCTCTGTCACTGAGGACTGCGACACTAGACTGATCTAAGGTCAGTTTTATGTTTCACCCGTCCTCATGGTTATGAATAGGTTTTGTGGAGCCAGTGGAGGGTAAGCTGATCCTACACTTGTGTGTTCGTGAAAGCATTGTCTGGACATTGTACTCGTATTCAATCCTTTACACTTGTGTGTATACGGTAGTTGTTGTGAAATTGTTAGATTACTTGTTAGACACTACTGCAAGGTTGGAACTAGAAGCACAAGCATTTCACTACACTCGCATTAACATCTGCTAATCATGTGTAAGTGACAAATAAAATTTGATTTGATTTGGACCTTTATGGCACAGGACTGTGGACATAGCCCACTTTCTGTCCGTTTCCCTTGAACCACTACATTACCAAACATAGCACAAGTCTGCAGCACTAACTGGAGAGAAGGGGGCTAATATGTAGTATTCTACATCAGTGTTTCTCAATCGGGTATAGTAAACTACCCCTCATACCATACCTCATTCCTATCATAGACTATCCACAGGAGGGGGTACTAGGGAGACATAAGAACATAGGCCTAATGATTGGTTGCACATAAGGGGTGCTTCTGGCAGAACATAATGTGATTGGAGGTAGGCCTACATTAACCAAAAATAACCACTGGTCTACATGTCTGGGGCTCCCGAGTGGTGCAGGGGTCTAAGGCACTGCATCTCAGTGCTAGAGGTGTCACTACATACCCTGGTTCAATTCCAGGCTGTATCACAACCGGTTGTGATTGGGAGTCCCATAGGGTGGTGCACAATTGGTCCAGTGTCATCCAGGTAGGGGTTTGGCTGGGGTAGGCCGTCATTGTAAATAAGAATTTGTTCGTAACTGACTTGCCTGGTTAAATAAAAAAATTAAATTGTCACTTTTTCCCCAGACACTTTATTGACATAAAATGGTTTATTTCTCCATCTGCTGGCTGCTTTCAAAAGTGCACGAGACAAGCTAGAAGCCATATCACAGGATGTATCACATTCAATGAACAGCATAGGGAAGGTTTGGCCCACACAAAGACAGACAGGTCAGGTCATAAACCAGCAGGGAGCCCTCTTGCCCAGCATGGCTACATTTCTCAGGACGCATCACTCAGCTGTTTCCCCAAAACATGTCTGGGTGCTCACTCTCAGATTGACCCTTTAAATTGGTAAAAAATATTGGTTAGCTTTTCAGCAAAAATATATTTCTCAAGCAAGAATTTAGCTTGGACTGTCTGGGAGTGGTCTGAGTGGGGAGGGGGGGAAAAAATGTTATTGGAAGGTTATTGGTCTATTAATCAATTTACTGCATGGTGATGTCACCATGGAAAGCTGAAACTCCCGCCTATGCGAACCTGCTGATAGGAAAGTCCTGTGTAGATTGTATTTTCAACCAGCAACTATCAGGAAATAACACTGATCAGTGTTAGTTTCATCATCTGTTGTACAATAAGATATAAAGGACATGAAAAACAGAATTTTGACTGCACTGGGCCTTTAAAATTTGGCATCAAAATGAACACCAACAGGCTATACCTTAGTTTTCTTTTTAATAGAACTTTAATAGAAAACTGACACTTTTATTGGATTTAGTTGAAGGCACAATCTGTAATATCAACAGCCTGAGTATCACTTTATTTGGTAAACTGAGGGATGAAGCTGGACACACACACACACACACACACACACACACACAAATAAGGACATTGTGCAGTTATAAGGACATTGCAACAGTAACTTTCTCCTACAATCTCTAACAACAGGAATAGAGCCACCACCAACCACATCACTAGATAGGGTACTGAACTTTCATATACACCTCTGGCAGGAACAGGAATGCACTTATTTATCTATCTATCTATCTATCTATCTATTTATCTACAGTAATTCAATTTAATACATCTTTATTCTCCCCTAAGGGCAATTCTTGTGTACTGTAAAAATATGTTTTACAAACATAAAAAAACATGCACACAGCAAATATCCATCCACAAGGGAAGATTAAAAAACCTTGAAAATAGAGCCAAACATGTACATAATATACAGTAAATATTTATTTTATATATACACATACAGAAGCATATGTACATGACCGTTGGCCAGTCAGATAGGTGTATACACATTGCACTACCAGCAACAGGCGAGAGCTACAGGAAGAGGCCATTGATGGGCAGCTATAGCCTTAAGGATAATGGAGCCACGAGCTCTGGCGGTCCTCAGGCTAGGCACTCTGAACTGATGCTCTGAGGACAGCAGCTGGAACTTCTGCTACAGGGGATGAGAGGGGTCCCCCAAAATAGAGGTAGCCTTACACGCTTGTTAAACAGGTCAATTAGACTGGATTGACACCTCTAATCTTAGACCAAAGGTTGTTTAACATTATGTAGCCTAGGACTACTTTCTGATGGACAACATACAAGATTTGAAGAGGAGCCTAGGTTTTGAAAAAGTTTATAGAAAAGGAGAAATGTGATTTGTGTGTGTCAGGATGATCATCATATGTGTGAGGAATGACGGCAGTTGAAAATTTCGTGTTTCTTTCCCGTCCTTAATGCAATGCAACTGAAACTGGGATTAAGGGGGAATTTTTGTCTGACGAGTATTTTTCTCCGCTCATACCGGAGTATCAAATCAAACAGATAGATTTTCGCTGTTCTCACTAACGGCAAATGGCTGCATTCTTGTTCGTATGTTTTCCGTTATCAGTTTTTTATGAATAAGCTAATTTTGTTAAAATCCCCAATTTGCATAAAATACTTACTTTCCAGCTTGCAATACAATATTTTAACCACTAGCGTACACATGGTCTAAAATTTGCGGGGAGATGGAGGTGAGCACATTCTCATGTCAAGTTACATTTTTAATAAATGCCAATTTTAGCGTGAAATCTGGTGCATGCACATTTTGGGGTATATTTTGTATGTAAGCACGGTTGATAAATGAGGCCCCTGAAGCCTGTATTGAGAGACTTGGTGGCACTGCTAGCTTCCTCTCTGGGTTTTGACCTTGTCTTAAATCCATCAATAGCCTGAGCCTAGGTGTGCTGTAGGCTACAATATTAGGAGGAAATTATAGTCCTAAAAAAGTTGCATTGACTCGTACTTGGTGATGGCCAATGTCTCTCTTGTTATAGGCTACTTCTTTGCAGGGGCACAACTTTCACTGAGGACTTGGGGGGGACATGTCCCCCCCCCCACCTTCTGAAATTGCATTTTGTCCCCCCCAGTTTTATCATTGGAATGTGATACAAAACGAGGCAACGATTTGCTTTAGGACCATGCGGACGCCTCCGAGCAGTCGGGTAGGCTGTTTGGAGTGTTTATCTGACAAAAAAGAAATGGTATGTATATATATTTATGCCTCCCAATTCTAAAACCAAAGTCTCAAATATTTTGGTAGACTACAGCAGATTTTCTTTTCAGCAGGAGCCATTTGCTTTCCAACCTGTGTTTTTCCGCAATTATATTTGAAATATTGTGAAAAGGCCTGTTTTGTCTGCATGCTGTTCACTGACAGATTTGTCGCCCATTCCCGACTGTAGGCTATGCCTTGTTATTGGGCTACACACACTCAATCCACAGCTAGGCAATTTTTTAAAAGAAACTATTGATCCTCTGATGCTATATTATAGGGCTCATGATGTAGTAGGAGATTCTTAATTATTTAATTTATTTCCGGACAGCAGTAATTCTATACCTTTGGACATTTTTTTTTATTTTTTATTCAGGGGTGCTACAGCTCCTTGAGAACCCTTCGCGCGGCTATGATTCTATAAGGAAATAAATGAAGTGCAATGCTTGAGAGCCGAAAGTTGCAGAGTCATGTTTATCAGAGCTGAGGGAGAGAGACAATAGAAAGTGCGAAAACCATAAACCCAAGCTGGCCCAACCCAAATCAACTCTGAAAATCTACTTTTTCACATTACGTTTTTTTGGAGCGGCCAGGAGAATTAAGGAAGAGGCAACTCGAATGAACTTTGATCGCTTTTGTTATAATTGCAAAAAGTGCAAGAAAAAAATGCATTTCGAGAGAGGTACCGGATCCGGTTCAAATTAAGCACTGGGGAAAAGTCGATGCAAAACATTGTTGAATTCAAACGTTCTGCTGACAGGTCCACAACAATTTTCGATTTCTTTCCCAGATACAGCATAAATTACTGCCAAAAAATGAAAGCATTCTGCCAACCCAGTAAATAGACCAGTAGTTTATGTTAAATATTTTAAATATTTAAATATTTTTTGCAGTATTACTGTGCGATAGGAGAGTGACATCATTGCCTATTTAATCTCAGAGAGTAAAGCAAGGCAGGACATATAAACCCAATAATCTATTGATTAACTAAATATTTAAAAACAATTGTGGGCTGTAGCATTTAGCCTACTTTTAAATCATTTTTAATATACAATAAATCTTGCAGAATGCGCAGACAGGCACTTGCTATAGACAGCATGCATGTTTTAGAAAAGGTTACTGCAAAATATTAAAACATTCTGCCCATCTCTACAGAAATGTGATCAAAATGACCATTGATCTTTCTTTTAGAAACTGCCTTGGCCCAATTACAAATAGTTCCAAATTATACAGCAAATAAAGCACATTATTGACACCATTAAAGGTGAATGGAATACATTTTCCAGGCGGGGTTTTAATGCTGGTTCATGCCTGCACAGTTTTAGGACAGGTATAAATCTCAATATTTTTGTACATGCACAGACTTTTCATAAATGGCACACACAGGAATTGAGTGTGACATTTACGTAACAGTTATAAATGAGGCGCCTGTGGAGCAGACAGATATATGAATATCTAGCTCTGCAGCCCTGTGCATGGAGGCAGCTGAGTCAACTCCACTGGTAGTTCCCCTGCACTGATCTCTATCTTTCTGTCTATCACAAATTTCCAGCTCTTAGTCTAGTCTATAGCCATCTCTGCATGTGATACAGAAAAAAGAGTACATATCTTCTCTGTCGGTGTCCTTGCCAAGTCCTAATGTAACCTGTTCTATAACAGCAGCTCTACTAACAGCTCCACACAGACTCCACAGCTGATCACCCCACTCTGTCTTTGGACCCAGAGCCCACACATATTATAGAGGAACATGAGGAACTCAGGACCAGTCAGGAGAAAGAGCAGCTTCAATGTCTGGAGGCGGATATCACAGAGTTAATATTCACTGTTTCCTGTGTGAAAAGTGAATGTGATGTTACGAAAACCAATATCTAGCCTACTGATGATTTGGCTCCACTCGTTATATCTAGGGGTAAAAGCGTATGCGACTAGGTGTTAAATGTACAGTATGTACTCGGGAGCCAGCAACCTTACCTTAGGTCTAGGGATAGCTCAGTCAGGACTCCCATGGTAGGCCAGTCCAAGCAGATTATTAATTATTTGGATGGTGCCAAAACATAAATATATACAAAGAGGAAAAAAAATACAAAAAGGCATGCCAAAAACAGTAGTACAAAACAAACCAAGGCAGGCTGAGAGGCTTCCTGCCACCTCTGTCACACTAGGTCACAATCCTCTTGATGGCTTGACAGGTAAGTTTGAACAAAAATAAAGCTAGGTCATAGCAAGTGTTTCTGGACTTTTACTGTGGTCAAATAGCTTAGAGTGGGCCCAATGGACAGTATACGGTACAAATATTCCACTGTACAGAAAGAAATATTGATTGTGTCTCCAAAAAAACATGGTCCAATCTACTCCGTAGTGTCCCTAGAATACAAAACAGGAAAATTGAACAAATAGCTAGGTCATAGCAAGTGTTGCTGGACTTTTACTGTGGTCAAATAGATTTGTGTATGGCCCCTGGACACTATATGGTACAAATATTGTACTGTACAGAACAAATATTGATTGTATGTCCATAAAACCATGTTCCAGTCTACTCACTAAAGTCCCTAGAATACAAAACAGGTGAGTTTGAAAAAATATTGCGAGGTCATAGCATTTCAATAACTGCATTCTCTTTTTTAGTGCACACTTTCACATCAGTCCCAAGCCGTTGCAGTTGTCAGGAATCGCCTGTATTACAAAGTGTTGTCTTTCAGTTCATGCAAGAAATGATCATCCAAGATCACCCTTGTACTGATTAAAACTTCCCCACATTAAGTTATCTATTTCCATCATCACTGGGCTGTAGTGAAACTCCATCCACATGGGGGGGTCTGAGATGTGTTTATGGGCTCTCCACCCACTGATACAAACAGAAGAAGACACTACGGAAGTAAAACGGGGAGCTGGTTTGTTTTGTTTGTGGCAACGAATGCTAACTGAACATGTCTAAACTACAGATGTTGCATGCGTTTTTAAATGAGCGTTTAACGGCGGCTGCTGTGGAGATTTTCGGAGCAGTTGAGAAAACGGTAGCGGAGTACCAGGAGGAGAACGATCGTCTACGGAGACTGCTGCGGATTACACCGGACATAAAACAATGTAAAATAGCTCGTATAATTTAGACCTATGCTGCCGTACAATTGCAAACAGCAGTAACTACACATTTGGTCAACATTTTGTTGAGACCCAAATCAAGATTTGTAGTATCTGTTTTATCTTGTTAAATTGTCCTGGTTCAATTATTTTAGTTTCCAATTTGCAAGAACTAGCGTTGTGCATCTGCAGGAGCCTTGCTTCGTCCTGCAACGCCATTGTTTACAGACAGCTCGTTACGGACGCTTCCTTAGCCAGGCGTCTTTAAAAAACCAAATCTTAAACCATTCGGTTTCACCATAATAAAGTGTCCAGTCAAGAAGCATATTCAATATATCTAGGAACAATACTTGCTATGAGAGGTGTTGAATGTGCCCTTCCTTTTAAAACAGCTTATCTAGGGTCTCCTATTTTCCGCCTGTGGTCTGCCATTTTAGACCACAGTCACACGAGAGTAAATTACAATCTCCCACTTCTACAAGCTGTTTTAAATGCATATTTGTTGTCGAAGGACACATTCGACACATCGTAAGTATTGTGATATGCCTGTGTTGACTAAGTCCATGAAGGAACCAATGGGAACTGCTATTTGCCTTGTTTTTTACTTCGATTATGAACTACAAAATCCAAGTAAAAAAACAAGTCAACCCGCAGTAAGTGATGTTACTGCGCTCTGGCTTTTGACTGCAGTTTAGGGATCAACATTTCGGTCAATTTTGTTGCTGACTAACCAACCCCCATTAACCGGTTACAAACGGTTAAATTCGTTCCAAACAATAAAATTAGTGCCAACAGAAAATACTATACATGGAAGGAACCGGATATTTTTCATTAAGAGCTTAAAAAACATGCGACAATAGCAAGCCTATCCTCTCATATTATTGAACATGCAACTACTGTGATGAAGCAGAGAAAGGAATGCATCATTTTCAAACTTTTTGCCAAAAAAATGAATTTGCGCGAAAACAGTCTTCTAAAAGACGCGCCTGATAAGAGCCGCTTCATGTGACGAGATGAACATTTTCATGAGAAACTAGTCTCCGCTCTCGGCTCCCTGATTAGACACAGCCATTAGTTGACACAAGAAAGCTACTTTCTAACTCTAAACTCACTGTACATTCATATTTTCGGCAAAATAACAATGCCTGTCGACTAAAACACTGTGCCTGCTTTATCACCGACGATTTTGTTACATTTTGACACTATTCTACCGGGCTCCGAGTTCAGACCATCCTAATCACACACCATAAGACTGGCAGTAATCCAGTTATCACCAGAATAAACATACCACAGTCCTGCGCAACAATTACAATTGAACTGCAAATACGCAGATCATGGTAAGAAAGATAAAACAAAATATGTAAACGCTAGTTAAGATAAAGGAAATTACAAAGTTACAATGATAGTTGTAAACTGGGTGGTTCGAGCCCTGAATGCTGATTGGCTGACAGCCGTGGTATATCAGACCATATACTACAGGTATGACAACTTTTATTTTTACTGCTCTAATTACGTTGGTAACCGTTTTATAATAACAATAAGGCTCCTCTGGGGTTTGTGATCTATGGCCAATATACCACGGCTAAGGGCTGTGTCCAGGCATTCCATAAAGCATTGTGCCTAAGAACAGCCCTTAGCCGTGGTACATTGGCCATATACCACACCTCCTCAGGTCTTATTGCTTAATTATACAATGTCAAATATTTCTTAAAAGTAAACATTCTCCGTGATGAAAAATGTCTTACCTTATGGCGAAAAAATGCTTGAGGGTTACTTAAATACAACATTCAAAACGTGAAAACATAACTACATAAAACCGTTAAACACAGTTGGAATGTAGTTAGAATTCTCAAATTGTTTCCATCAAAAAGAAAAGCAACACGAAAGTTGGTTCAACACGTTTAGATTGTAGATAGTGCACCTTGCTTTTGCATGATCCATATAGTTGTTTAAGGTCATTCAAAGGCAGAGTGCAGTATCAGCATAGGGGTCAGATCAGTGGTCAGTGTTGATATGCAGAAAAATAATTCTTCATAATAAGATCATCCATCAATGCATTACCACTTACATTGCCTTCAGAATGTATTCACACCCATTGACTTTTTCCACATTTTGTTGTTACAAATTGGGATTAAAATGAATTTGTCCTTTTTCAAAGATCTACTGTAATAAATAAAACAAATATCTTCATTGGATAATTATTCAACCCCCTGAGTCAATACATGTTAGAATCACCTTTGGCAGCGATTACAGCTGTGAGTCTTTTTCGGTAAACACACCTGGATTGTACAATATTTTCACATGATTCTTTTTAAAACTCCTCAAGCTTTGTCAAGTTGGTTGTTGATCATCGCTAGACGGCCATTTTCAAGTCTTGTCATAGATTTTCAAGCTGGTTTAAGTCAGAACTGTAACTAGACCACTCACGAACATTCAATGTCATCTTGGTCATTAACTCCAGTGTATATTTAGCCTTGTGTTTTAGGGTATTGAATTTGTCTTTAGAAAGCAGACTGAACCAGGTTTTCCTCTAGGATTTTGCCTGTGCTTAGCTCTTCATATATTTTTATTGTTAAAAAACCCTCCTAGTCCTTACCGAAGAAGGGCATATCCATAACATGATGCAGCCACCACCATGCTTGAAATTAATGTATGAAGAGTGGTACTCAGTGATGTGATGGAATTGCCCCAAACATACAATGCCTTCAGAAAGTTTGTCTATATAAAGATTGTCTATATAAGGTACCAGAGTTGACAGTGTATGTCAGAGCAGAAACTACCATGAAGTCCAAGGAACTGTATGAATTGTGATGAGGCATATAGCTTGGGGAAGGGTATAAAACAATTTCTAGGGTGTTTAAAGTTTCCAAGAGCATAGTGGTCTCTATCATTGGGAAATTGAAAAAATATGGAACTACCCAGACGCTGGCCGTCCGAACTAACGGAGCAACTGGGCAAGAAGGAGCTTGGTCAGGGAGGTGGCCAAGAACCCAGTGACCACCCTGACAAAGTTCTTTGGCAGAGATGGGAGAACCTGCCAGAAGGACAACAGTCTCTATTGCACTTAACCAATCTAGGCTTTATGGGAGGGTGGCCAGAAGGAAGACACTCCTGAGAGCATAAGGCAAAAGATTCTGTGGTCTGATCAGACAAAATTGTTACTCTTTAGCCTGAATGCAAAGCACTATGTCTGGAGGAAACCAGGCACAGCTCATCACCTGTCTAACACCAACCCTACCGTGAAGCATGGTGATGGCAACATCATGCTTTGGGGATGCTTTTCAGCAAAAGGGACTGGGAGACTGGAAATGATAGAAGGAACAGTGAATAGAGCCAAAAACAGGCAAATCCTAGATGAGAACATGCTTCAGAGTGCAAACGGCCTTTGACTGGGGGCAAAGATTTACATTCCAATAGGACAATGACTCAAAGCATACAGCCAAAGTATTGCTGGATTGGCTTCAGAATAATAATGTAAAAGTCACTGATTGCCCCAGCCAAAGCTTGAACTTGAATCCCATTGAAATTCTGTGTAAAGACTTGGAAGATTGCTGTTCACCGCCACTCCACATCTAATTTAACAGAGCTTGAGACTATCTGCAAAGAAGAATGGGAGAAAATTCACAAATCCAAAGCTGATACAGACAGACCTAAGACGACTCAAAGCGGTAATCGCTGCCAAAAGAACTTCTACAAAGTATTGACTCAGGGGTGTGAATACTTATGTAAATTAGATTTCATTTTCAATAAATAATGTATAAACATGTTTTCACTTTGTCATTATGGGTTATTGTGTGTAGATGGGTGAGATTATTTTATTTTATTCATTTACAATTCAGGCTGTAATACAAAATGTGTAAAAAGTCAAGTGGTGTGAATACTGTATCTACCTACACCATATTTGGCTGGGTAGCAAAAAAACTCCAGGCATTTTTCTCAGTTTCACTGTTTGCATAGTTAGTCCTCTTTACCTTTGTAGGGCAGTATACATATCTAGTTAACTCGACTTGATGTTTAGTATCTTCTCTTTCAAGTCGAAACACAGCTTGTCCTGCAGTGACGATTCAGGGATATAGCTTGAAAAATGTACCTCAATCCAGGATGGAAGCTGTCGGTGATAATGATATAATTAGAAGATTGAAATTCTGCTTGCTAATGCTAAACCAGCCCATTGGATTCCACAACACTTCCGGCAGCTACTCACACAAACACTAGGCGCCACCTTCTCATTGAATCCAATGGGCATTAGCGAGCCTTTATAGAACAGTTTTGCATGTATTTTTTTACTGTGCATGATTTAAAAGTTGTCTGTCATGAAAAACGTATTGAAATAGCATATTGCTTAGTATGTGCACTCAGGTATGTCTAAAGGCTGTAGATCTTTATATCATAGAGATCTATCATTCAGTTGTATCATTCAATTCTATTTAATTCTGTGGTATACAAATAACATCTGCACCTTCCCTCCAGACTCCTTGCAGCTCTCTCTCGCTGGTTCTGAAGAGAATGTTCCCCTTGAGCAGCAACACTTTGAGCAGGAGTGGAGCCCCAGTCTGGGGCAGGAGGACCCAGAGCCCACACATATTAAACAGGAACATGAGGAACTCAGGGCCAGTCAGGAGGAAGAGCAGCTTCAAGGGCAGGAGGCTGATATCATCGAGTTCAAATTCCCTCCTCTTTATTTGAAAAGTGATTGTGATCAGGTGAACCCACTTCATTCCTTGACTCTTCCCCAAACCCAGACTGTGGAGAACAGAGAGAGTGCCTCTAAACCAGTGGATCTCACACCTTTTGTCACTGTTACCCACCTGAAGTGTCTTGCCATTCCCTGTGACCCTCCAGATAATCAAAACAATGCCTACAGCCACAGCTCAGCTGTAAGCAGTGACCCAGTGGGACTTGACAGCAGCCCACCATTGGATCCCAACCCATCAATGGGGGAACACTGTCCCAAACCCAGCACTACGTCTAGAAAAACTCACCGCTGCTGTGACTGTGGTGAAATGTTTGCTCTGAAAGCTGACCTGCAGGGGCATGTGACTCTCGCCAAGAAGAGACCCAGCGAATGCCGCCTCTGCAAAAAACGCTACAACTCCAGCTGTAAATTGAAGTCCCATGTCAGACTCTGTCACGTGGAGAAACTCTTCACCTGCCCCTTTTGTGGAAAGACCTTCAAACTCAAAGGAGATCTGTCCAGACATATTAGGATTCACACAGGAGAGAAACCATTTAGCTGTGGAGACTGTGGGAAGAGTTTCAATCAGAAGGGGCACCTAACTGAACATATAAGGACTCACACAGGAGAGAAACCATTTAGCTGTGGCGACTGTGGGAAAAGATTCAATCGGAAGGGGAACCTGAACTTGCACATACTGACTCACACAGGAGAGAACGTCCACAAAGAAAGAAACAAATGAAGAAAACAGAATGAAAACACAAAGAGGAAACTAATTAGGACAAAGACATCTTGTTAGAAGATGGACAACTCTTTGGAAAAGCAAAGGATCATTCATTCTCTGGGTTTCAGATAAATAGATGTCATGAATTTACTTTTGTAAAACATTCTATGTAAAAAGAAAAAGTTTGATTTGATCTAACAGTACAGAGTAGTTGAAATCTCACGGTCTGCTGTCAGTCTCTTGATGTATTCACGTCATTATAAACAGGAATTCCTGGTTGTTTGTTTTTGGAATGTCTGGAAAATAGTCTGACAGATGTTATTGACAAAATGTATACTCCAATAAAATGTGTACTTGTATTTGTCCAATATCAATTTTCATCAATTTTGTATTAATGCTGCTCATTTATGATATTGATTTAATCTTGTATATATATATATATTTTTAAATACTGTTATTGTGAGAGAAAAAAAATCCACTTAGACCTAGGGCTCTATTCAATCCATATTGAGGAAATTTAGCATTACAGCGTTACTTCAAGTTAACGACTGTTAGCGGAGACGCTGTTTATGTTTATTTGGGGCGGCAGTGTAGCCTAGTCGTTAGTGTTGGACTAGTAACCGAAAGACTGCAAGTTCAAATCCCCGAGCTGACAAGGTACAAATCTGTCGTTCTGCCCCTGAACAGGCAGTTAACCCACTGTTCCTAGGCCGTCATTGAAAATAAGAATTTGTTCTTAACTGACTTGCCTAGTAAAAAAAATGTAGGCTCAATCAGAAATGACCTTAACATTTCTAGCGCGAACCCCTAGTCATGATTACTGCATTTTCACAGACCCTGTCATCAAAGTACAGGTATGGTTCTCTACGTGTTAGCAGGAAACTTCATTAACACTTCCATTGATTAACACCTCCCAAATTTGAAATGCAAACAGCCCGCCATGGTTTAAAAACACCTCCCTGCCCCCAACCCTCCCAAGTTGCCAGTTCTCCACTGATATGTATAAAAGGGGTATAACTGCAAGAAAGTGGTAAATAGGGGTCTGTTTGAAAGGGGGTCATTTAAAGATTGCTTTATCACATTTTTTTTACAGTTAATATACTTCATATTCTGTCTGAAATGGGCATTGTAGTGATAAGCTAAACCAAAACTCATTTATATGGTAAGATTCAGTAATACCTGTAACTCAACAGTACAGGTGCTGATTATGGTGGGGGAGTCACGTAATGCTACGACGCAAGGTGGTTGTCTGAAAGGAGCCTCCCAATAAAACCCTCCCAATTTCTTCAAAGTTAGTAGAATAGTCAATTTAGTATAATTGTTTGAGGGGAAAGTTATTTGTAGTTGTTTTATCGAAGTTTTTCAACGTCTGCGTTGAATTCAGCTTCAACACGTACATGTAGCACGATCGCTAGCGCAGCGGCTAACAGAACTAGCTCTGTTAGCACTTAAGCACGCATGACGTGGACAGGGCAGAACACAGCTCGTTGTCGGCCTTGCAATCAGCCCTACAGAAGGTCGTTGTCGGCCTTGCAATCATCCCTACAGAAGGTCGTTGTCAGCCTTACAATCATCCCTACAGAAGGTCGTTGTCAGCCTTACAATCATCCCTACAGAAGGTCGTTGTCAGCCTTACAATCATCCCTACAGAAGGTCGTGGTCGGCCTTGCAATCATCCCTACAGAAGGTCGTTGTCGGCCTTGCAATCAGCCCTACAGAAGGTCGTGGTCGGCCTTGCAATCATCCCTACAGAAGGTCGTTGTCTGCCTTGCAATCATCCCTACAGTAGGTCATTGTCGGCCTTGCAATCATCCCTACAGAAGGTCGTTGTCGGCCTTGCAATCATCCCTACAGAAGGTCGTTGTCGGCCTTGCAATCATCCCTACAGAAGGTCGTTGTCGGCCTTGCAATCAGCCCTACAGAAGGTCGTTGTCGGCCTTGCAATCTTCCCTACAGAAGGTCGTTGTCGGCCTTGCAATCATCCCTACAGAAGGTCGTTGTCGGCCTTGCAATCAGCCCTACAGAAGGTCGTTGTCGGCCTTGCAATCAGCCCTACAGAAGGTCGTTGTCGGCCCTGCAATCTTCCCTACAGAAGGTCATGGAAGAAATGGGTAGAGTCAGCACCATTCTTGAATCGGATGTTTCTCAGGTCAAGCAATCTTGGATGGATATATGCAAGAAGATGTATCGGTCACATTAGAGGCTAGATGAGACAGAGGGTCGGATATCAACGCTGGAGGACGAATGATTAAGAAAGCCGAGAAGAACCCCAAACTGTATGAGGAACTCCACAGAAGCGTGCAAGCTAGCCGAGTCAGGGACCTCAATTTAATACTTTTAGGTGTCAAGGAGGGTCTGAAGGATAGCAAGTCGAGGGAATGCGTGAGACGAATTATCTCGGAGGCTCTGGGGGTGGATCTGGACGAATCTGAGCTTTAACGAGTCCACGATTCTCTAGCACCAATAGTACGCGAGAATCAGGTAAATCAGCCGTCTAGACCGATCATCCGCTTTCTATGGCATCTGGGAAGAGAGAGTGCTGGCTGCTGCGATGGGAATGCATCGGGAGAAGAGATATGTGGCATGTAAGGGCTGCAAGCTATTATTCTTTCCCGATATGACCAAGGAGCTGGTGGATAAAAGGAGGCTTTTATCGCAACAAGGAAGAGGCTGCATGAGTTGGATGTAAGTTTCACACTCGTCTACCCAGCTGTGCTTTGCTTTACATGGAAGGGGGAAAGATCGAGCTTCGATGACTATTGCAATGCGATGGAATTCCTCAAGAAAGACCCAGAGGACCAGAAACAAGGGCATGGATGGCATAGCTACATTTGCCGACGAGTTCTATATGGTACAGTGTTTATGTGACACACTATCGTAAAGACACGGTGCAAACTAATACAGTATTTAGCTGTTTGGCTATTTCAGACTGTATAGCTACAATGTTTTTGTTACTGGAGGTTTAGCCGGTTGGGTACTCAGTGACTGTATTCAAGTTGCCTGGGGTCAAAACTACCCATAAGAAAAGATGTCGGCCAATTAAGTAGATGGAACTAACAACCATGACATTATTTTAATTGATCTGATTTCATGAGTTCATAGAAAATATTGTTTACCCCCTTTCAGTTAATTTCAGTTTTGTTTATTTTTCTTCTCTACTCTTTTTACGTATTGCCATTTGGTGGGTGAATACAAGTATTGTTAGCTATATGCTATGATTCAAAAAGCGGAAGAAAGGGGGTGCACGTAGTAGTTTATCTCTTTCCATTATTAGACTGTTTGGAAACTACGTCTGTGTACCCTCTAGTAAACATCCATCCACGTGGGGTGCTGTGATGTGTTTACTGGCTCACAACCGACTGATACAAACAGGAGAAAGGCATTGCGGAAGTAAAACTGGGAGAGGGTTTGTTTTGTTTGTGGACAAAACCATACCGCAGACAAAAGGGTTTAGTTATCAGTGTATTCGGCCATACTAGCTGAATACCCACCTTCCAGTCGGCTGAACATGTCTAAACTACAGATGTTGCGCGTGTTTTTAAATGAGCGTTTAACGGCGGCTGCTGTGGAGATTTTCGGGGCAGTTGAGAAAACGGTAGCGGAGTACCAGGAGGAGAACGACAATCTACGGAGACTGCTGCGGATTACACCGGACAGAAACCTATGTAGAAAAGGTTCGTATGTAGATTACAAATATCTACCTACAATAATGTTTTATGAACAGCTAAGTTGTTTAGGCTAACAGTGATCACCATTTAATACAATTTTAAATAATTCAATGTAACGTTTTATCGTGCATGATGAAAACGTTTGTCACGGAAAGCTTATTGAAAGAGCATATAGCTCGGTATGCGTACACCGAGATGTCTTAAAGTTGGTTATATACAGTACCAGTCAAGGGTTTGGACACACCTACTCATTTAAGGGGTTTTCTTTATTTTACTATTTTCTACATTGTATAATAACAGTGAAGACCTCAAAACTATGAAATAACACATGGAATCATGTAGTAACCAAAAAAGTGTTAAACAAATCAAAATATATTTTAGATTCTTCAAAGTAGCCACTCTTTGCCTTGATGACAGCTTTGCACACGCTTGGCATTCTCTCAACCAGCTTCACGAGGAATCCTTTTCCAACCGCCTTGAAGGAGTTCCCACATATGCTGAGCACTTGTTGGTTGCTTTTACTTCACTCTGCAGTCCAACTCATCTCAAAACATCTCAATTGGGTGATTGTGGAGGCCAGGTCATCTGATGCAGCACTCCATCACTCTCCTTCTTGCTCAAATAGCCCTTACACATACTGGAGGTGTGTTTTGGGTCATTGTTCTGTTGAAAAACAAATGATAGTCCCACTAAGCACAAACCAGATGGGATGGTGTATCAATGCAGCATGCTGTGGTAGCCATGCGGGTTAAGTGTATTGAATTCTAAATAAATCACTGACAGTGTCAACAGCAAAGAACCATCACACCTCCTCCATGCTTCACGGTGGGAACCACACATGCGGTGATCATCCGTTCACCTACTCTGCGTCTCACAAAGACATGGCGTTTGGAACCAAAAATCTCAAATTTGGACTCATCAGACCAAAGGACAGTTGCCACTGGTCTAATGTCCATTGCTTGTGTTTCTTGGCCCAAGCAAGTCTCTTATTATTATTGGTGTCCTTTAGTAGAGGTTTCTTTGCAGCAATTTGACCATGAAGGCCGATTCACGCAGTCTCCTCTAAACAGTTGATGTTGAGATGTGTCTGTTACTTGAACTCTGAAGCATTTGGGCTGCAATCGGAGGTGCAGTTGACTCTAATGAATTTATCCTCAGCAGCAGAGGTAACTCTGGGTCTTCCTTTCCTGTGGCGGTCCTCATGAGAGCCAGTTTCATCATAGCGCTTGAGGGTTTTTGCGACTGCATTTGAAGAAACTTTCAAAGTTCTTGACATTTCCCGGATTGACTGACTTTCATGGCTTAAAGTAATGATGGATTGTTGTTTCTCTTTGCTTATTTGACCTGTTAATTTGGACTTGGTCTTTTACCAAATAGGGCTATCTTCTGTATACCACCCTTACCATGTCACAACAGATTGGCTCAAACGCATTAAGAAGGAAAGACATTCCACAAATTTAACAGGCTCACCTGTTAATTGAAATGCTTTCCCAGGTGACTACCTCATGAAGCTGGTTGAGAGAATGCCAAGAGTGTGCAAAGCTGTCAAGGCAAAGGGTGGCTATTTGAAGAATCTCAAATATAAAATATATTTTGATTTGTTTAACACTTTTTTTGGTTACTACATGATTCCAAATGTGTTATTTCATAGTTTTGATGTCTTCACTATTATTCTACAATGTAGACAATAGTCAAAATAAAGAAAAACCCTTGAATGAGTATGTGTGTCCAAACTTTTGACTGGTACTGTATATCTTTATAGAGATTAAGTGTTTTTATTTATGTGGTATAGATAACCTCTACTCCTCCTCGCCTTCCCTCCAGAGTCTCTTCGGTTATCTGTTGCGGTCTCTGAAGACGAGGTTCCCCCCTGAGCAGCAGCACTGTGAGCAGGAGTGGAGACCCAGTCTGCAGCAGGAGGACCTAGAACCCACACAGATTAAAGAGGAACAGGAGGAACTCTGGACCTGTCAGGAGGAAGAGCAGCTTCAAGGGCAGGAGGCTGATATCATAGTTTTCAAATTCCCTCCTCTTTGTGTGAAAAGTAAATGTGATCAAGAGAACCCAATTCAGTCCTTTACTCTTCCCCAAACCCAGACGGTGGAGAACAGAGACAGTAACTCTAAACCAGTGGATCTCCCACATTTTGTCACGGTTACCCACCTAGAGGGTCTTGACATTCCCTGTGACCCTCCAGATAATCAAAACTATAGCCACAGCTCATCTGTAAGCAGTGACCCAGTAGGACTTAGGCTGCTGTCACCATTCCGTCACAGCCCATCACTGGATCCCAACCTATCAATGGGGGAACACTGTTCCAAACCCAGCACCACGTCTAGAAAAACTCACCGCTGCTGTGACTGTGGTGAAACATTTGCTCTGAAAGCTGACCTGCAGGAGCATGTGACTCTCGCCAAGAAGAGACCCAGTGAATGCCGCCTCTGCAAAAAACGCTACAACTCCAGCTGTAAATTGAAGGCCCATGTCAGACTCTGTCACGTGGAGAGACCCTGCACCTGCCCCTTTTGTGGAAAGACCTTCAAACTCAAAGGACATCTGTCCAGACATATGAGGATTCACACAGGAGAGAAACCATTTAGCTGTGGAGACTGTGGGAAGAGCTTCATTCAGAAGGGGGACCTAAGGAGGCATGTACTGACTCACACTGGAGAGAAACCATTTAGCTGTGGTGACTGTGGGAAAAGCTTCAATCGGAAAGGGAACTTGAACTTGCACATACTGACTCACATAGGAGCGAACGTCCACAAAGAAAGAAACAAATGAAGAAAACAGAATGAAAACACAAAGAAGAAACTAATTAGGACAAAGACATCTTGTTAGAAGATGGACAACACTCTTTGGAAAAGCAAAGGATCATTCATTCTCTGGGTTTCACATAGATCGATTTCATGAATTTACTTTTGTAAAACATTCTACAGTATGAACAATAAAGTTTGATTTGACCAAACAGTACAGAGTAGTTAAACTCACAAGTCTGCTGTTCAGTCTCGTGATGTTTTCATGTCATTATAAACCGGAATTCCTGGTAGTTTGTTTTGGAATGTCTCCAGAATAGTCTGACGGATGTTATTGATAAAACATTTTAAAAAAGGAATACTTCCAGAAAATGTGTCCTTGCATATGTCCAACATAATTTTTTTAATCAATTTTGTATTAATTCTCTTTATTTATGATATTGATTTAATTGTGTGTGTGTGTGTATGTATATGTGTGTATATATATATGTATATATATGTATATATATATATGTATATATATGTATGTGTATATATATATATATATATATATATATATATATATATATATAATTTTAAATACTGTTAATGTTCATACAGTGAATATGGTAGGCAACTACAAACAGATCCATGGTCAGGGGAGAGTAAGCTGATCCTAGACCTGTATGTCTAAGGGTAATGTCTGGATCTTTATGGCCCAGGATTGTGGACACACCCTACTTTGTCTATTCCCGTTGAGTCACTACATCACCAAACATAGTGCTGCAGACGTGTGCTAACTGGAGATACTGTTCTCAGACGTTGAAAATCTTGGCCTTGATCCAATCCGTATCAAGGAAGATCTGCGGTAAAGAACAATTGAAATTGTGAAGGTAATTTCCGATGGAGCCGACGTATGCACGCTAACCGGGAATGCGGGAACATTGACTTTAAATGTCAAAGATCGCACTATAGCGCTGATCTCCAGCGATACGAATTGAATCAAGACCCTCATTTCATAGGCCTATAGGCATACCAAGATTTTGATAACTTGTAGTGATAAGCTAAACCAAGATGCATTTCTAAGGTAAGATTCAGTAGGACCTGCTACTCAACAGTGAAAGTTTCGATGATGCATATGCTAGATCTCTAGCGCTGCTGATGCCAGAATTGTACTCTTGGGACAGCAACTGTTTGTATAGGCTACCAGCGCAACCGGTCTACATCAGTGTTTGTCAATCTGGGATAGTAGGCTACCCCTCACACCTCGACTATACACAGAGGGTACTAAACACAGAGGGTACTATACACAGAGGGTACTAAACACAGAGGGCACTAAACACAGAGGGTACTATACACAGAGGGTACTAAACACAGAGGGTACTATACACAGAGGGCACTAAACCCAGAGGGTACTAAACCCAGAGGGTACTAAACCCAGAGTGTACAGAGGGAAGACTCATAAAACATGCGGGTAATGATTGGTTGCACATGAGGGCATAGCTGCGGGAAGGGGGGTGCAGCACCCCCTGAAAATATTAGAAAAATACTAGACCTGTATTAGCGGACCAATATATCCATTTGTAGCAAGGGCCCCAAAACAATTTCTCATTGATTCGAGTTGAAAAACAAATGCTGTGCTCATGGAATGACGTGCTTTGTCAAGAGTGTGCAAAGCTGTCATCAAGGCAAAGGGTGGCTACTTTTAAAAATCAAAAATATATTTTGATTTGTTTAACACTTTTTTGGTTACTACATGATTCCTTATGTGTTATTTAATAGCTTTGATGTCTTCACTGTTATTCTACAAGGTAGAGTGGCGCGGCGGTCTAAGCGGTGTAAGGCACTGCATCTCAGGGCTAGAGGCGTCGCTACAGACACCCTGGTTTGAATCCAGGCTGTATCACATCCGGCCGTGATTGAGAGTCCCATAGGGCGGCGCACAATGCAAATAGTCTGGGTAGCCATTTGACTAGATGTTCAGGAGTCTTATGGCTTGGGGGTAGAAGCTGTTTAGAAGCCTCTTGGACCTAGACTTGGCGCTCCGGTACCGCTTGCCGTGTGGTAGCAGGGAGTACAGTCTATGACCAGGGTGGCCGGAGGCTTTGACTATTTTTAGGACCTTCCTCTGACACCGCCTGGTATAGAGGTCCTGGATGGCAGGAAGCTTGGCCCCAGTGAAGTACTGGGCCGTACGCACTACCCTCTGTAGTGCCTTGCGGTCGGAGGCTGAGCTGTTGCCATACCAGGCAGTGATGCAACCATGCAGGATGCTCTCGATGGTGCAGCTGTAGAACCTTTTGAGGATCTGAGGACCCATGACAAATCTTTTCAGTCTCCTGAGGGGGAATAGGTTTTGTCGTTCCCGCTTCACGACTGTCATGGTGTGCTTGGACCATGTTAGTTTGTTGGTGATGTGGACACCAAGGATCTTGAAGCTCTCAACCTGCTCCACTACAGCCCTGACGATGAGAATGGGGGCGTGCTCGGTCCTCTTTTTCCTGTAATCCACAATCATCTCCTTTGTCTTGATCACATTGAGGGAGAGGTTGTTGTCTCTCCAAATATAGCTGTAATTTAGACTGAAATTATTTGACAAATTGCTCCGTGCAGAATATCAGATCTCAAAAACGATTAGATAAGTGTTTACCATCACCCGTAGCACATCCTTATGATGTATATCTTGTCAACGTTATTGCAAATAGAAATCTGTATATAATGACGAGATGCTCATGTTTCCCCCCTAGCAATGGGTGTCGCTGTCCCAAAGGCGGGAAGGCAGGCGAGAGTGAAACCTCACGCTTCCCCGATTCCTCTATGCCGCAAAAAGACAGGCTGGAATGACTGACTGAAATACGGGACAAATCTACTTTTTTTGTAAATTATTTGGTGTTTGAATTTGTTGCTAAAATTCGGGACATGATTGTTTGGCTGCACTCCATGGTACAAAGGGCCAAAATGCAGGACTGTTCCACACAATCCAGGTCATGCGCATAGCCACAGGAAATAGGGGTGCTGGGGCACCCACACCTCCTATGGGGTTCTTAGAAGAACCTTTTGGGGGCCATTTTCAGTGCCAAGAACCCTAAGGTTCCTCGAATAACTTAGAGGATCTTAGAAGAACCCTTGTTGAACCCCACATTTTTTGTGTTGTATGATCTAAATGTATATTGTTTTATGATTTTTTCATATTTGTGCAAATATTTCTAAAACAGAAAAGGGACTCAATTCAAAGGATATCAATCAACAAAGATACGTCAATTGGTATTGGAATGTCATGCAGATCACATTTACCATCTTCCTTCCTTGCCTCGTCAATGAATATACCATAGGCCTCTACATTATGGACAAGGTATGTGTATGAAAACCATTATCAAAACAGTTTTTTTCATTCACAATTACCACAAAAACCAAGGTATGAATACTGTCGTGTGCATGTTTTGTTACTCATCTGTCTAATTACTCTTTTTCACCCTCCCTACACCTCTGATGAATATAACAGAAAACCTGTTCGAGCACCATGCACTGCAAAATCATTCTGGCTATGGATACGGAGAACATCAGGTTATTAGAGGATCCATTAAAAGGGTTCTTCAAGGAACTTAAAGGGGTTCCCCCACAGTTTCAATTTGAAGAACCCCCTTAAGGATACTACAGGAACCTTTTCTTTTTAGACTGTAGCAAACCGATATAGCCATATGTAGTGGGGGAAAAACAAATGAACCAGCACCTTCCCAATACCTAATTCTGTTAAGGTCTGGGGTGGGTAGTAGCTATATTGGTAGAATTATATGTGTTGATGGAGACATTATTTTAAGCATTCAGGTGTAGCCTTATAGTTTGTGGGTGTATAAGAATCTATCCTATACCACAATGTGAAGTAATGAGATTATTTAGCCTCTACTGTTAATGCCAACCAAACATCTGTAGTTCAAGTCGGAAGTTTACATACACCTTAGCCAAATATGTGAAGTGCACCAGTCCCTCCTGCAGCAAAGCACCCCCCCAGAACATGATGCTGCCACCCCCGTGCTTCACGGTTGGGATGGTGTTCTTCGGCTTGCAAGCCTCCCCCTTTTTTCCTCCAAACAAACAGTTCTATTTTTGTTTCATCAGACCAGAGGACATTTCTTCAAAAAGTGCGATCTTTGTCCCCATGTGCAGTTGCAAACCATAGTCTGGCTTTTTTATGGCAGTTTTGGAGCAGTGGCTTCTTCCTTGCTGAGCGGCCTTTCAGGTTATGTCGATATAGGACTCGTTTTACTGTGGATATAGATACCTTTGTACCGGTTTCCTCCAGCATCTTCACAAGGTCCTTTGTTGTTGTTCTGGGATTGATTTGCACTTTTCGCACCAAAGTACAAAGCTTCTAAAGTCATGACATAATTTTCTGGAATTTTCCAAGCTGTTTAAAGGCACAGTCAACTTAGTGTATGTAAACTTCTGACCCACTGGAATTGTGATACAGTGAATTATAAGTGAAATAATCTGTCTGTAAACAATTGTTGGAAAAATTACTTGTGTCATGCACTAAGTAGAAACTATAGTTTGTTAACAAGAAATTTGTGGAGTGGTTGAAAAATGAGTTTTAATGAAGTGTATGTAAACTTTCAACTTCAACTGTAAATGTGGTATAGCTGATTTGACATTATGACACGATAATGCAATAATGAAAAACCTCATCATTATGGCCTAAAATGTCACAATTTTGTAACATGGTTGGTCATAATGGTAAGTGTCTGGATGCAATGGTATTCATTGCTATGACATAGGCCTAAGTAACACAACTAGAAGTTATGACATATGCAGTCATGATTGTGACTCAAGTATAGTGTCTTAATAGTACGAGTAAACATGTACTGTCTCATAATCCAGCCTCAAGACTAGGGAGAAAAAGAGAGGAAGTGGATGGGTTTTTCCCAAGGTGAAAAGCAGGGCCGGTTCTAGACTTTTGGGGGCCCTAAGCAAGATTTGGTTGGAGGGCCCCCCACCAAGCGGTCACAAATATTTAGTGGCCTCCTGTCTTGATAGCAGAGAGAAAAATGTAACTTTTAAAGTTAATTTCCAGCAATTCTACACAATTACGGGGTAGAGAAAAAGGTGCAGTTTGAAAGCACATTGTCTGCAGTTCTACACATTTTGCCATGGGGTGGAGAGAAAATTTTGCCATTTTATATTTTTTTAATCTTGCAATTCAATTTATTTTGCCATGGGGTTGAGAGACATTTTGTCACGGTTCATGAATCCACTGCCTCTCTCGCTCTCGCTCTCTCTCTCCTCTTGTATGTTTGAGTGGGTGTGTGGGCGTGGTTCCCAATCTCGGTCTGATTGTCTGCGCCAGCTGTAACCACTTACCTTCCCTTTATATGTTCAGTGACTGGTGTTTCATGTTGTCAGATCGTTGTGACTTCCCTGATGTCGTGTCGGGTTTCTGTGCTCGTCTCTCACCCTCCTTGTGTGGATTATCTGCTGTGCTCCTTCCTCCCCATCTGGACACGCTCCCCTGGATTTCTCAGCACGCTGTTCCTCACTCCATCATCGGATGGTCCGCCCTAGTCCCTGCGTCGGATTCCGTTTGAGTATAGTCTGTCTGTCCTGTTGCTCCTGTGAACTGTGTTCATTAAACCATTGTTGCTTGCATCTTGCATCCGCCTCTGTCTTGTTACACATTTTTGCAGGGCACACCATGTGTTGGGCCATAGCCAGTGCAACCCTGGCCACCTTAATAGAATCCCCTCATGGTAAATTGTGGTAGGCAACCCCTCAGTCTAAACCAGTGGTATTCCAACTTTTTCAGCGGGGACCCCATGTTTTCCACAATTTCTGGGGACCCCCTTTTTTTCCCCAAAGAAGTTCTTGCGACCTCACCTCACTCCAAATCTAATGATATTAAAATCGGCAAATTTAGATTTTTACACAAACATAACCAATTCATTACATTCTTTTCTCAAAATGAAAAGAAACCAATAAACACATTTACTCTAACATTTTTATTATCTTTCTCAAAAACAATAATCTGTTTGACTGTACTCCACCCCACCCACCCCCAAAAGGGGGCATGTCTCCAATTTAGAATTCCACAGATTTGGACAATTTTGATGGGGGTGGGGGACACAGTAAATCTGAACTCATTTTGAGAGGCAGCAGTTGCTCCACCCCTCAATGAATAGTACGGTATGCGATTCCCGACGTTCACCAAAAAGAGCCATTCAAAAAGAGCCAACATTTGTTTGCCAACGACACATCACTAAATCTAACTGAAAACACAACTTTCAGTTGACTGAAAATGGACTCGCCCTCACTGATACAAATAAAAGACAAACTGGATTTTCTGGTTTGTTTTGTTTGTTAATTTACCACCATTCTTTCCTCACTTACGAAGCTGAATACCCAGCTCTCAGTCGACTGAACATGTCTAAACTACAGTTGCTGCGTGTGTTCTTAAATGAGTGTTTAATGGCGGTTGCTGTTGAGGTTTTTGGGGTTGTTGAGAAAACGGTAGTGGAGTATCAGGAGGAGAATGATCGACTACGGAGACTCCTGTGGATTACACCGGATATAAAACTATCTGAATAGGTTTATACCAGAATATAGAGATGGAAAGACGTACAAACGTTGTATCAGTGCCATTATGGTTGTCACGACTTCCGCAGAAGTCGGCCCCTCTCCTTGTTCGGGCGGTGTTCGGTGGACGACGTCACCGGTTTACTAGTCATCACCGGTCCTTTTTTCGTTATCCATTGGTTTTGCCTTGTTTCTCATTTCAAACCTGTTGCTCATTCCCCCATTCCTTCTTCACCACACTGTCTGTGTGGGTGGACCATTTCACTTTGTCTGTGATGTGTACGCAGAGGAACTTAGAACTTTCCACCTTCTCCACTACTGTCCCGTTGATGTGGATAGGGGGGTGCTCCCTCTGGTGTTTCCTGAAGTTCGATCATCTCTTTTGTTTTGTTGACGTTGAGTGAGAGGTTGTTTTCCTGACACCACACTCCGAGTGCCCTCACCTACTCCCTGTAGGCTGTCTCGTCGTTGTTGGCAATCAAGCCCTCTACTGTTGTGTCGTCTGCAAACTTGATGATTGAGTTGGAGGCATGCATGGCCACGCAGTCATGGGTGAACAGGTTGTACAGGAGGTGGCTGAGCACGCACACTTGTGGGCCCCAGGGTTGAGACCCAGGGCATCAAGCTTAATGATGAGCTTGGAGGGTACTATGGTGTTGAATGCTGAGCTGTAGTCAATGAACAGCATTCTTACATAGGTATTCTTTTTGTCCAGATGGGATAGGGCAGTGTGCAGTTTGATGGCGATTGCATCGTCTGTGGACCTGTTGGGGCAGTATGCAAACTGAAGTGGGTCTAGGGTGGCCGGTAAGATGGAGGTGATATGATCCTTGACAAGTCTCTCAAATCACTTCATGATGACAGAAGTGAGTGCTACGGGGCGATAGTCATTTAATTCAGTTACCTTTGCCTTCTTGGGTAGAGGAACAATGGTGGCCATCTTGAAGCATGTGGGGACAGCAGACTGGGATAGGGAGCGATTGAATATGTCCGTAAACACACCAGCCAGCTGGTTTGCACATGCTCTGAGGACGCAGCTAGGAATGCTGTCTGGGCCAGCAGCCTTGCGAGGGTTAACACGTTTAAAAGAAGCAGAGGGGGGTCCACAGTCCTTGGTAGCGGGCCGCGTCGGTGGCACTGTTTTATCCTCAAAATGGGCAAGGAAGATGTTTAGTTTGTCTGGAAGCAAGACATCGGTGTCCGTGACGTGGCTAGTTTTCTTTTTGTAGTTCGTAATGGTCTGTAGACCCTGCCACATACGTCTCGTGTCTGAGCCGTTGAATTGCGACTCCACTTTGTCCCTATACCGACATTCCGCTTGTTTGATTGCCTTGCAGAGGGAATAACTACACTGTTAATATTCGGCCATATTCCCAGTCATCTTTCCATGGTTAAATGAGGTGGTTCGCGCTTTCAGTTTTGCGCGAATGCCGCCAACCATCCACAGTTTCTGGTTAGGGTAGATTTTAATAGTCACAGTGGGTACAACATCTCCAATGCACTTCCTTATAAACTCACTCACTGAGTCAGCGTATAAATCAATGTTATTCTCTGAGGCTTCCCGGAACATTTCCCAGTCCGCGTGATCAAAACAATCTTGAAGCGTGGATTCCGATTGGTCAGACCAGCGTTGAATGGTTCTAGACACGGGTACATCCTGTTTGAGTTTCTGCCTATAGGACAGTAGGAGCAAATGGAGTCGTGGTCGTTATTTGCCGAAGGGAGGGCCTTCTATGCAGTTAGAGTAGCAGTGGTCCAGTGTACTGCCCGCGCGAGTGCTGCAATCAATATGCTGATAGAATTTAGGTAGCCTTGTTCTCAAATTTGCTTTGTTAAAATCCCCAGCTACAGTAAATGCAGCTTCAGGATATATGGTTTCCAGTTTACATAGAGTCCAGTGACGTTTCTTAAGGGCCGTCGTGGTATCTGCTTGAGGGGGGATATACACAGCTGTGACAATAACTGACAAGAATTCTCTTGGGAGATATGGTCAGCATTTGATTGTAAGGAATTCTAGGTCAGGTGAACCGAAGGACTTGAGTTCCTGAATGTTGTTATGATTACACCATGAGTCGTTAATAAAGAAGCATACACCCCCGCCCTTCTTCCCAGAGAGGTGTTTTAATTTTGTCAGCGCTACGCATAAAGAAACCCGGTGGCTGTACCGACTCCAACAACATATCCCGAGAGAGCCATGTTTCTGTGAAACAGAGAATGTTACAATCTCTGATGTCTCTCTGGAAGGCAACCCTTGCCCTAATTTCATGACCTTGTTGTCTAGAGACTGGACATTGGCGAGTAATATACTCGGAAGCGGTATCTGGACATTCATTTGTGGCCACTAGATAGCTTTGATATAGCTTGAAGCCATTAAGAAACCATAGCACCCAATTTGAAGAAGACAATGTTCTGATCATTGTCAGATCGCTCCCAACACATAGGAATTCCCACTACTTTAAAATGGTGGAAGCCAGAGATACTGAAGGAATTGAGGTAAAGCGTCTTCCCATTGGAAAAAAAGGTAAACGCTCCGGTCTGTGTAAGTGGGCGATCCCCCTCTCGCGTTAGCATGCTTTCTCGCATGAGCCGTCCTAGACTGCTTCAGGCACTTTGAGAAATTGCACAGACCTCAAACAGTGGCTTTTCTCCTAATCTATGAATTGAAAATATGTCCGTTTGGGCTCATAATGCGCAGAACAAAATTTGGCACAAAATTTGGCAAAAATGTACTACCGTGACTGTGTGTGGGGGAAATCTGTAATATACGGCCAAATCCTTTGGCTCTCCCGTAGGCACCAATGCAGTAACGGCTGGCTCTGGTCTACTTAGCCACCCCACAAGAAAAAACGAGCCAATGAGATTTCCCTCATTAAAATGCAAATAAATTTATAACATTTTTCACATGCGTTTTTCTTGATTTTTTTGTTGTTATTCTGTCTCTAACTGTTCAAACTACCATTGAAATTATAGACATATCATTTCTTTGTCAGTGGGCAAACGTACAAAATCAGCAGGGGATCAAATACTTTTTTCCCTCACTGTATACACCACTACACCCTGCCCGAGCAGGTCCCTGAAGATCTCGTCTACAAAAGATTGGAAGACTGATGGAGCATTTTTCAACCCGTACGGCATGACGAGGTACTCATAGTGGCCTTAGGTGGTACTAAATGCTGTCTTCCACTCGTCTCCCTCCCGGATACGCACCAGATTGTAAGCGCTCCTGAGATCCAATTTTGTGAAGAAACGCGCCCCCGTGTATTGATTCGATTGCACTGGCTATGAGAGGCAGCGGGTAGCTGTACCTCACATTGATCTGATTGATACCCCGATAGTCAATACACGGGTGCAGACCCCCATCCTTCTTCTTCACAAAAAATAAACTCGAGGAGGCAGGTATGCCCAGCACCACGGGAAACGCAGGAGAATCAATGAGGAAAAGACTGACCCCCCTGCGTCACCATACTTAGTGGAGCTGTGGCCTCCCTAATCAGCCCCGACCCTAAATGTCGACTATCTAGGGCATGCACAGGGGAAAGGCACATCAAGAGACACAATGGGGATCCCTAACCTACGGGTAAAAGAACGGTCAATAAAAATCCCAGCTGCGACTGAATCTACTAGCGCCTTAAGCTGGAAATGCAGGGAACACTCAGGAAACTTATGAGCAACAGGGAGCTCTGGGTGAGTCTGGTGCTTACTCACCTGGGGTGACACAACAGTGCTCTGCCTGCCGCCTCGATTCCTGATAAGTGCACTTTGTATGAGTGAAATCTCTGTTTAAGTGCACAACAGTGTTTGTCCAGTCCCATTTCAGTGACATTCTTTGTAATTGTTCTGATAAGCGCATTCAATGTTTTAAATGCAGTCCCAAGCCGTTGCAGTTGTCAGGAGTCGCCTGAGTTAAAATGTATTGTCTTTCAGTTCAGCTCATGTTTCCCCACATGAAGTTATCTATTTCTGGAGCTCAAAGTAAAACTCCATCCACATGGAGATGCTGTGTATCGCTGAAGCGTTACTAGCATGCTAGCAGATACCCATAGACTTGCAGTTTATTGCGCTAACGCTAGTTAGCATTGGTTTGCGAAAACTACCTCAAACTTCCTCTAACAGAGACATAAAAATGGTATCCTCTAATAGGTCACCTAACTCTGGGGAAGTAGATAAAGGGCCTCATTGCCACAATTCCAAAGTATACCTTTAAAGGTCCTTTCTGATTGAGCCCACTTATGCAGCGTTTACCATGAATGGAGTCTCTGCTAACGCGGGAACATTGCCTTTAAAGTTCAATCACGCTGTAACGCTGAATTTCCGTAACACGGATTTAATAGAGCTCTAGTTCTTTGGGTGGGTTTTATTTTTACTTGTTTCTATCACCTACCCCTTTCAGATATACAAAAAAGCAAACAAAAAGAAGCAGGCATGGTAAATTATTGGGATTTTGGTCTGTATATAAAAGGGACACAAGTCATCAGAATCTTGGTATAGGCCTATGCAATTACGGTCTCGAATTAATTGCAATTCATCTGATCACACTTAATGACATTCTGAAGTATATGCAAATTGCCATTATACAAACGGATGCAGCAGACTTTGTGAACATTTATATTTGTGTCCTTCTCAAAACTTTTGGCCACGACTGTAGACTTACAGCCTTTAGACATGCCTGAGTGCACATTACAAGCAATATGCTAGTTCAATAAGCTTTTCATGACAGACAACTTTTTAATCATTCACAGTAAAAGTTACATTAAAAACTGTTCTATAAAAACTGTTCCAACCTGACAGAGATTGAGACGATCTGCAGAGAAGAATGGGAGAAAATCCCCAAATACAGCGGTGCCAAGCTTAATTTCCAAGAAGACTCGATGCTGTAATCGCTGCCAAAGGTGCATCAGCAAAGTACTGAGTAAAGGGTCTGAATACTTATGTAAATGTAATATATATATATATATATATATATATAAATAAATAAAAATGTATTAGCAAAAATGTCTAAAAACCTGGTTTTGCTTTGTCATTATCGGGTAATGCGTGTAGATTGATGAGGGAAAAAAACAATTTCATCAATTTTAGAATAAGGCTGTAACGTAACAAAACGTGGAAAAAGTCAAGGGGTCTGAATACTTTCCAAATGCAATGTATTATCTTATTATGAAGCTATTGCTGATGCATATCAACCATGACCACTGATCTGACCTACAGTGAGCTCCAAAAGTATTGGGACAGTGACACAATCTTTGTTGTTTTGGATCTGTCCTCCAGCACTTTAGATTTGAAATGATACAATGCCTATGGGATTAACGTGCAGACTGTCATCTTTAATTTGAGTGTATTTTCATCCATATCAGGTGAACCGTTTTGAAATTACAGCACTTTTACATAGTTCCCTCCATTTTTGGGGACCAAAAGTATTGGGACAAATTCACTTACATGTGTATTAAAGCAGTCAAAAGTTTAGTATTTGATCCCATATTCCTAGCACGCAATCACTACATCAAGCTTGAGACTCTACAAACTTGTTGGGTGCATTTGCTGTTTGTTTTGGTTGTGTTTCTGAATATTTTATGCCCAATAGAAATTAATAGTAAATAATGTATTGTGTCATTTTAGAGTCACTTCTATTGTAAATAACAATATAATATGTTTCTAAACACTTCTACATTAATGTGGATGCTACCATGATTATGGATAGTCCTGAATGAATCGTGAATAATGATGAGTGAGAAAGTTAGATGAACAAATATCATACCCCCAAGACATACTAACCTCTCACCATTACAGTAACATGGGAGGTTAGTATTTAATATCATACCCCCAAGACATGCTAACCTCTCACCATTACAGTAACAGGGGAGGTTAGTATTTTATATCATACCCCCAAGACATGCTAACCTCTCACCATTACAATAACAGGGGAGGTTAGTATTTAATATCATACCCCCAAGACATGCTAACCTCTCACCATTACAATAACAGGGGAGGTTAGCATTTTATATCATACCCCCAAGACATACTAACCTCTCACCATTACAATAACAGGGGAGGTTAGCATTTTATATCATACCCCCAAGACATGCTAACCTCTCACCATTACAATAACAGGGGAGGTTAGCATTTTATATCATACCCCAAGACATGGTTACCTCTCACCATTACAATAACAGGGGAGGTTAGTATTTCTGGGGGTGTGATATTTGTGCTTCTGTAACTTCTGTAACATTATTCACGAATTCTGGCTGGTATCATACACTGCTCAAAAAAATAAAGGGAACACTTAAACAACACAATGTAACTCCAAGTCAATCACACTTCTGTGAAATCAAACTGTCCACTTAGGAAGCAACACTGATTGACAATAAATTTCACATGCTGTTGTGCAAATGGAATAGACAACAGGTGGAAATTATAGGCAATTAGCAAGACACCCCCAATAAAGGAGTGGTTCTGAAGGTGGTGACCACAGACCACTTCTCAGTTCCTATGCTTCCTGGCTGATGTTTTGGTCACTTTTGAATGCTGGCGGTGCTTTCACTCTAGTGGTAGCATGAGACGGAGTCTACAACCCACACAAGTGGCTCAGGTAGTGCAGCTCATCCAGGATGGCACATCAATGCGAGCTGTGGCAAGAAGGTTTGCTGTGTCTGTCAGCGTAGTGTCCAGAGCATGGAGGCGCTACCAGGAGACAGGCCAGTACATCAGGAGACGTGGAGGAGGCCGTGGGAGGGCAACAACCCAGCAGCAGGACCACTACCTCCGCCTTTGTGCAAGGAGGAGCACTGCCAGAGCCCTGCAAAATGACCTCCAGCAGGCCACAAATGTGCATGTGTCTGCTCAAACGGTCAGAAACAGACTCCATGAGGGTGGTATGAGGGCCCAACGTCCACAGGTGGAGGTTGTGCTTACAGCCCAACACCGTGCAGGACGTTTGGCATTTGCCAGAGGACACCAAGATTTGCAAATTCGCCACTGGCGCCCTGTGCTCTTCACAGATGAAAGCAGGTTCACACTGAGCACGTGACAGACGTGACAGAGTCTGGAGACGCCGTGGAGAACGTTCTGCTGCCTGCAACATCCTCCAGCATGACCGGTTTGGCGGTGGGTCAGTCATGGTGTGGGGTGGCATTTCTTTGGGGGGCCGCACAGCCCTCCATGTGCTCGCCAGAGGTAGCCTGACTGCCATTAGGTACCGAGATGAGATCCTCAGACCCCTTGTGAGACCATATGCTGGTGCGGTTGGCCCTGGGTTCCTCCTAATGCAAGACAATGCTAGACCTCATGTGGCTGGAGTGTGTCAGCAGTTCCTGCAAGAGGAAGGCATTGATGCTAAGGACTGGCCCGCCCGTTCCCAAGACCTGAATCCAATTGAGCACATCTGGGACATCATGTCTCGCTCCATCCACCAACGCCACGTTGCACCACAGACTGTCCAGGAGTTGGCGGATGCTTTAGTCCAGGTCTGGGAGGAGATCCCTCAGGAGACCATCCGCCACCTCATCAGGAGCATGCCCAGGCGTTGTAGGGAGGTCATTCAGGCACGTGGAGGCCACACACACTACTGAGCCTCATTTTGACTTGTTTTAAGGACATTACATCAAAGTTGGATCAGCCTGTAGTGTGGTTTTCCACTTTAATTTTGAGTGTGACTCCAAATCCAGACCTCCATGGGTTGATACATTTGATTTCCATTGATAATTTTTGTGTGATTTTGTTGTCAGCACATTCAACTATGTAAAGAAAAAAGTATTGAATAAGATTATTTCATTCATTCAGATCTATGATGTGTTATTTTAGTGTTCTCTTTATTTTTTTGAGCAGTGTAGTATATCTGATACTGTGGGGTGGTATCATAGTATATCTGATACTGTGGGGTGGTACCATAGTATATCTGATACTGTGGGGTGGTATTATAGTATATCTGATACTGTGGGGTGGTATCATAGTATATCTGATACTGTGGGCTAGTATCATAGTATATCTGATACTGTGGGGTGGTATCATAGTATATCTGATACTGTGGGGTGGTATCATAGTATAACTGTTACTGTGGGGTGGTATCATAGTATAACTGTTACTGTGGGCTGGTATCATAGTACACTGCTCAAAAAAATAATGCATGCGCAGACCAGCTGGCTGGTGTGTTTACGGACATATTCAATCAGTCCCTATCCCAGTCTGCTGTTCCCACATGCTTCAAGAGGGCCACCATTGTTCCTGTTCCCAAGAAAGCTAAGGTGACTGAGCTAAATGACTATCGCCCCGTAGCACTCACTTCCGTCATCATGAAGTGCTTTGAGAGATTAGTCAAGGATCATATCACCTCCATCCTGCCAGACACCCTGGACCCACTCCAATTTGCTTACCGTCCCAATAGGTCCACAGACGACGCAATCACACTGCATACTGCCCTAACCCATCTGGACAAGAGGAATACTTATGTAAGAATGCTGTTCATCGACTACAGCTCAGCATTTAACACCATAGTTCCCTCCAAGCTCGTCATTAAGCTCGAGACCCTGGGTCTCGACTCCAGCCCTGTGCAACTGGGTCCTGGACTTCCTGACGGGCGGTCCCAGGTGGTGAGGGTAGGAAACAACATCTCCACCCCGCTGATCCTCAACACTGGGGCCCCACAAGGGTGCGTTCTCAGCCCTCTCCTGTACTCCCTGTTTACCCATGACTGCGTGGCCAAGCACGCATCCAACTCAATCATCAAGTTTGCTGACGACACTACAGTGGTAGGCTTGATTACCAACAACGACGAGACGGCCTACAGAGAGGAGGTGAGGGCCCTCGGAGTGTGGTGTCAGGAAAATAACCTCTCACTCAATGTCAACAAAACAAAGGAGATGATCGTGGACTTCAGGAAACAGGAGAGGGAGCACCCCCCTATCCACATCGAGGGGGGCTGAAGAAATTTGGCTTGTCACCAAAATCACTCACAAACTTTTACAGATGCACAATCGAGAGCATCCTGTCGGGCTGTATCACCGCCTGGTACGGCAACTGCTCCGCCCACAACCGTAAGGCTCTCCAGAGGGTAGTGAGGACTGCACAACGCATCACCGGGGTTAAACTACCTGCCCTCCAGGACACCTACACCACCCGATGTCACAGAAAGGCCAAAGATCATCAAGGACAACAACCACCCGAGCCACTGCCTGTTCACCCCGCTATCATCCAGAAGGCGAGGTCAGTACAGGTGCATCAAAGCTGGGACCGAGAGACTGAAAACAGCTTCTACCTCAAGGCCATCAGACTGTTAAACAGCCATCACTAACATTGAGTGGCTGCTGCCAACATACTGACTTAAATCTCTAGCCACTTTATACATAGGAATTGGATGTAACAAATGTATCACTAGCCACTTTAAACAATTTTGTATATAATGTTTACGTATCCGACATACTCATATCAAATGTATACACTGTACTCTAAACCATCTACTGTATCTTGCCTATGCCGTTCGGTCATCGACCCAAATCTCTAGCCACTTTAATAATTATAATTGGATGAAATAATGTATCACTAGCCACTTTAAACAATGCCATTTATATAATGTTTACATATCCTACATTACTCATCTCATATATATGTGTATATACTGTACTCCATACCATCTACTGCATCTTGCCTATGCCGGTCAGCCATCGCTCATCCATATATTTATATGTACATACTCGTATTCATTCCTTTACTCTTGTGTGTATAAGGTAGTTGTTGTGAATTTGTTAGATTACTTGTTAGATACTACTGCATGGTCGGAACTAGAAGCACAAGCATTTCGCTACACTCGCATTAACATCTGCTAACCATGTGTATGTGACAAATAAAATTTGATTTGATTGATTTGATTTGATAGTATATCTGATACTGTGGGGTGGTATCATAGTATATCTGTTACTGTGGGCTGGTACCATAGTATATCTGATACTGTGGGGTGGTATCATAGTATATCTGATACTGTGGGGTGGTATCATAGTATATCTGATACTGTGGGGTGGTACCATAGTATATCTGTTACTGTGGGCTGGTACCATAGTATATCTGATACTGTGGGGTGGTATCATAGTATATATGGGTTAAGGTTTGGGATACACATAAAATGAAAATCTCCAAAACAACTTTGCTGGATGCGAACCAGCAACCTTTGGCACCAGAAGCAGAAAACCTTACCTAGGAGTCTGCCACTGGTGCCAAAAGCTGCACGTTGGAATCCAGCTAAATTGTTTTTGAGATTTTTGTTTTATGCCTATTCCAAACCTTAACCATTTAGAGTTAATGCCTAACCTTACGATTTATGAGTTAATGAAACCATTGGCACCAGAGGCTGTTGCTTACGCCCATTCGCCATCCCCGTTCACAACACCCTAGCATAACCGAAACCTACTTGAAGGTAACAGCTCACTGTTGCCCCTCGTGGTCGGTTTCCACGTATCCGAATACTGACTTGTATCACAGGTGACCTGGCTGGTATAGAAACATTTTATTCTCTAGTAAACATCCATCCACATGGCGGTGCTGTGATGTGTTTACGGGCTCACCAATGACTGATACAAACAGAAGAAGACCATACGGACGTAAAACTGGGAGAGGGTTTGTTTAGTTTGTGGCCGGTGGCTACCATTTTCCCTCGTGGACAAAACCATACCGCAGACAAAAGGGTTTAGTTATCAGTGTATTCGGCCATACTAGCTGAATACCCACCTTCCAGTCGGCTGAACATGTCTAAACTACAGATGTTGCGCGTGTTTTTAAATGAGCGTTTAACGGCGGCTGCTGTGGAGATTTTCGGGGCAGTTGAGAAAACGGTAGCGGAGTACCAGGAGGAGAACGACAATCTACGGAGACTGCTGCGGATTACACCGGACAGAAACCTATGTAGAAAAGGTTCGTATGTAGATTACAAATATCTACCTACAATAATGTTTTATGAACAGCTAAGTTGTTTAAGCTAACAGTGATCACCATTTTATATATATATAAAAACTTACCGTGCATGTTGAAGTTTCACAAACATCTTATTGAAATAGAATATAGGTATGCGCACTCAGGCATGTCTAAAAGCTGTGTATATATCAATCTCTATACAGTACCAGTCAAAAGTTTGAACACACCTACTCATTCAAGGGTTTTAATGTATGTTAACTATTTTCTACATTGTAGAATAATAGTGAAGACATCAAAACTATGAAATAGCACATATGGAATCATGTAGTAACCAAAAATACATTTTTTATTTGAGATTCTTAAAATAGCCACCCTTTGCTTTGATGACAGGTTTGCATACTCTTGGCATTCTCTCAACCAGCTTCACCCAGAATGCTTTTCCAACAGTCTTGAAGGAGTTCCCACATATGCTGGGCACTTGTTGGCTGCTTTTCCTTCACTCCGTGGTTCAACTCATCCCAAACCATCTCAATTGGGATGAGGTGGGGGGATTGTGGAGGCCAGGTCATCTGATGCAGCACTCCATCACTCTCCTTCTTGGTCAAATTGCCCTTATACAGCCTGGAGGGCTGTGGGTCATTGTCCTGTTGAAAAACAAATGATAGTCCCACTAAGCGCAAACCAGATGGGATGGTGTATCACTTCAGAATGCTGTTGTAGCCATGGTGGTTAAGTGTGCCTTGAATTCTAAATAAATCAGTGTCACCGCAAAGCACCATCACACCTCCTTCTCCATGCTTCACGGTGGGAACCACACATGCAGAGATCATCCGTTCACCTACTATGCATCTAACAAAGACACGGCGGTTGGAACAAAGTCTAAAATCTGGACTCATAAGACCAAAGGACACATTTCCACCGGTCTAATGTCCATTGCTCGTGTTTCTTGGCTCAAGCAAGTCTTTTATTCTTATTGGTGGCATTTAGTAGTGGTTTCTTTGAAGCAATTTGACCATGAAGGCCTGATTCACGCAGTCTCCTCTGAACAGTTGATGTTGAGATATGTCTGTTACTTGAACTCTGTGAAGCATTTATTTGGGCTGCAATTTCTGAGGATGGTAACTCTAATGAACTTATCCTCTGCAGCAGAGGTAACTCTGGGTCTTCCTTTGCTGTAGCGTTCCTCATGAGAGCCAGTTTCATCATGGCACTTGAAGAAACTTTAAAAGTTTCCATATTGACTGACCTTCATGTCTTAAAGTAATTATGGACTGTCATTTCTATTTGCTTATTTGAGCTGTTCTTGACATAATATGGACTTGGTCTTTTACCAAATAGGGTTATATTCTGTATACCACCCCTACCATGTCACAATACAACTGATCAAACACATTAAGGAAAGAAATTCCACAAATTAACAAGGCACACCTGTTAATTGAAATGCATTCCTGGTGACTACCTCATGAAGCTGGTTGAGAGAATGCCAAGAGTGTGCAAAGGGTGGCTATTTTGAAACATCTCAAATATAAAATATTTTGATTTGTTTAATACTTTTTTGGTTACATGATTCCATATGTGTTATTTCATAGTTTTGTCTAAACTATTATTCTACAATGTAGAAAATAGTAAAAATAATAACCATGGAAGGAGTAGGTGTCCCAACTTTTGACTGGTACTGTATATCATAGAGATGAAGTGTCATTTCTATTTTATGTGGTATAGATAACCTCTGCTCCTCCTCGCCTTCCCTCCAGAGTCCCTTCGGTTATCTGTTGCGGTCTCTGAAGACGAGGTTCCCCCTGAGCAGCAGCACTGTGAGCAGGAGTGGAGACCCAGTCTGCAGCAGGAGGACCTAGAACCCACACAGATTAAAGAGGAACAGGATGAACTCTGGACCTGTCAGGAGGAAGAGCAGCTTCAAGGGCAGGAGGCTGATATCAGTGTGTTCAAATTACCTTGTGTGAAAAGTAAATGCTATCAGGAAAACCCACAGTCCTTTACTATTCCCCAAACCCAGACGGTGGAGAACAGAGACAGTAACTCTAAACCAGTGGATCTCCCACATTTTGTCACCGTTACCCACCTAGAGGGTCTTGACATTCCCTGTGACCCTCCAGATAATCAAAACTATAGCCACAGCTCATCTGTAAGCAGTGACCCAGTAGGACTTAGGCTGCTGTCACCATTCCGTCACAGCCCATCACTGGATCCCAACCTATCAATGGGGGAACACTGTTCCAAACCCAGCACCACGTCTAGAAAAACTCACCGCTGCTGTGACTGTGGTGAAACGTTTGCTCTGAAAGCTGACCTACAGGAGCATTTGACTCTCGCCAAGAAGAGACCCAGCGAATGCCAACTCTGCAAAAAACGCTACAACTCCAGCTGTAAATTGAAGGCCCATGTCAGACTCTGTCACGTGGAGAGACCCTGCACCTGCCCCTTTTGTGGAAAGACCTTCAAACTCAAAGGACATCTGTCCAGACATATGAGGATTCACACAGGAGAGAAACCATTTAGCTGTGGAGACTGTGGGAAGAGCTTCATTCAGAAGGGGGACCTAATGAGACACATACTGACTCACACAGGAGAGAAACCATTTAGCTGTAGAGGTTGTGGGAAAAGCTTCAATCGGAAGGGGAACCTAACTGAACATATACGGACTTGCACATACTGAGTTACACAGGAAAGAAAGTTCCCAAAGAAACATCTTGTTAGAAGATGGACAACTCTTTGGAAAAGCAAAGCAACTCTGGATCATTAATTCTCTGGGTTTCAGATAAATAGATGTCATGAATTTACTTTTGCAAAACATTCTATGTAAAAGTTTGATTTGATCCAGTAATTAAATTAAAGGTCTGCTGTTCAAAGTCTCCTGATGTATTCGCATCATTATAAACAGGAATTCCTGTTTAATTCCGAGAATAGTCCAAGAAATTGTCCTTGCATTCGTCAGATAATTTTTCAAATCTATAGACTGATCTATGGTCAGATGTTTCCCCTCCTCATGGTTATTAAACATTATATATATATATATATATATATATATATATATATATATATATATATATATACACACACACAAATGATCCCCCTCTTGCCATTTCTTGAATGTAATGAATGTAACTCTAAGCAATGTAACAAGACCATAACTAATGAAATCCGTTGCATGGAAGATCTGCTCTATACCCGATTAAGCTGACATATGCAGCATTGACCATGAATGCAGTCTCCGCAGATCCTCTGCACTATGGATTGAATCTAGTCCCAAGGTGGTATTTGGAAAAGAGAGCTGACTTCTTCCTACTTGCTATGGCCAACACTTACCATGGGAGGGCAGCAGGCCACCGTTTTAATAGGTAATGAGTTGGAAGTGTTAATAATGAAAAAACAATTTATTGGCCAAGAAAATAATTTTATTTTCTCTAAATAAAATGCATTGAAATATTGACAAACATATTAGTCCTTCACAAAGTCACAGAACCTCAAGGAATTATTACGTATTTAAACAAGCTGCCATAATTTGAACTCCACAACGTCAAAATGCCAACCTCAATTCAACATAAATTGACATTAATTACAAGGGGGTTTCCCTTCATTTTAAAATAAATGACAGAACTTTACAAAGATGGGTTAGAGTCCACATCTTTCAGTACTAGTGATTCCCAGACACGCTACGTTGGGTGTGACAGTTTTGTAACTTGCATGATATTGTAATTGTCTACAGTGTAATTTCTACACCAGCTAGACGTGAATGTTTGATATGTTTGTAGATGGTTTGATCAGTTACATAAAATACAAATGTACCAAGCGTGCTCATGGAAGCACTGAACACGGTCTATTCACTTCATATCCCTTGATAACTATTGAAAAGATCTAAGAAATGCAGGCAAAACATCACACAAAAGAAAAAGGTGCCCACAGAAGTTCAACTGTCACATCTTGGGGGAATTTAAATAAAACCATTACATCTACCATTTTCAACCATTAACCTTCGTTCTCTAAAACAATATCTGCTTTAAATCTATAAATAATGTCACCTTTTCATCTACCATACTTTAAAATATTCTCTACAGTACAAAATAAAAATCCAGTGGGTTCCCTTCATTGCAAGAAATGAGCTCAGTCTCCCTTTTCAGTAATAATATACACTAACAGTATACAAAACACTACAGTGAGGAGACATTTAAAATACACGAGATAAAGTCCAGCTTTGACCGATGCATTGTGCGCATCCCTTTGGGATTTGAGTAGAAATGGCAGAGCCCTCAAATTGGAATGTACCAAACTGCCTTAGAAAATGGCAGCCACTTGGCTACACATGGAAACGGCTTGAAAAAGACACTGGAGAATCTAGCTACCATTTATATAAAAAGGGCCCTTGCTTGCTGTGCCTATTGTGGAAAGAGGGTTTGATTTCCAGATACATATAGTGTCTACTAGCCCTGGCCTCATAGCAGAGTGGTTGTATCAACTGTCGAGTCCATCCCTATGGTATATGAAGGAGTGTGTCTCAGCGTTCACAGATATTCATACCAAACCCTGTTGGGACAACCACCTGTTTCTGTCCATCCAGGGTCATTGCCCCACACACAGTGGACTGTCCTTAGGGCTCAAAGTTCAACCACAATTACAAATCCATGTTTCTGCTGAATAGATGACACACCTGTTGGAAAATCAACTTCAGTGAGGCTCAATGCAAGTTCACGTTTGAACACAAGTACCCTAATAGTAAAGACAGTGTTTGACTCATGTACCTTCAGTTTGAAACCTGATCTGACATAGAGCAATAAATAAACTATTTTCAAAGGCTCTATAATACATATTAAAAGGCTTAATGGACATTTACTATATTCACAATCCACTGAGATAATTCAAATTGTTTTCTTCATATGCAGTACCTTTCCATCCAGACACGCACATAACATACAAGGTTAACTCTGTACCACCATCAATATTAACCCACAAAAACCCATGACTGGTCCCACATCTGTTTGTGTCGTCTTGGCAACTCCTATGGTCTTTGTCACACCACACTACCATAGGAGTTGGGCAGATGGTCGGCACAAACAGATCTGGGACCAGGCTAGGACCCAGCAGCCTCACAGAAGAACCGGTTCTATCCCCAGAGTAATCTACTCAAGAGTCTTTGTGTTTTCGGACACTCTGACCCTCTTCAATTACCTATTCATTCCTCCATTACCTCATATCAATTTCATGACCACTCCCACCCCCATTATGACATCATCTGTAACCACAGAAACAAGACCAAACATGAGGAAAACCACCCAGGATATGGGTGGTTTTCCTCAAGTCTTCAGAACAAAGACATGAGACGGTGCTTCTGAAAATAAAAAGAAATTAACCGATATTTCCGGTGGCCTTCATCGGAGTCAGCAGTAGCATGCAACAGAAACAATCCTTCATTTCATTAGCACCCAGTTGTATTTCACTAAGCTGGATCACAAAATAGATCCTGCTTAGTGAAATACCACCCTGAAATGGTGGCATACATCATAGAGTCGATAAATAACCTTAGTCTAACACATACGGCCAACCAGTGTTTTACCTCAGCTGGTGGAAGGCCTCTGGTTTGATGTCAGAGAAACACAGGAACTTGGCCCATAGAAATAGAATCCCTAGAAAAGGATAAAGGCCCTCAGCAATTTGAATGGGGATCTCTTGACCGTTCTAGGGATTCTATGATTTGTTGCTCTAGAGTAAATCAAAACGGTTTGAAGTACAAAGCAAAGCAGGCATTGAGTGAGTGACAGGTTCATCATTATAGGATGCTGGTCTAGTCAAGTGCAGTTTGTCATCAGTAATTCAGACCAATAGTCAGTTAAACATCTATACTAATCAACATCTTCAGTGGAAACTAAACCACCTAGGACCCCCACCTGAACACTGTGTGTGTGATGAATCCAGTCGTTTTGGTAAATCCAGTCATTTCAGTAAAATGGACCATGGCTAACAAGTCACTATTCTACCCAAAAAGCTGGTCCAGAAGCTTCAGTCAAGCAGTCTAATCAAGGTAGTAGCCTTCTGGGACTGCTGGTGTGTAACCGAACATGATTGTTTTGGCATGAGAGAGGTAAAATTCCAGTGAGAGTCAGTCTGTGGTTGATATGACTGTGGTGTCAGTGTCCTTTGCCACCTATTCAGAAAGGTATCGTGTTTGAGGAGACAGTGGTCTGGGTTCTGTGTATCAAACAGCAGTGTTGTATTTGCAGTGGTGTTGAATGGCAAGGTCAGGTAAGAGGTGGTGTTACTGCGTAAGGTTATAAGTAGTGGTGTACAGCAGTGATGTGACTGACAGACCTTGAATAACTGTGTGCAACCATTAGTGGGGAGTCTTCACTGTTTGTGTGTACACACACACCCATCAGTGGTGTGTCTCCAGCTCCACCACTGTCCACTCGCCCTGGGGGGACTGGCCGGGGGCCTCCGGGGAGAAGCTGCTGACCGACGTGACCGTGGCTGAGGGAGGGGTGAGGGGGGGCAGCAGGTTGGGCCACAGGCTGGCCTCCAGGGGGCTCAAGGTGCCTCCTCTGCCCCCGGGCAGCAACAGCAGGGAGGAGCAGCTGTCGCCCGTCAGCAGCAGGGTCTGGTTGATCAGCTGCTGGACAATGTCAACTTTCTTCCCCCAGTCCAGGTCCAGGGGAAGGGGGCATTCTGGGGAGGCGTCCCGGGACACTTCCTGCTCGGGGGAGTCTGGAGAGGGACTGAGAGTGGAAGTGGAGTTGCTATCGCCTCCGTCCTCGTCCAATACCTCTCGACGGTCACTGTTACTGTCAACCTCTTTCTCCAGCGGGGCTTCTTCGCGTTGTTCGAGCTGGACATTAACCTCAATTTCCTTCCCCTCCTCTTCATCACTCTCCAGGGCTTCATAAATGGTATGGAGACCAGAGGAAGGCGAAAGCAGCACTGTTGCCTGCCCTTTTTGGGGCTGTGCCTGCTCCTCCTCCCTCCTCAGCTCCTCCTCCTCCTGCTGCCACTGCATAATCTGCTGTCTCTGCTCCACCTCCTCCCTCCTCAGCTCCTCCTCCTCCTGCGCCACCTCCTTTTTCTTAATTTCCTTCTCCTGCTCGCTCTTCTTCCTCGCCTCTTCGTCCTTTTCTTCTTTGGGTTTTCCCTGCTGTTCTCTGCGTTGCTGCAGCTCTAGTAGTTGTTGCTGGTGTCGTTCCAGTCTGCGGAGCTGGGGGCTGGCCTGCAGGCGAGGGCTCCGGGGGGGCAGGTCAGCACAGGTCAGCCTGGGTGGGGTCAAGAGGTCACAGTGGGGGTTGGGGTGGTGGTTGCGGCGGTAGTGTAGCTGGGGGAGCGCGTCGAGCCCTGCGAGGAGAAAGTGGAGATCACCCGGTGGGAAGCGTGTGTTAGAAAGAGAGAAAGACAGACAGACAAGTGAGGGAGCAGTGCAGTGTGGGTGAGAGCAGAGAACCGAGACTGTGGGTATTGTAGTCTACACCAAGGAGACGTTAGTGGGAGGAGTTTAAGACTGAGTGATGTAGCGCCCTGGTATTCTACACCCAGTAAAAATGTATCTTCGAGAGATTGTAATTTGTATGTTTGTGGCTTGAAAAGTGATGTATTGTGTATCATCACAGGCAACTTACAACTATTATATTGTACAGGTAACTGCCAAAATAAAGGAAACGCCAATGTCTTAATAGGGTATTGGGCCACCGCGAGCCAGAACAGCTTCAATGCAACTTGGCATAGATTCTACAAGTGTCTGCAACTCTATTGGAGGAACGCAACACCCTTTTTGGTGTTTTGTTGATGGCGGTGGAAAATCTCAGGCGCCGCTCCAATATCTTCCGCAAGTGTTCAACTGGGTTGTGTTCTGGTGACAGACTGCCATGGCATATGGTTGATATTTTCATGCTCATCAAACCATTCAGTGACCACTCGTTCCCTGTGGGGGGAGGGCAGTGTCATCCTATGGGGGCATAGCCATGGTAACCAAACCAACCCAGCATATTCATACATGGCCTAAGCATGATGGGATGTTAATTGTTTAATTAACTCAGGAAGCACCAACTTTAATATACTTTGTAACCCTCATTTACTCAAGTGTTTCCATTATTTTGGCAGTTACCTGTAGATTTTCATACATTTCTGGCTTAGGGGCTGTTTGAACGCTAAATTGACAATTGTAGCTGGGCCTAATGGTTTAGGATAGCCAAAGTGTGTCAATGTAGGACTACTGAACCCAGGAACTACCTCCTCACTCACATGATATCATAGGCAAGATGTGCAACACTTGACAGCCTGAAAAGCAAAGCGTGTAAAAGAGGTGGGGACAGGGGTGAAGTGAAGCAATGGGAGAAACAGGAGAAATGGTGACAGCAGGGAGATGGTGGGAGGGGCGGGGCATTGGCTGGGGAAGTTAAAGCCGAAGAGCAAATATAGCGATCCATTTCGTTAACCTTTTCAAAATGTGACTTCCCAAACAAAATATGCTGATAGTATTTTTTTTTGTGCAAAAGTTGTGCAATAAAGCGGCTTCCTGTATATGCAGTAACTACCAACTATAGTCTTGAGAAATTAAAAATAAAGAAAAGCTTGTGAGCAACCAACCATTTCCTTCAGTCCCTGTGGGGAGCTGGTGAGTAAGTGACATGCAAGACAAGCCCTTTCACCATGCATCAGTACATTGACAGCAGCACCATGTGAACTGGACTGCGTCTGAAATGACACCATATTGCCTATATAGTGCACTACTTTTGGCCAGGGCCCGTGCATTATTTAGGGACTAGGGTGCCATTTCGAACAAAGCCCTCAAACCAAAGCCAATGAGTGTCAGTCAGTGACATGCAAACAAGGCGTCCCAAGGGTAAAGTAGTTAAACAGTGCGGTTAAATAGTGTGCAGAGAAAATCTCAAACAATGCAGAGGCCAGGCAGAACGGAAACGAAAAGGCAAAACACACATTACTAGAAGAAAATAAACACTGGTGGGTCTATTGTTTGGATGATGGTGAACCTTCTTGATGTTGTTTCTCAGTTCGTCTGGTGGAGGAGGAATCCAGCGGCCCAAGGAAGGGTTACTCCACCAGGTCTTACATCCCGGGTCACAGTACAGAAAGGGGAGGAGCAGCTGAGGGGAGGTGGGAGTTTGATTGACATCCTCCATAATGTCTGTTGAGCCCTATTCTGGATGATGGGAGTAGGGTGTGGAGTGTATGTGAGGATGTAAGTATGAATGCTTCCTTGCTGGGAGACCATTAGTGCTTTTGAATCCATATGCCCCACGGGTATATAATGTCTCCCACATAAGGTTGACACAACCTTGACTCCCATGTTATTGGACTTAATATCTCTGATTAGTACAAAATGTGCCATCCAATCCCCACTTGAATAAAACTGTCCGGGAGAGAGGAGTCATGTCAAATATCTAATCTTTATTTAAAGCTTGGTACTGGTAAATACTCCAACAGGACAAATGTAAAGGGGGTCAGTCTAACCTTAAAGTGCAGAAGGAAAGGGGAGTGCTCGGGAGGAGGACAGATGTCTGTTTCTTAATGATTTAAAACAGCAAGAAAATACAATCAACATTCACCAGCATTTTCCTGTTCAGTAAAAAGGGTCGGATAAATACAAAGTTTAACATTTCATTCCACATTTTCTTTTACGTTTCTTCTTAGGAGCTGCTTCACAACAGCCCAGTCAATCCAACTCAAACCATGCCAGTTCATGTTTCAGATATGTTAATTAAAAAGAAAAGAAAAAACACATTCTAATCGTAATAGTAGTAGCTATTGCACATACAGGAGTTTTAAGCCATATACTCATAAGGTAATATCATACGAGGGAAGTGCCACTGTATTTAAAGTCTTTATTTCTTCCCTTATTTTGCGCTCAGTTTTTTTTTTATTACATTTTGATCACATCCACCCCAGTTGGAGAGGTTGGGGACAAAACAATGACGACGACTAACACAGTAAAGGTGCATTACTGGTATGTAGGGAAGTGGGCGGGGGACTATACGTTACCTGTGAGAGAGTTCTCAGTGTTTTCACAGATAGTGGAGTAGTAGGGCGGCTGGGTGACAAGGGGGCCCTCCCCAGGCATCTGGGGGGCCGCGAACAGCGCGGGGTCCAGGGGTTTCAGATCCCCCGTGTCCCCCAGCTCTGCCTCAAGCGTCCCACACAACATGTACTGCTGCTCCTCTGGGTTGGAGACTAGAAGGGAGTCTGCCGAGGCAGCCTGTTGCTGGGGCGGCCGCAGGGTCAGCTCCTGGATGAGTGACAGGTCCTTGGCCTCCTCAGGCAGCTCCTCCAGGGAGAAGATGCCAGGACTCTTGGCGCAGCTCTCAGCCGTGGAGTGGGTATTGTTGGACGCCGTCATGTCGTAGGCGTAGGATGCCGCCGAGTTGGCAGACTGGGGGGTGTCTCCGCCCTCTTCTGCGCCACCGCTGGTCTCCTCCCCTTCCTCCAGGGCAGACAGGCAGCGCTGGGCGCCGGGCTTGCTGTCGAAGGTGACGTTGTTGATGCCCTGGCCCAGCTCATCCAGCTGGGCCTCGCCCTCCATGTCGCTGGCCTCATCCTCTGTGGAGGACGAGGGGTTGGATGAGGGTGCTGTGGCGGGGTTCCCTGGGACCTCGTTGGCTGGCAGGGTCTCTGCTTCCTCCCCCTCTCCGTCCTCTCTCTCCAGGTGGATGCCTAGGTCCAGGTCCTCCAATTCAGGCTGGAGGGAGAGCACGGGTACCAGGGCGGCAGGCAGGGTGTGGAGCTTCCCCCCCTCAGAGCGAGACTCCACCCCGGAGCTGCTGTTGTAGTCACAGAGCTCCTCTGGGGTGCTGGTCTCGCTGCTGCTGTGGACAGCCAGCTCCGTAGCGCTTAGGGTGCTATAGGGTGACATTCCGCGGCCGGAGGCAGCTATGGGGGACAGGGAGTGCAATGGGGCTAGGGTCTCTTTTTCAAGTGGAGATGCAGGGGCAGGCTGGTGTGAGGGCTCATGCAGGGCTGGAACAAATGGTGTGGCAGCCAGCTGCAGCCAGGGCTGAGCGGAGTACAGGGTGGGTGTCTCCATGTCAGCCTGCCAGGGGTCTGAAGAGGGGCTGGTAGGGGTCTGCAGGGGGGCGGCTGAGGCAGCCTGGGGGTGCGGCTGGGCCCAGGGGTCACAAAAGGAGTTGGGGTTGGGTTGGTCCCCCTGGGCGGCCAGGGCAGAGGGCAGCAGCGGGGCAGGCGGGGCTCGGTTCAGGTTATCCAGTCTCTCATCCTCCGCAAAGTCATCCTCGTCTGCATTCCCGTAGCTCTCCAGCCCGCTCTCAGTCACCCCCTCACTGGCCATCTCCACATCTTCATCATCCTCATCCTCGTTATGCCTCACTCTTCTCGGGTCATCCGCCCGTTCCGAACCCACCTCCATGTCGCACACCCGGTCTCCATCTTCATCGTAGTCATCAAAATCATTGGTCGGGATGTCGGGCACCTTCTCAAAGTCAGGCGAGCCGGCCGAGGCAGACATGCCCTCCATGTCGATGGCACCCTTCAGACTGGCGTCTCCTAGGTCATCCATGCTCTCTGTGCCCTCCAGGACGCCCGGAGCGCTCAGCTCCGACACCCCCTGCTGGCTGCAGCTCACCTCCTCAGAGTCCAGCTCCGATAGCAGGGCGCCACCTGCACGCCACCCCGAGCCTGCAGGGCCGGCTGAGCCAGGCCTGGACTCTTCTGTGGGCTGGGTGCCGCTCATTTCTGACACAGACACCTGCTGGCTGCCCTCCCTCTCCTCATCCTCTTCTTCATCCATGTTGAGCTGGGCTTTCTCTGAGGCATTTGGAGGGCTGGGTGTAGCCACTGCTGTGGGGATGTCCTGGGGGAAGGTTTGGTCTGGTGCTGGCTGTGTCGGGGCTGCTGGGACAGTCTCTGGTTGTACAGACCTCTCCTCCTTGGCAACAGTGACCAGTGGGCTCTGTGGTGGAGCTGGAGCCAGCCTGAGTGGGCTCTGTGGTGGAGCTGGAGCCAGCCTGAGTGGGCTCTGTGGTGGAGCTGGAGCCAGCCTGAGTGGGCTCTGTGGTGGAGCTGGAGCCAGCCTGAGTGGGCTCTGTGGTGGAGCTGGAGAAGTAATATCCTGAGGAGTTGGGGCCGAAACCTCTTCTCTGGGCTCCAGTGCCACTGCTGGCGAAGACGCAGACCCTGGTGCTGGGACTTCTGAAGCTGACACTTCTGGCTCTGCTGCGGCTGTCACGGTGACTGTTCCCACAGCTGCCACTGCTGCAGCTGGTGTGGCTGCAGACTTGGGAGCTCCAGGTCTGGCAGTGAAGGGCAGGACAGACTGGGTTGGTTTGGAGGCTTGTTTGACCGACTGGGGGATGGTGCTGCCCACCGGCTTGTTGCTGGGGGAGGCAGGGGGGGTCTTGCCCTGGGGCTGTCGGTTGGCAGGGGGCCGCGTGGTGGGAGGGGCTTTACGTTTGGGCAGGGGTTTGGGGTCCTGTGATTTAGGGCGGGCTGGCTTGGTGTCTGTCGCCTTGGTGGGATGGGGCCTTTTGGAGGCGGGCTCGGGTCTGGAGGCTGAAGTCGCTTTAGGGGGGTCAGGTTTGGTCGTTTTGGTAGTGGTGGCTGTTGCAGGCTTTCTGGCTGCGGCAGTGGTTGCTGGTCTGCTGACATCTGTAACTGAGCAGAAATAATTTAAACATGCCTTGACATGCATATCTCTCCTCAACTTAAAAATATAAATGGTACCTTCTCAAGTTGATTTTGAGATACATACAGGTGATGCTCAAGACCAATCCAAATAGAATCAAGTGAGTTACATTCATGGTACAAATCAACTTGTAAGGCATGTGCACCTTTCTTGGCAGGGCCTGTAGGTTTGGGCGCCTGCACTGTGGTAGTCCTGCCAGTAGAGGGGGCTGTGGTGCCGACTCTGGAAGCTGCAGGTCTGCTGGAGCCGGCAGCGGGTGGCTTGGATGTGCCCATTAACAGGCCAGTGTGACCAGTGGCAGGCCTGGGGAAGAACACATTTTATTTATTTAACCAGGGTAGGTTATTGAGAACACATTCAAGTCTACAATAACCTGACCAAGAGGGCACAATGATGGGCTCCTGAGTGGCGCAGCAGTCTAAGGCACTGCATCTCAGTGCTCGAGGCGTCACTACAGACCCTGGTTCAATTCACAACCGGGAGTACCATGATTGGGAGTACCATAGGTCAGCGCACAATTGGCCCAGCGTCACCCAGGTTAGGGTTTGGTCAGGGTAGGCCGTCATTGTAAATAAGAATTTGCTCTTAACTGACCTGCCTAGTTAAATGAAGGTAAAATACATCATTTTATTCAAATTATTAAAAATAAAAACACCGACAGAGAGCTGGCTTGCTTCTAGCTCCTAGGAAACTTTGCAGTATTTCGCTTTTTTATGTATTATTTTTTACATGGTTAGCCCAGAAAAATGTGTGTCTTACATACAGCCGGGAAGAACTATTGGATATCAGAGGTGGTAACTCACCAACACCACCAGCATTACGACCAGGAATACAACTCCCTGAAGCGATAACCTTTGTTCGCACCCACAATGGCAATTGAACTAATTCCAGAGGCCGACCCAAAACAACACCGGCGGAGGAGTGGTACTCGGTCTTCTAGCCTGACTTAGGAGGCGCGCACCCCACCCACATCATCAGAGTGTATTACTAGCTAATGTTCAGTCTCTGGATAATATAGTTGACGAGCTCAGGGCAAGGGTTTCTTTCCAGAGAGACATCAGGGACTAACATACTGGGTTTCACGGAAACATGGATTTCTCGGGACATACTGTCCGAGTCCGTCCAGCCAGTTGGGTTCTCAGTTCATCGCGCAGACAGGAATACATATATCTCTCCAGGAAGAAGGGCGGGGGTGTATGTGTCATGATTAATGACTCATGGTGTAATTGTGATAACATACAGGAACTCAAGTCCTTTTGTCACCTGACCTTATGCAGACCGTATTATCTCCCAAGAGAATTTTCTTCGGATGTAGTCACGGCCGTGTGTATCCCCCCCTCAAGCCGATACCACGACGGCCCTCAAAGAACATCATGCAAACTGGAAACCACATATCCTGAGGCTGCATTTATTGTAGCTGGGATATTAAAGCAAATTTGAGGAAAAGACTGCCAAAGTTCTATGAACATATCGACTGTAGTACTTGCGCTGCTAAAACACTTAACCACGGTTACGCCAACTTCCAGGATGCCTACAAGGCCCTCCCCCACTTTCATTTCGGGCAAATCTGACCACTACTCCATTTTGCGCCTTCCTTCCTATAGGCAGAAACTCAAACAGGAAGTACCGGTGCTAAGAAAAATTTATTGCTTTGATCACGCAGACTGGGATATGTTCCGGGTAACTTCTGAGAATAATAGACAAATATACTGATACAGTAATAATACTAAACTAATAACAGCTTCCATCTCCAGGCCATCAGAATTCAATAGTCACCACTAGCCGGTCTCCGTCCAGTACCCTGCCCTGAACTTTAGTCACTGTTACTAGCCGGCAACCACCCGGTACTCAACCCTGCACCTTACCGACAGCTGCCCCATGTACATAGTCATTGAACACTGGTCACTTTAATAATGTTTACATACTGTTTCATATGTATTTACTGTATTCTAGTCAAGGATCATCCTATATAACTACTGCTGTACACACCTTTTCTATTCATAATGTCTACACACACCATCATATACATTACGGACTGTGACATTGCCATTCTAATATTTATCTTAATTACTTTCCTTTTATTTTGAGGATTTGCGCGTATTGTTCGGTATTACTGCACTGTTGGAGCTAGAAACAAGCATTTCGCTAGAACCGCGATAACATATGCGACCAATACAATTTGATTTTAACAATAGCAGAGATGTAATGTTAGCGGACAATAGCAGACATGAGTATAATGTATGGCAAGACTAAACACAAAATAATAAAAAAACAGACCTGTTTGCTTTAATGAAAAATGAGTTCAGAGAAGACCCTCAAGGGCAAAATGGACACCATCTGCTGTTCACAAGAATGAATACCTACTAACTGATTGTACATAGTGTACAAAACATTACATTTTGAGCTGTACCCGCTTTTGCCCTCAGAACAGCCTCAATTCGTAGGGGCATGGACTCTACAAGGTGTTGAAAACTCCAAACCTTCCCACAGTTGTGTCAAGTTGCCTGGATGTCCTTTCGGTGGTGGACCGTTCTTGATACACACTGTAAACTGTGTAAAAAACACAGCAGTGTTGCAGTTCTTGACACACCTCAAACCGGTGCGCCTCGCACATACTACCATACCCCGTTCAAAAGGCAGTTAAATATTTTGTTTTACCCATTTACCCACTGAATGATACAGAATCCATGTCTCAATTGTCTCAAGGCTTAAAAATCCTTCTTTAACCTGTCTCCTGCCCTTCATCTACACTGACTGAAGTTGATTTAACAAGTGACATCAATTGGGGATCATAGCTTTCACCTGGCCAGTCTCATGGAAAGAGCAGGTGTTCCTAATGTTCGGTGCACTCAGTGTATGACTTTAGGCAGCTGATCAAATGGTACTGAACCAATGTAGGCTAATAGGCTTGGGACTTTACTATGATAAATTCACTCTAAACCTGAGAAAGTCAGTAGTGGTTATTCACCTGCTCAGTGCTCCCCAAGCTAGAAGAGTCAAGGGCCGTCCTGCACTACATAAAACAATTTCAAGAGGTAACAGAAAACCATTAACAAGGCCCGTTCACTGTCTGCCTGCAACGCATCGCTTAGTCATTTTCTAATTCCAGTCTAGTGGGGAAGAGGAAAGGATGGAGTGGGAAAGCGGGATTGTGGAAAATGAACAGGATGTGGGGGAGGGTCGAGAGCAGTACTATTCCAAGGACAGAGGAGACTAATCGATGGGCTATTAAGCTCCCAGTCAAATGTTAGGGTGTTAGAGGTGGCGGACACGAGCCCCTGATCCATTAAACACTCCCTCTTCTTAACAGAGGAACTCAACCTTCCCAAGACTCCTGGGTCGTGTTCAGTAGGCACAAAACTGAACCGTAGGTAATATACTTGTCTAATACTAACTTGTCTAATAATACACCCATTTTCCTTTTGTTGTAAAACCTTTTCCATTGTAAACATGTAATGAACATGACCCTGGGAAATACTTAATCTCTTGCCCTCCTCTTCCTTTATCCCTCTAGTCTACTGTTTGACCTCCTGACCTGAAGAGCCAAGTTCTCTTGTTGTGGCATGTGACTGTATAGCCATACGCTTAATCAGCCCCTAACAGATTAGAGGTCAGTTTCTAAATTACCCCTCTCCTGGCTGAGGTTATGGCTTTGGAGAGGGTAAGCTGATCCTAGATCTGCCATTCGATTCACTTTAACAGGTGCCAGACAGCTGCTGAGAAGCCACAGGATCCAGACGCGACCTTTTCAAGAGCAAGGCAGTGCCCATCCCCCTGCATACTGCTGAGTGGACTGAATGTCAAGTGTGCGTGTTTATATGCCCTAGTGCCCTTGCATTCATGAGCACACTTGACCGATTATCCTTAGGCTATGCAACAGCGGAGCAGGGAATAGTAACATCTACAGAGCTATGCTTGGATACGTGTGTGATACTGGTGTGTGCAATCTACATGTACAGACCAGTGTGAGGCGTTCACATTGACAGGCTTGAGCGATGACTTGTAGCCCATGCTACAAAGCGCTACAGTAACTTACATTCAAAACAGTTGCTTTCGAACCAGGTGTAATGAAACAAGGGCAGCACTGTATTTGTGCAAAACCGATGCTTTGCATATCATTTCTATAGAACAGATTCATACGTACACAGCGTCTAAAACAAAAAAGGACAGGAAACGGAGGAGGAACTGACCGTTTTATGGCATTTGTTGCGGTTCAGTCAATTACCCCAATATCCGTCATGCTGCTGTTCTTTTGATTGGTTCGCCATGGTTTGGACACAGCCGACAACATAGATTAATTCACAATGACAAACGTACGGTCGCACGAGGGGCCTGAAGCGGTCCGGCCGTACATGCCTGGCCACACAAACGCCTCTCCCACAGCGACTCAGCCCAACAATGGCCATTTGTTTCCATTTGTTTTAGCGGGATCAAGAAAAGGCTGCAGAGATTCAAAAGGCCTTTAGGTTTCTCCATTATTATACTGTAATAGGGTGCGTCGATGGGACAGAGAGCAGGACCTTGACTGTATGGTAAAGAGCAGTGAAACAATGAGAAAGCGGGCATGCTGTACCTTCAGATGACACGGGGGGAATTAGTGAAGACAGGCGGGTTGAGCCGCGTTAGACGAGACCGCGTTAGACGAGACCGCGTTAGACGAGACAGCATTAAAACGAGGGAGGAAAGGAAAAGAGGTTAATGGAGAAAAAAAAAGGTACGCAGTGATGAAACGAGCGAAGCGACAGACTGAACAACATGATGGAAGAAAGAGGGAGAGAATGGAATGAACTAAAAGCACATGGAAGCAGATTGCCTTACCTATCTGGGTGAGTTCCACGTAGGGAACGCGAAACGACAGGAGCACTAAATTAAAAGGTGGGGGAACGGAGAGCGAGAGATTTCTTCTGAAAGGAAAGAGGGAGAGATGGAAGGGAGGGGAGGAGAGGCCAGTCATCTGTGCGTACAGCGTTAACCCTCCATCTCGTCTTCACAGAGAGACTCAGAACTGCCTGATCCTCACAGAGGGAGTCAAGGAGAGATGTGAGTCAAAGCTCAGTGGAGTCCATACAGTATTAATTGCTTGGGTGGCACAGTAGTTCAGCGGCTTTGGTATATTTGTTGTGGCTACAAGGGATTGGTCGGTGTCAACAAGGGATCCAAAGCCAATACTTGGTTGATATGCCTTAGTGGTGCAATAGATTCACAGCCGGTTTGAGATACAACAACCGAAAGGTGTATTCAAGATGTCGCCAAGGAATTCAATGGCAATTAAAAATAATTTATACACCTTATGTGATGACATCAATAATACAATAGGCTGTAACATCTGTTGGGTAAGAGCGAAAGTGTTGCCGGGATAGAGAGCGCGAGAGACCCGCTAGTATTGATCCAGAGACGGGCCTTAAATGAAGTGTCTCTGCTGTGGAAACCTCTAGGAACTGATCCAGAGACAGTACCCAAGGCCTCAGTAAATGGGCTATACTATCATAATGTGTAGAAGGCATCTGCGCTAAACAGTAACTATGCCCTGCCAAGGCTGGGGCCGAAACTGCATGGTTTCATCCCCAAAGGGGGAGAGAGAAGCTGGGACAGGAACATTGTGTGACTGCATTGCACAAGAGCTAGAGTGACAGTCAATTGTCTCCTTTTATTTATTTAACAACTGTTTATAATGCATGTTTGAGTCAGACTGCAAGTCAAAAGGTATCTGACCTGCATAGATTGTCATCTAATAGATCACATGAGGTGTAACTGCCATTTCATTACTGTGACTATTTTGACAGCATTCCCATATGGATGGCTCTCAACACACATTACCTCATCTTATACACACTAGATTCCTCCCATTCTCAGTGGGAGTCTTAATGGCCCACCAAAATGACAGATGCCCTCACGGGGGAGGGAGGGGAGCAGCGGGAGGGTTGAGATGGTGCTGGCTAAATTCCTGGTACTGTACATAAACACAAGGGAGGAGGACAAGAGGAGAGATTGAGGGATGGGGGGGGGACAAAAAACTGCTTAAAACAGGACAAGGGCACTGTCTCCAGATAGAGAGAAGACAGATACAGGGAATTAAAATCTCCCTCCGTCACCATGGCACCCCCCTACTGTGGCCAGCCAGATAATCAAGCCACCCAGCTGTCTGTCACAGGCTAGTGACTGGTTGTGGGGGGCTCATTCTCCATCACTTCTGACGAGAGATGCATTAGGGCAGGTATTACCAAACTGGGGTATGATTACTCACATTTAAAAATTATTATTTTCACTGCCAAAAATAAAATTAAACCACCTAGGTGTTCAGCGAAATAACACCAATGTCAAATACAGGTAGCTTAGTCAAACAATTAACATCCAATCACATTAACCGTTACACTCTCGGAGAAATCCACTACCGGGCCGTATGTGGCCAAAACAGCTGCTGCTCATTCCGTTTGCTCTAAATTTGATAAATTGTTTAAAAAGTAAGGCCTGCATCCATAGAGACACATACCAGGTCTACTGGTAGTACTACTACCACCACCAGTACGACTACTACCACCACTACTACTACTATCACCACCACCAGCAGCACCACCACCAGTACTACTACTACCACCACCACCAGCAGTACTACCACCACCACCACCACCACTACTACCACCAGCAGTACTACCACCACCACTACTACCACCAGCACCACCAGCACTACCACCACCACCACCAGCACTACCACCACCACCACCACCACGCCTCAAGGTACCAGCACATCTGATAACTTAGTCGACAACCCTTTAACTTCTTAGGGAGCGGCAGCTGAGGTGTCGGTTTGAGAGTCTGGCGTGCCCAAAGTAAAAGGCCTGCCACTCAGGCCCAGAAACTAGGATATGCACATAATTAGTACTATTGGATAGGAAACACTGAAGTTTCTAAAACAGTTAAAATATTGTCTGTGAGTATAACAGAACTGATATAGCAGGCGAAAACCCGAGGAATTTCTGTCCTGGAAAAAGTGTGACACATTGCCTCATTTTGAACCCCTCCCTATTGAAAACAGCCATATCTGGGAGTAAGATTGCAGTACCTATTGCTTCCACTAGATAGTCTCTAGACAGTGTTTGGTGATGTTAGGTTGCTCTGGATGGTAATAGAAGAAGAATTTCGAACTAGTCCCAGGATGTAAACAGAAGAGGAGGCGCGTTCAGGGGCTCGCACGCGCTGTGGTTTTTTCCTTTCCTATCATCCAGTTTATAATCCGGTTGAAATATTATAGTAAATATACATAAGCGTTCCTAAGGATACATTATCAATGATGTTTGATTGTTCTTGGACAATGTGATATTGCCAAGAATCAGAGCTTTTGATGACTATGCAACACTTGTATATTGATGAATGTTTAATAATTCAACTTTTGGATTTTGAATTTGGCGCCTTACATTTCACCGGGTAGTGTCGGGATTGGGGCGCTAGCACCCCACTGCTCCCTAAGTAGTTAATCCAATATCATAACTCACCTTGCCAGTTGCCACACTACCCAATCCCCTTGTTCTGAGGCTCCCCTCCAATCTCACTGATCGAGAAATGTTTATGTTTAAGTAATGACTAAGAATATTCCCCCTCTGAAAATGTATGCAATAGGGATAGGATTATAAAAACAATGATAATCCAGTTAATGTGTGTGTCTAGAAATGTGTGGAGACTAGAACATGGTGGTACTATCTTGCAATGTAAGAAGGGGTATCTGGGAGAACAAAGAATTCTTTGTGAAACCAAACTACAGAAGAGGACTTCTCATCCTCAGGGAGGCACGGATAGGAACTGTCCAGATTGAATTATGTTGCAGAAAGTGATAAGCCATGAATGTATACTGTGGAAAAGTACTGTTGCCTAGAGAGGGGGGTGGAGCCCATTTGTCTTCAACTTATAGCTTGTACAATATAAAAAGACTTCACACTTGGAGTTCAGAATTCTCATGAATAAACAACCTGACCCATTTCAGATTTGGGACTTTGTCTAATTCTTCTTTAACTAGAGCCTTACAACCTCTGGGAATTATTCAAAGCCTGATTGATAGTTTATGACAACAATTGAGAACAGAATTCTCGTGACACTCACTTACCCTTGTTGCGACCCGTTCGTCTCTAATATATTGATATCTGCTTCTTATCCAGTACAATTTATTATTTCACCCCTTAGGGCAATTAAGATGAATAGTTGAAGAAAACCCTATTTCTCTGCCAATGTGTAACTATGGCAATGTACTATAGGCCATTCTTTCATCTCGTTCTGCATTATGGGCCGTCTGACGTTTTTTTTGCAGGTGGTGAAACGGAACAGTGATGTTATATTTATTCATTTTCTATATGAGCCCGTGCCAAATTACCCTGCTCATAGACTCATGGAAGAGCAGCAGCAGTCACAGCTATGGCTGGGAGAGGCCTGTTCACTAGCCCTGGCTCACCCAAGGAGGCAGGAACAGGGCCCAGCATGGATGGAGAGACAGTCTGGCTGTCACACACACACCCTACTTCTCCTGTCGTCAAACACAAGCAGCATGATCTCACACACACACACACACATTCTGTTCACACACACACACACACACTGACCTGCTGCTTCTCCATGTCGTTAAAAAAAATCCAACAAAAATCACACACCCCCCCCACAAGTCATCACACACAGAAACAAAGCCTGATGTCAATGTTCCAAAACAAGTGTCATTCCCTCAGGGGAAAGTCTTGTAACCACAATCCTGCAGCTGAAACCCATCCCACATCTGCATAATGTAAAGGATAAGGACACATGCATTAACAAGATAGGCTGAGATTAAGAGCCAACCGAGGCAAAACTAGATCTCTATTCCACAAGTTTAAGTAGTGCCAGTTTCAAGTCCAACACAGACCTGTCAAAACGCCAGCTGAAAGAAACAACTAGAGAGGGGGTGGTGGTGGGTGGTAAAGTGGTGTGTTCCCAGTTACAGGAAGAACAGATTAAACTGCTTTGAGTCAGTTCAACATTTCACCTCATAATAAAAGCAGAGTATTAGGGAAGAAGTGGGAGAAGAGAAATCAAATTGAAGCTAAGAGCTGAACAGTATGTCCTGTGGAGATCAGAGTGTGGTTAACCCAGAACCAAAGTCTTCCGATAATTGGTTTGATGCTCGATTAAGTTCTGGGTCCATACGCTTTAAGAGAAGATAGGGTGGAGCTCTTTGTTAGAACGAAACCGCTCTCTTTGCAAGTTACAGGCAAGTCCATGGGCCAAACGTCCCCTCCCAAAATTCAAAAGATAAACACCTGTGAAATCTTGATTTGTCCAAAGCACTAGAACTAACGCTGCTCGTTATCTAACGCGCCATTGTCTCATGACAGTCTGTCCACGAGAGATTCGGTGTAGAGCCATACTGTACAGTGGGTGTATCCCAATAGTCTAAAAACAGTGGTTCCCAAACTTTTTATAGTCCCGTACCCCTTCAAATATTCAACCTCCAGCAGCGTACCACATATAGCACCAGGGTCAGCGCACTCAAATGTTTTTTGCCATAATTTTAAGCCAGCCACACACACACACACACACACACACGAATGAGTGTGAGTTATCACAACCCGGCTTGTGAGAAGTGACAAAGAGCTCTTATAGGACTAGGGCACAAATATTATAATAATTTTGCTCTTTATTTAGCCATCTTACATTTAAAACCTTATTTGTTTTTAAAAATGTAATAACTCACCACAGGTTAATGAGAAGGATGTGCTAGAAATGATGCAACTTTGCAATGTTGTATTGGAGAGAGTTAGTCTTACACGGTTTCCCACACAGCCTGTACTTAGCTTTCATGCTAGTGAGGGCCGGGGAATCCACTCACATAGCTACGTGGTTGCAAAGGCCATCAGTGTCTTAACAGCGCAGCCCTATCCAGAAATCTGGCAGTGGCTTTTGATTAAATTCAATTTTCACAGAACCCCTTGTTGCAATTTCGATGAGGCTCTCGTTCAGATATCGGTAAGTGGACTGGATGCTGGGTTTGAAAGGGATAACGAATCCAGTTTGTGTCGTCCGTTTCTGGAAAGTACCTGCGTAATTGCTCACCCAAGTGCTTCGCTATATCACATTTGACATTGTCCGTAAGCACGAGTTCATTTGCACGCAAAAAAAATTATAATTCAATGATGGAAAGACCTGTGTGTTGTCCTTGTTAATGCAGACAGAAAAAAGCTCCAACTTCTTAATCATAGCCTACATTTTGTCCCGCACATTGAATATAGTTGGAGAGTCCCTGTAATCCTAGATTCAGATCATTCAGGTGAGAAAAAACATCACCCAGATAGGTCAGTTGAGTGAGAAACTAGTCATCATGCAAGCGGTCAGACAAGTGAAAATTATGGTCAGTAAAGAAAACTTTAAGCTCGTCTCTCAATTAAAAAAACACGTCAATACTTTGCCCCTTGATAACCAGCTCACTTCTGTATGTTGTAAAAGCGTTACATGGTCGCTGCCCATATCATTGCATAATGCAGAAAATACACGAGAGTTCAGGGGCCTGGCTTTAACAAAGTTAACCATTTTCACTGTAGTGTCCAAAACGTCTTTCAAGCTGTCAGGCATTCTCTTGGCAGCAAGAGCCTCTCGGTGGATGCTGCAGTGTACCCCTAGTGGCGTCGGGAGCAACTGCTTGCACGTGTGTTACCACTCCACTGTCTCCCTGTCATGGCTTTTGCGCCATCAGTACAGTTACTGACACATCTTGACCACCGAAGTCCATGATGTCACAAAGCTGTCCAGTACTTTGAAAATATCCTCTCATGTCCTAGTTTCCAGTGGTTTGCAGAAGAGGATGTCTTTCTTAATTGACCCCCCATAAACGTAATTTTACAACATACCAGGAGCTGTGTGCCAGGCCTGCCGGTCTGTTGACTCATCCAGCTGTAACGCATATAATTTACTTGTTTGTATGCAAAGCAGTAATTGTTTCAAAACATCTCCTGCCATGTCACTGATGCGTTGTGAAACAGTGTTTGATGGAGGCATTGTCTGTATAGTTTTTTGGCCTTGCCCTCCAGCATTGTCCCAGCCATATCCGCAGCAGCAGGAAGAATTAAAGTCCTCCACAATAGTATGGGGCTTGCCTGTCCTTGCCACTCAGTAGCTCACCATAAGACTCTTCTAGCCCCTTCTTATTAAATGGTATCTGTTACTTTTATACATGTCTTACTACTCGAAAGCCATCTTTATTCTCACTCAAAAAACTCCCGTGGCTTATTTTTCAAATTGTCATGTTTTGCTTCTAAAATGTCTGCACAAGAGTGAAGGTTTCCCTCTCGAGAGTAACGGTTAATGTGGATGTTAGAAAATATAAATGGACTCTTTGAAAATGTGCAAAAAATATTTTCTGATAAAGAAAAAAAATATATATTTTTAATTATGAATTACATTTTTATTTGGCGTACCCCAGTTTGGGAATACCTGGTCTAAAACAACCTAGTCTCCATCAAGAGACATGGTTACCACTTTAGATCATTACTGAGACACACCGGTAGAGTTGCTGGAACATCCCAGCGAGAGAGCGACCAGAGCCCCAGTGAATAACCCCTGCCCTCGGGGCAATAACCCATGTTATTCGGTAACACGGTGGTGCTGATGGGGGCAGTGTGAGATAGTTCTCTTCGGGCTCAGGTTTATTTCTGTTAGTGTGACTCAGTAGACTAGGGCTGCGTCCCAAATGGCACTGTACTACTTTTGACCAGGACCCATAATGCTCTGGTCAACAGCAGTGCAATATATAATATGGAATGCCATTTGAGACACAGTGGGAAACATAATCCAATAACAGACAGGCAGGACCCACAATGGCCACTTTACATCGATACTCAATTTCAGCTCCTCCCAAAACAAGTCGTTCACTGATCTGATTTGTCGAGTGATGCCTTTTGTGCGAAGCGGCTCCTCAGATCTTGGGTGATTGCATTGTGTATGCGAGGGGAGAGGTTGTTTTTTTAAAACTATAAAACAGTGCCTGGGTTTTTCACCCTCGAGTTCATTCAAATGTGCAACTGCCAGCCACAAATGTCACTGGCCCGTAAATCACTTTGCATGCCGGTGGTGGTGCTGTCACGGGATAGGCTTCCTTACCTGGTTGTCTTGGAAACCGTTGTCCTATCGGGTTTGGCCGTGGCTGAAGTGCTGGAAGGCTTTGGGGCAGCTGAGGCTGCAAGTCTGGAAGCTAGAGGGAAGGGAGAGCGAATGAGAAAGTGCATGAAGAGAGATGCGGGAGGAAAAAGGTGGGATGAAGATGAGGGGTGGGAGTGAGGACAGAGGACTGGGATGAAGGATTTGTGTAGTAGGAGTTGAGCGCAAATGTGTCTGCAGCCAAGCACTGGTGGGTTTGTGTAAGCTCTAAAATACACAGGGCAGTAACTAAAGACTCAACATAGGACAAAGGAAAACAAAAGCTGTGTAACCAAAGCATGACTAACAAGACTAAATACTCAGCAGTATGTTTGTATAGTCCTCACCTGTGGTTTTGGGTCTGGCCCCGGCCCCATTAATGGGACCAGCAGCAGGAGGTCTCCTCGTTGGAGTGCCAGGACCAATCGCCGCAGTCCATGTAGCGTTGGATGGCCTGGTAGCAGAGGTGGACCTGGGGACTCCGACAGCCTTCCTGTCAGCCACCTTAGTTTGGGTGCGGACAGTGGAAGCAGCGGCCGGCCCCACGGACCTGTTTGTGGCTCCAGCTGTGGTGGTGGTTTTCTTTTTGTCCAAAGCTGCTTTCTTGGCCAGGTCACTGGCTGAGGACTTTAATCCATTGGCCATGTGGCTTGGGGCCGTGCCCGGACGACAAGTTCTGGGTCCTGATGCCGAACCCGTTGTGGTCTTGGTGCCAGCTGTGCCTGGCCGCGGTTTAGCCAAGCCCACGGTCTTAGCCTTGGGTTTGGGATCAGCTGCTGCCTTGCCATTGGCCCCATTGACCTCCTTGGACACAGGTGGTGCTGTGGGGTTTTCAGGCTGTGCTGTGGTGTTTTGGGTGTCTTCAGGCTGTGATTGAGGGGACGGGGAAGTTGAAGGGGCTGGCTGGGGGGGCATCTCGTCGGTGGCCATCCCCTGGGCCGAGGGCTCGGCTCCTACAGCTTCTGTGGGTTCCATGGCAACCCCATCCGGTTTCATCCCTTGTAGGCCCAGCAACGGTCTCACCGGATCCAGTGGCTCACAAACACACTGAAACCGGAGTGGAAACAACGTCCTCTCAACAACCTCACAGATCTGGATGGGGAGAAGAGAGATTCATACATGTTGAAATTGGTGTGGGAAAACAACGTGTTTATCATAGAACTACAAATACTGGTAACAGAATCAGAATAGCCACACATGAAACCATGCAGTCGTAGACTAGTAGCATTTTAAAAACATTAGAACCAACGGAAATGCCATGAGGCACATGGTCTCGCCGAGGAATTTGAAACTACTGGAAAAACAGGAGAGCAGCCAGGGAAGCCAACATGATGATTTGTTTCTAAATTGCACAGTCACTCACACTGTCTGATAGCAATACAACGTGAGGGTCACAGAGACATTTACAATCCAAGATTAAAACTGGTATTGTCAGAGTACTATAAAACGTTTGACATGCAATACGAGGAAACAAAATGTCCTCCAGCATATTTGGAGAGTGAGGGAGAGAGACCGCAAGGCCTTGCAATCAACAGACAGACAGAGACAGGAAAACCAGGACCACATGTCCCGTTTGTTTGTGATTCTGCTGCCCAGATACTGACCACGATGACAGCCAGCAATTACTAAAAGTCATACGCTGGTTCTGGGAGGCCTCAATGGACAATACTGTGTGAAACAAATGTAGAGCGTGGATGGACATGGGGGTGAGCAGGATCTGGGGCTCATTAGCCTTACTGGAGCCCCTCGAACCCTGGCAGGCTGCCTTCCCAACAAACGTGGCCTCTCCCCACTGCTGCTGCCTTTTCTCATATACTCTACTTTCCACCCTTTCTATTACAAGCCCTCCAGCTCCCCCTGTCCAACTGCCCCTGTCCAACTGCCCCTGTACTCCAGCAACAACAATAGTTCATTTTTCTTCAGTATCCCCCAGTTCCCTCACTCCTTTTTTTCTTAGCCACTTGTTCCTATTTACACTACTCTACCCCCTCGATACGCTATAAGATCTGTTCTCAGTCAACAGATGGTCTGGGCAGAAATCTGTGTTTGGAGCTCAACAAACAGGCTTGGCAAGAGAGGAGGAAGAGAGCGAGAGAGAGGAGCACAGGCAAGAGAGAGCAAGAGTGAGAGAGGGGGGAGAGTGCAAGAGATGGAGAAGGAGAGCAAGAAGAAGAGGGAGAGTAACAAAGAGAGGGTAGGTTAAGGGAGCAGCAGAAGAAAAGGAATGGAAGAGGAAGGGACTGGGAGAGCAGAGAGACAGAAACCTCCGCAGAAGCCATCTGACAGAGGTCATTAATAGTCTGACTGAAACTTCAGTGGAGCAGATGGAGAAACCTAGAGGCCAAGCAGCAACTCTATTCAGTTACTTACAGTTGAAGTCGGAAGTTTACATATACTTTCTCAACCACTCCACAAACTTCTTATTAACAAACGATGTTTTGGCAAGTCGGTTAGGACATCTACTTTGTGCATGACACAAGTCATTTTTCCAACAATTGTTTACAGGATCACAATTCCAGTGGGTCAGAAGTTTACATACACTAAGTTGACAGTGCCTTTAAACAGCTTGGAAAATTCTACAAAATGATGTCATGGCTTCAGAAGTTTCTGATAGGCTAATTGACAGTTTGAGTCAATTGGAGGTGTACCTGTGGATGTATTTCAAGGCCTACCTTCAAACTCAGTGCCTCTTTGCTTGACATCATGGGAAAATCAAAAGAAATCAGCCAAGACCTCAGAAAAAAAGTGATAGACCTCCACAAGTCTGGTTCATCCTTGGGAGCAATTTCCAAATGCCTGAAGGTACCACGTTCATCTGTACAAACAATAGTACGCAAGTATAAACACCATGGGACCACGCAGCCGTCATACCGCTCAGGAAGGAGACGCGTTCTGTCTCCTAGAGATGAACGTACTTTGGTGCGAAAAGTGCAAATCAATCCCAGAACAGCAAAGGATCTTGTGAAGATGCTGGAGGAAACAGGTACAAAAGTATCTATATCCACAGTAAAACGAGTCCGATATCGACATAACCTGAAAGGCCGCTCAGCAAGGAAGAAGAAGTCACTGCTCCAAAACTGCCATAAAAAAAGCCAGACTACGGTTCGCAACTGCACATGGGGACAAAGATCGTACTTTTTGGAGAAATGTCCTCGTCTGATGAAACAAAAATAGAATTGTTTGGCCATAATGACCATCGTTATGTTTGGAGGAAAAAGGGGGACGCTTGCAAGCAGAAGAACACCATTATATGGATATATTGAAGCAACACCTCAAGACATCAGTCAGGAAGTTAAAGCTTGGTCGCAAATGAGTCCTCCAAATGGACAATGACCCCAAGCCTACTTCCAAAGTTGTGGCAAAATGCCTTAAGGACAACAAAGTCAAGGTATTGGAGTGGCCATCACAAAGCCCTGACCTCAATCATATAGAAAATTTGTGGGCAGAACACAATTTAAAGGCAATGCTGCCAAATACCAATTGAGTGTATGTAAACTTCTGACCCAGTGGGAATGTGATGAAAGAAATAAAAACTGAAATAAATCACTACTATTATTCTGACATTTCACATTCTTAAAATAAAAGTGGTGATCCTAACTGACCTAAGACAGGGAATTTTTACTAGGATTAAATGTCAGGAATTGTGAAAAACTGAGTTTAAATGTATTTGGCTAAGGTGTATGTAAACCTCAGACTTCAACTGTATTAACGTTGACACATAACCTAGAGTGGAACACCTTGTCCCCAAATCTCCACACAAACCTCAGTTTGCTACTTATTCACAAATGTTTATGTTTACAGAGGAATTTCTTTCCTTCAATACTGTTTGGCCTTGGCCTGTTTGAGCGACACATGAGGCCTAACCGCATATTAGTCTGGTCAATTGGCAAATGACTGGACTAAAAGGCAAATGAACAAACAGATCACTTGTGGGGATCCTGTGGAACTAGTTGGGCCTGTTTGATAGCAGACGGACAATATAACTAATACCAACACCCCTCCCCCAAAACACATGCACCCCTCATACTTCAACTCTTGATGACCCAAGAGGTTTTTGTGAAACAGAATTTATCATCAACCACTTGGCTGAATCAAGTTTGGATTATTGCCCATGAGTTAGAGGCCAGTAGAGTTTCAATCACCTAGTACATTGAGCCTTATCATCAATCTAATTTGGGGAGGAAACATGGCTAAACTTTATTTACTCATTTGTCATCATCTCTTCACAATATCACAAGTTAAACTCAATACTCAGTGTTTCAAACAATGCGGCTACCGATACACAAGGCATTTGGATGGGCTCTGACACCAACGTAGTGATGCGTTAGGGAGATAGCGGGATGAGGGACGAGAGTGACGACTGCCAGTTATGTAAATCCAGCGGGCAGCGTCAGTAGGCAGGAGACGTATTTAACGCACCGTTGCTGTACCCGCGTTTGGTGGACAGCAGCAGGATAAAAGGGGGATGTTTTGGCCGTGGGCAGAATGGGCACTGGCCTGGCTTTACTTGTGCCTATCGCTGGTCCAGCAAATGCCAGTGGCTGCTGACTTAACCACTAATGCCAGGGGCTTACCAAAGTGCAGCCTGTATCGCATTCCTTACCATGAACTGAGCCGACCTCTGGGTAGTGGTAGGTGGCATGCTGGCATCACTAAAACCCTACACATGCATATCAAGGGCTTTGTTGAAGTGTAACGAGGCGATTAGAGACTCCTCTGCTTCAGAGACACTAGCTGTAGTTGGTCCTATTTCAAACTATTGCATGGCATCCTTAAAAAACACTCATCACCAAAATGTCCTTATGACAAATTCTCGGTGAATTTCAGAGCGGCTTTCCATCCCTGGCCGAGTCTTAGCACAGATTTGCAATTGGAATGATTAAAAGGGGAACGCCCAGCAAAAAAACAATAAAATGCACGGTTGATAGATATGAAGGCGTCGTGCATTTTCATGAAATAATGAGCCATTGTGCTCCCCTCCATTCATTTGCATAACAAATACCAGTTAAAAAAAAGGGCTAATACCATATTCAGGACACAGCATGCTTACTTTCCAGCTAGCGCTGCAGCTAATATCACAATTAGCTCAATGCCCCTGACAACAATTACCATGTGTTGGAAGTATGCAAATTCATAAGCCGCCGGTTGGAAATTGCTCCCGGGCTGCTGTCGGACAACAGCGGCTGGGTAATAACTAGTGTCCAGGAAAACAAACTCTGCAAGTTGTCTGTTATTCTCTGGGTGTGTGGTGAACGCTGCCATCGTAAGCCTTTTCGGGGTGGGCTGTCTAGACGGAAGAAACTCGCTGCCCCGTCTGTCTCATCTGTGCTGCGTTGCATCTTCTAACTCGCCCCCTCTCTCGCCTCGCCCCCTCTCTTTTTTTCTTGCAGTTTAATTACAGCCATCTGTCTGCAATCATCCTACAGTATCAGCCATGTTTTAGCCGCGCAGCAAAATGGGTCACTTATAATACTCCTTTAACACAAACAGAGGGGGATTTAGCGGTGTTGAGACTGGGTTGGAAATGCAGTCGGACTACAGAGAGAACGAAAGAGAAAAAGAGCAAGGGTTGGGATGGAAGGTGAGGGTGTTGATGTCAGCTTAGTGTCATAACAGTCTTAACCACAGGTGAAAAATAGATTATTCTCTCTGCTAGCTCACAGAGGGAGGTGAACAGGGAGAGTGCGGAGGGGAAATATGAGGGGTGTTTCAATGATAAATCTGCCCTAAAGGTTTGAGGTTGAGGCCCAGTGTCGTGTGCACGTGTGCCGGAATGCCTGGGGAGGGCTCGGGCCAGGGCATCTGTCGGTGAGCCGAGCAACACCCTTCCACATTCCAGCTCCGCCCGTCAGGTTCCTCAGGGTAGCAGCCTATAAACAGCTGTCACAGGAAGGGTGTGTACGAATATATACACTGAAGAGTTGGTCCCATGTTCCATGAGCTGAAATAAAAGAACCCAGACATTTTCCATATGCACAAGAAGCTTATTTCTCAAATTTGTTTACATCCCTGTTAGTGAGCATTTCTCCTTTGCCAAGATAATCCATCCACCTGACAGGTGTGGCATATAAAGAAGCTGATTAAACAGCATGATCATTACACAGGTGCACCTTGTGCTGGGGACAATAAAAGGCACCTAAAATGTGCAGTTGTGTTACACAACGCCACAGATGTCTCCAGTTTTTAGGGAGTGTGCAATTGGCATGTTGAATGCAGGAATGTCCACCACAGGTGTTACCAGAGTTTTGTTTGGGATGCTTTGGATCAACAGTGTGTTCCTGTTCCCGCCGATATCCAGCAACTTTTCACAGCCATTGAAGGGGAGTGGGACAACATTCCACAGGCCACAATCAACAGCCTGACCAACTATGCGAAGGAGAAGTGCCGCGCTGCATGTGGCAAATGGTGGTCACACCAGATAGACTGGTTTTCTGATTCACACCCCTACTTTATCTGAGACCAACAGATGCATATCTGTATTCCCAGTCCTGTGAAATCCATAGATTAGGACCTAATTTATTCATTTAAATTGAATGACTTCCTTATATGAACTTTGACTCTGTAAAATCTTTGAAATGGTTGCATTTATATTTCTGTTCAGTATATACTGTGTGAGAGAGAGCGCCGCAGGGGACCGTCTACCATTTTTTTTATTCCACTGTGCTGTACAGTGTACTTGGATCATCATGGACAATAGACCTCCATTTTAGACAGCGCTGCCAAAGCAAACCCAGTGTCTGTGACCAACCTTCCCTGACTGTCCCTGTGCCTGACAGAGACAACGCAACTGAGGACTTAACACAGCGTCTGCTAGTTAGACTAAGGTGTAACTGAGCTGTATAGCGCCATGGGTGTTCGACAAACGGGGGCCTCAGTCTCTGGTTATTCATTAACTGACTGCTGTCTGACTGAGTGAGGCCTTGCTATGTGGAGGCCTCCAAAGTACTGGGGCTCTGGCCAAAGGAAACACAGGCTTCATTCAGTGTGTGTGTGTGTGTGTGTGTGTGTGTAAAGGGGTATGGCAGGAAAGGAGGGTGGATAATGAGGGAGAGAGAGTGGAGAGAGGCTTTAGAAAGACAGGAGTTTACAAGGAGAAAAGAGTATTGGAGAAGGAGGGGTTTATATTAGGGAAGGAAGGTGGTTTCCTACATAGAACTTCATTATTGGACCAGTTCCCTGCAGACAGGAACGGGGCATTCACTAGTCAAAATCAACAACTGACCAAGTTCATTAGAAGTTTAAACAATGCATTTTGACCAAAGCAGATCCCCACACACACACACACACACACACACACAGGGTCATGTTCATTAGGGAAAATCATAGCAAAGCATTTTTCAATGGAAAACAAAAACTAGCATTTCTTAAGTTCAGGTAATCCTTCCTCTTGGCAGTCCATTTTCTTCCATTGAGTGCAGGGAAAGCCTGAACTGGCCTAGCTAGACTTCCAGCCTGTCCAAAGAGGGAGCCAATATATTTAGTAAGAGGGGGAAGTTGAATGAACTCTTAGGATTGGTGGTGGAAAGGCGAAGGATGGGGTGAAGTGTGTGTGGGGTGTGGACAGAGCGTAAGACTGTTGCTTCGTCTGCCCATATAAGGCAGTGTTGCAGAGTTCTGCTGCATCACCACAGAACACTCAGAAAACATGGCACGCAGAGAGATCCAATCTCCTGATGAAATCCACCAACACAAGATAGTCATTACTCACAGCATGATGACAGGAGAGGCTCTGCTGAGCATATGAGCCCAGCTCGGTTCTCAACCCAGTTGCATGGCTGTCTCAGTCCATCTCAACTAAATGAAAGATGCTGTTGTCATACACATAGGAATCGCTGCTCTCAATTTTGAAAATACAGCAAAATCAACAAAGGCAAACCAGGCAGGTCACTAGTGATGCAAGTCGGTATTCGACATCCATCCATGTCTGGGGATGGCGGATGGGTGTAAGCATCTGTGCTTTATATATTTCCACATTATGAGGTTGGAATAATACTGTGAAAATGATGATCAAGCCCTTTTAGTGTAAGAACTGCTTGAAAAGACCGCCTGAAATGTGAGCCTGGGAGTTTTGGCCTGCCTGGTGAGATCAGAAAATGAGTTAATAGACCAATAGCTCTTTGCTAAGAAACCATCTGTTTAAATTTTTTTAAATATTTTTTGGAAAATTTTATTGTTACCCAGAAATGATTTGATACAGAGATTTAAAAAATGGCAGCATTGGACCTTTAATAGGCCTAAATTACCTTGGGCACACTTGTGCCAAGTGCAGCATGAGATTATGATGAGATCCTATATGGAGGCTGCAGCGGGCTCTATATAGGCTAGTAGGCAGGGTATAAGAAGGGTAGGAGTCGTAAGTGGCAAGGCGTGTGAGTGATGTCCTCGGCAGACCCAACTGGGGGGGCGGGTTGTTCACATCACAACACTAACCCCAACTGCCACCTTCTTCCACACACACACACTGCACAAGAGGCAGGAAACAACACACAAAACAACAGCTCTACTCCAAAGAATTCATTCTGGGACACAGTGAGGGAGGGAGAGGCGCTAGCATTCTTTCTCAGTCCCTGCTGGCGTCTGATAATAACAAAAAGGCTGTGGTTGCCGATCCGACTTTTTCAGGATCTGTATTCTGCTGCTCTCAAAAATCCAGAGCTTCTGCATACCTGTAGATTGTCTTTCGGTGCAGAGAACAGGCTACTCAGTGGAATGGTGCTCATTTAATAAAGTTAGATCCAAGCTGAATCAGTGTCTGCAAGATCACAGTATTCTACGTAACATAACCAAATATAATAGCATAAAACTACTGTAAGACTAAAACACCACGCATTCAACATGATAATTCTTCAGGTTTTTCCTGTGAAAAATCCATGCAGAATGATTCTATATAGTAACCATTTGATCTCAATCAGTTTAAAATGGGGGATATGCATTCAGATTTTCTTCAGTTATACAGTGGTGTTTAGAGCATACAGGTCGCAGTGGTGGGTAGTATATGGGGCTTTGGTGACAAAACAGATGGCACTGTGATTGACTACATCCAATTTGTTGAGTAGAGTGTTGGAGGCTATTTTGTAAATGACGTCAAGGATCGGTAGGATAGTCAGTTATAAGCACATGCTACACTTAAACACCTTAGTGTTTTTTTGATCGGCACAGTCACATTTGACTCCATCTCATATTTGTGAATTGGTTTGTGTTTTATGTAGATTCATGTTAATTGTATGGCTATTTCAGCTTTGATATCTGAGAGACCCTCAAAGTCGGGTGCACACTAGTAAACTATAGGCAGGATATATGGCAGATATTTAAGTCTATTGTACTATTGATGTATTTCATTCATATTGAGCTCATTGTACATATCAATATTTACTCAAGGTGCTTCATTTTTTTTTAACAAGTATTTTTATTTACAAAATACAAGCCAACATTCTTTTCCTAAATGATTCAAAGTTGTGTGGTTTTCATGTCTCCCTACTGCTCCAGTAGCGAACCTAACTGGTCCAATAGAGTTTAAGCTTAAACATACAGCAGCCCATAGTGTTAAGCAATTGTTACATATGCATGGCCTGAGCAGCCTCTTCTCCAAGCGTGGAGAATATATACATGCACAGAATATTTTAGTGCTGTAGACTAAAGATCCCAAAAAAGCCAGATCCGCAGCCACTCCGTAACAAAAACAAGCCATGTCGGACGACGCACACACACTACTGTGGGCTCTCCCAATGGAGCTATGCACCGCTACCTTCCCATGCACACCCTATGGTGGCAGGCTTTTCACAGTGACCTGAGGGTGAGGGCAGGGTGCTGATCTCCTATGAGGCATCTCAACAGGTGCAACTCTCCCATAGCGGATAGCTTACGGACCTTTACCCTTCCGTTTAACCAGAACCACTGGCACAATGGACTGGAATTACTCAGTGGGAATATGAGGTCATGCCGACCTGAAAAGCCATCGCTACTAACTAACTGAAGCCCGTGGCATCTCACCTGGCTGTACACTGAAGAGGTAGCTCTCATTTCAGTTGGAGACAGAATTGAAGCATAAAACCTAGGTCAATGACAAATCAAAGATCAAAAATGACCTATCAAATCCCTCCATGGCTAATTAAAAAAACTCAGTCTGCCAAATTTAAGGCGCTGGCCAAAATCAGAAATGACTTCCTCCATTAGTAAACCCTGTAGCTGCTACCCTCCATCTGTCACCAGCTCCCTGTAGTCTGAGCCAGTGAGTAACCATGGCGAGGGCTCCACTCGGGCTGCTCTGCTCAATGAAGAGACATGAGAGCAGTTAGCTGTAAACTCTGACAAAACGCAAGGAACATTGTTATAATTCTAGTCAGATATGACTGTACTGCAGCAGAGCACATGCAAATGGCTCAGCTTCAAAATGTTAGAGGTCAATTTAGTGATACCCAAACCCTGCCCGTACCCTAGTTACTGATGAATAAACAGGCCCTAACCCGATGTATAATGTCGGGGCCCGTCGGGGTCAGGTCGGGTAGCAGAGCTCCACCCCACCCCTCGCTGGGTGTCCTCCACGCTGGGGGTCTTCTGGAAGCCCCGCCCCATGTATAGTTGGCGCACCACAGAGCTTGTTAACTCTAGACAAAGGCCTGTATGATGTGTCTGCACAGTCCCACCTCCTGGACGAGTGATGAGGCTGGGGCAGACCCCGTTGGAGACACCAGGGCACAAGGCCCCTTTGCCAACTTGGGTAGACTATAGATATACGGAGAAAACAAATATGCTTCTAAGTTATTCTATGGATCAGTAGTGGACATCTCCTAGTCATGGAGGACTGCAGTGTGTGCATGCTCCTGCTCCAGTCCAGCTCCTATGAATAAACCCTATCCTGGTCTAATGAAAGACCATAATTAGTTGATTGCTTGGCTGAAGTATGTGTCCTGCAAGCACTGCAGCCCTCCAGGAATAGAGCTGCTGTCCCTGACATATAGGATGGACACTAAGCATTGGCTTAGCCATGCTAAACAATTCATTAGCTGGACTGTGTACTTAAACTACATGTTAATGTTAATTAATTCCATAGGGGGGCATGGAGAATGTGCTAAGTGACGTTAAAGCATTCGATAATGGGATGAGGAGGATAAGACTAGCGAGACACGCTACAGGCTAAGTGGATAGTTAGTGTAGCCAATTAGCCTTGGGGGAGTCAGATGGGATGGGATAGCCTAACAAGGTAGTGTTGAGGGAAATCATAAGACAATGGGGTAACCTAGTCATTTTGCCTGGGGGGGGAATAAGAAGGGAATGGACTCAAGGCTAGCACAATCTCGTTAAACTGGACCCGGTTCAAAGCAGCACTGAGCCAGGTTTGGTCTGGGGGTCTCTTCGGGACAAGGCACGAATGGGGCCGAATGTTCCCGCAGGGTGGGAGATGGCAGAGGGGAGGTGTGTGTGCTGGTTGTCAGTGGGTAATCGGAGGATTAAAAGGTAACAGACAGGGCTCATTGTCTGCCCCTGTGCCCACTGAGCCCCCTTTGTCCTGGGGCAGAGGGGCATATGGATTAGCATAGCCAGGGCAGGGGGACAGGGGTAGCAGCTGGCACATTTGGTTTTGGCCAAAATCCCATAACAACAACCAGACCTGGGACACCAGGGCTCTAAATTCATAAATCCTTGATTCCTCACATCTTCTCAAAACCCATTGGAGAAGGTCTGAGGGGTTTGCGAAGGAGGCAAGGGGATAGGTTGCGGGGAATCACTGAAAGACTAATTGAGATGAAGCCATGACAGACCAGGGACACCAGGCTTTGGAGGGATGGGGAGGGTGAGGCGGACAGTGGGATGGCTACAGGGCGGCTCCTCTCTGGGGATCAGGAAGAAAATCGATATTGGAAAGTAGCTGTGCTCTGTGGTGCTGCAGCCTCAGGGCCAGATCAGTTACCAGTGCTATGAGCAGCCAGGGTGAGCCCAGGCCAGATGGACTGATCCCATCGCGCCTGCCTGGCTGCCACGCACTTGGGGCCACACTCACCATGGCTCTATTACTGAACACACAGACCTAGGTTACTCATGGGTCGAGAGGCAGACCAGAGGAAAACAGGATATGTGTAACCAGCCACAACACAACACACAGACAGCAAGGGCCGTCACACACACACCTCGGGGTCAACGCCTAACCACAAATCAAACCTTGTCCCAAAGCACCCCATTAAAACAAACCAGATGTCTAAAGCCTATCGGGAGGGATACAGCGTGAATAGATTTGAATGAAGCCTCATAGGAAATATATTAAATAAGTGGACTTAATAGTTCTTTAAGCAGGCATCTCAGGGTCAGACCAGAACACACAGGATCTGACCAAACCAGATTCCTGAATGCGCTGAACACTTAGCAGAGCACAGAGCCACATTTCACAATACCAGGCAGCCACAGTCTAAAAGCAGTGTGTGTCCATTTCTTCATCTCTAATAAAGAGAACGCTGAATGCCAAGGCACAGACCACCACAGTGGCAGCGCTACAGCAGCACAACCAACCACAGCTTCCCATAGGACAGCCGGCAGCAGCCCGTTCAGACTGGAGACAGTGTTTGCGTCCCAAATAGCACCCTACTCCCTATATTTGGGGCCGACTTACTGAGACACCATAGAAACCAGTGAGAGAACGCATGATGAATCCTACTGTAAATGTATTCACAGCAGATGGATGACATATGTAATGCAGCAAATTGAGGGATTTTATGGCTGTTGATAGGGTAGATAATAGCTAGTCTCGTCAGGGTGTGTGCAATTAGGTAGTATATCATCTGCTCACTATGACATCAATTGCGTAATATCTCAGCAGCTGTTGCATTTATGCTTTCACATGGCCCCAACAATAACCAGAGCAAATAAGGGAGCATTAGCAACCATACAAGTGGAAAGACATTTGAGGCAACAGCACACTTGTGACACCCGCACTCCCAAGACCATTATTTAAGTGAATTTGTTGAAGGCACCCAAAGAAATACCTCAGATACTGACCTCAGATACTGACCTCAGATACTGACCTGCAGAGTTTTACGGTCACGCAATCAGAAACAATGCAATGCCAGCCACCTGTATTTCTGTGAGTCTTACCTAAAATAGACAACTGCAGCTGCCCCATAGGGCGCCATGCTGACTAACAAGGGAGTCCACACTACAGGAGAAGAACCATTTGAAGTGCACCAGTGCATTTACATTCCAAGACTAGTTGGGTGCCAATCATGTTACATGACTCTCGTAGAGAGTACGTTAGTTCTACGAGGCTGATCTAAGGTCAGTTTTCTTTCAATAACTACAGCGATAAGGATGATTTTAGGGTTAGTAACCCTGATCCTAAACCTGCACGTAGGATAGTCTCGTCAACCCGACCATAGTCAAAGTAGTGATGTAGGCAGTGATACTTTATCCGCTTGAATAAAATACTGGCTAGCAAGATGGAGATCAGAGGTTCTTTTTAACGAGTGCATTTCTCTAGTGGCTAGCTTTTTTGTTCACCTTTATTTAACAGTTAAGAACAAATTATTATTTACAATGACAGCCTAGGAACAGTGGGTTAACTGCCTTGTTCAGGGGGCAGGACAGATTTTTACCTCGTCAGCTGGGGGATTCGATCTTGCAACCTTTCGGTTACTAGTCCAACACATCAACTACCTGCAAAACCACTGCAAAGGTTTTGCCTGAAAACTTTGGTTTGAATTGCAACGTTCTGTTATGTCCGCCCCGTGATTTGTAGGGAGAGTCCCCTGAATTTCCCCCCTTATTGACACAGTGTGATATAGTCCCTCTATGCCAAAAGAGCCTATAATTGAAACTAGACTCCAGGTCACTGACTACCACCCCCTTGTGTATTCAGATCTGACACTGCAGAGTTTTAGGGTGAGGACAGAGGAAGTGGCGACCGTACAGAGGAAGTGGTATTATCTTTAAACAGGGGTGTCAGTCATTTTCCCCCAAGGGCCACATTTGGTCTTCAACGAGGTCCGGCAGGCCGCACAGAATTTGTTATATTTAAAAATTAGCAAAATATCGGTCCTCCATCTATCGTTTCTGGAATTTTCAACACACCCTGACATGTAGGTGATTATTAGTGAGCTGGACACATTCAAGAAACTGTTTGAATGTAGGTCCATTATAATTGACAGTTGATTTGGTTTTAGTCATTTTAAAGTATATAATAATATAAAATCGCACCCGCAGGCCAGATTAGACCCCCCTCCCGGACTGCATGTTTGACACCCCTGATCTTGTTAGGAGGTCAGGCTGCCATAGGCATCAGTGAGAGAGATGGTTTCACACCCCTGCAGTGATAATTCACACTCAGAGGGTTGCCTGAGAGGTCACTGCTGAGCGAGGACATACATTCCCCACTCAGGGCGGGCGAGAGGGTGTCACTGTCAAACCCCTGCAGCAACGTAACCTCTCAGTCAATGCGACACCCTGAAACAGATATATGACACACCCCTACAACAAAACCCCAAAACCAAACAAGATCACATTCACCACATTAGCAAAAGGAAAACGGTCATGTCTCCTTTAAAAATCAAATGACAATTTAACACATTTAATTAACACTTTCTTTCAGATTGAAAGATAGCACTTGATCACTGATAAGAGGCCTATTATCCGATACAGAACAATTGATGACAATAGACATGACCAGACTGATGCTGTTCGATAAACTTTCTATATCTGATCAAGAATCAGTCATTTCATAGACTTCTGTTGACACCCAATCAGTGACATTGAGATGGGGCAGGTGGGATAGCATTGGCTGGCATGTGGAATGCATGTGCCCCATTACGGATTATGTCATATGTATTTGGAGAAAAAAAAAAAAGACAGATGACAGTATCACTGGGATCTGACAGCCATCTGATGCTTCTGAACTCTCCCTCTAGCGCTGCCCAGTCTCAGTCTGTTGTCATGGGTGATATCTCTGGATGTGTAGGTGCGAGTATGAAAACAGACAGCGATGACAATCTTGGTGAGCAGTATCATCTAGCAGCCATGGAGCCAGACAGACACTCCCGTTTTCACTGACGTGTTGTTGGTGTAAAAAGAAACTCGAAATCTTCTTGTGATAGGGAAATTCTGATGGGCAGGCGCAGGCCTATATGCTTCTCTATCAATTGTGCTCACATTAGATTTTCAGCTGAATGTTAATGGTTTGTATAATGTGATATTGATTCATCAATGTAACCAACAAAAGACATTTAGACTATATCGATGAAAGAACATTAAAGTATGCACTTTCGATTGGGCCATCAATCGATAATGAACTCGCGCTCCACCTTCTCTCCATTAGAAAACGCAGTTTCATAGCAGAGTTTACCCGTGAGCCACAGAATCTAGTAAAGCCCAAATCTCAGGACATAATCATGAACGGTAAATTAACCCCGGTTTTTCAGTAGCCATTTGGGGCCCTCATTCTCAGAACAATGAGAGCCTGAGCTGGGGCATAATAGGGGGGAAGTTTGGTGCCGAGGTTAGTCAATAAATTATTGATGAAATTAACATATAGGATACATATTCCGTTGTGTGTCCAGGCACCTAATGCAAGGCTGTTTTAGGGAAAGGAAACCACCGTCCAAACACTCCACCGACGTTGTCAAATCCAGTTTGTAAACACGGGCTTTCAACAACGAATCGATCTGCGTAATTTCATGAGCTTTGTTTGGATAAAGTAGTAGCCATTGTTTAACGCGAAACCAGCATGAATTCGCAGAAAATGGTAAAATACGCCGAAATGGCAACAACGTAGCCATGAAATTGGTTATTGCAAGACGTTTGCTGGCTCGTGTTACAATGCATCAATCCCCACTCACCGTAAGAATGTCGAGGCACACTTCGCAGCGTTTCCCCCAAATTCTTTCAGGGACCGTCGTAGGATTCTCCTTTTTAAGGCTACTTCCTCGCTGGCTGGACAGAAACAGACCAAATATGTCGACGCGGAGGTTATAAATGTAGGGAGCAATCAAACGTGCAGCTGGCTCCCTTTACTGTCAGGCTTCACAATGAAGCTGTAGATTCAATTGACTTGTTCACACGACGTGCATCCCTCCTTTAGTAACGTTCTTTGGAACACAGAAGTTACCATTACCTCTCAAGATGAAGAATCGAATGAGTGGAGTTACCACATAGTCGAGCGAGGGTGAAATTGAAGGAGAAACATGCCCCCCAAAAAATCGATTTCTCCAGCTAGGAACCAATGAAAAACATGGCCTGAGGTTTATTTCAAATAGGGATGATGTCATATGCTAAACCACTGCCCCTCCTTTCATTTTCTGTGTGGGAGAGTGCCTTGCCCCATTGCCCCATTGCCCCATCCCTCACCCCCTCACTCATACTCTGTGTACGAAGTTCCAAAATCCAGCTGAATGGCTAATATTTAAACTACTGCAGGCCAACACTGGATGCCTTTAAGGCCCGAACAAATAGGCTAGACTACAATAGTCTGTAAAGGTTTCAGTTGGTTCAAAAATCGATTTGAATGCAATTGATAGTTTCTTGATATCAATGAAGAATAGGCATATTTATTCAACTGAGAAAGGCACTGTTCACAGTCCTGGTTATGTCTTATTTATTAGCATAATGTCACGGTCTGATGAAAACCTTATAACTCAGTTTTTTTGCAAAGCAGTAACTCAATGTGCTCTGAACATTTCATAACTCTAGGACCATCAACATTTATTCAAAATAGCTTCTGAAGTTTAATAATTGTATGTTCGTTAATGGGAAAATGTGGTCATTTTATACATTTCCTGAAAAGTTTCTGTTCTGGAGATGTTTTCATCAGACAGCGACGATAAGGTGCATCTGTTTATGGTGCTTATGAAGATATACAGCCTCGGCTACTTTGCTGCATGGCACTGACTGCCCACAATGGGAGTGGCAGCTTGCTTCTGTTCCCTCAGTTGCAGCTGCTGGCTTTACAATAGGAATCAATGAAAAGACGGGGAACATACAAAGACTATGAGATTGACAGAAAGAGATTGAAAGAGACTGAATCGGGCCAAGAAATCTGACATCAACTAGTTTGTTATGCAGCAAGACGACAAAGAAGAACGAATGAAAGAGGAGGCTTTGGGCAAAGAAAAGTCCCAAGTCACAGTGCCAGGAGAGGAGCGGGTTAGACTGGAAACAGACACGATGCATTCACTCTGGACTAGAGTGATGTGAAAGATGTAGACATAGGGATCCTCACCATTCAAACTGCCTTTCTTACAGTGTGTGTGTGCTCCCTAATGTGTGTGTGTGTTTACCTCACCTCATTATAGTGTGTGTGGAAGCGGGTGACTCATACGGTCCGTCTGTCTAACCCCTCTGTCTGTCTCAGCTAATCACAGGGCTTTGCTAATTGTTACATCTGCAGCCTGTCAGCCTTTCCTATCGCATAGGGCCTATTTCAGAGACTGGGGAACCGAGAGCCTCTCCCTGACGCCGTAGCTTTTATAGTGTGTGTGTGTGTGTATTCGGCCGCCAACTAAGATCCCTAATTGGGTTGTTAGTAAAACCACTAAATCCAGTCACTTTCTGGTTCTGCCCACACACCTCAATGCTCTGTAATGTTGTCCTATAAGGGTGTGGCTCAGTATTGGTCTCTATGGGAAAACCTGTGGCAATTGAACCGGGATTAATTGTTAAACCAAATAAGGGTTTCTTTCATCCCCCTGTTTGTATTGTTGGCCCACAGTCTTCCAGTGTTGTCTTGCTGTTTCATCCATCTGCCAAAACAACACTAACCCCGGACATACTTTGTGTATGAAGCTCCAGGTACAGCTGCGTACGCTGCCCATGGCACAGAGCAAACAATCACGCAAGCCCACACACAGACAGAGAGGCTAACAGACAGACAGAGACTGGCAGACAGACAGACAGACTGGCAGACAGACAGAGAGGCTAACAGACAGACAGAGAGACTGGCAGACAGAGAGGCTAACAGACAGACAGAGACTGGCAGACAGACAGACAGACTGGCAGACAGACAGAGAGACTGGCAGACAGAGAGGCTAACAGACAGACAGAGAGACTGGCAGACAGACAGAGACCGGCAGATATACAAATGAAATACTATAGATATAACAACGCCACAGACACAAAACACCACACCTTACCGACCCATTGAAACTTTAGATTGTAGACCATTACCTCAGAGTAGTCATTATCAAATCAAATTTTATTGGTCACATACACATGGTTAGCAAATGTTAATGCGAGTGTAGCGAAATGCTTGTGCTTCTAGTTCCGACCGTGCAGTAATATCTAACAAGTAATGGGGGGCACCATGTAACAACTACAAGCATATCCACAGGTCAATACAGGTCTAGTGCAAAAGGCATATTTCAATGAAAATGTATGAATAAAGGTTAAATGGAAAAACAATATGGAGGTCCCCAATGGGCTGGACGATTCTCTTCTCATCTTGAAAAATACATATACTTAAAAACGTGGAAATCAATCAATCCGCCATCCTTAACACAAGGGAAAAATCGAATTATTTATTCATTTAAAAAAAATAATCTAATTGGTACAATATAAGGACAAGTGGCAAACAATAATGCAGGCACTAGGGATGGAGGTGAGACCATGCGGGTCTGGCAGAGGAGAAGTAGTCGTCGTTTGTGTGCGTCTGTAAGTCGTTGTTCGTGTGTGTGTAAGTCGTTGTGTGTGTGTGTAAGTCGTTGTTCGTGTGTGTGTGTGTAAGTCGTTGTGTGTGTGTGTGTAAGTCGTTATGTGTGTGTAAGTCGTTGTGTGTGTGTGTGTGTGTGTAAGTAAGTATTTGGTGTGGAGAAAAAGAATAAAAACCCATCATCAGCATCGGGTGGTGTTGCACATACACAGTGGACACACCCAGTAGACTACTAGAGTACAAGAACAAAGAGTGAGTCACTGAGATGGACGTGGGCCAAGAGCCCAGCTTTTGGACGGCCAGCCAGGACAGTACATAATGGATGATGATATTAGGTTTAGTGGGCTGGAAGGAATGATGTGCTGCATCAGCCGCCAAAGGCTGCTTAGGAAAGGTACATTAGCAGTGGAGGCTGCTGAGGGGAGGACGGCTCATAATAATGGCCGGAACGGAGCAAATGGAATGGCATCAAAAACACGTGTTTGATACCATTCCACTAATTCCGCTCCAAACATTACCACAAGCCCCGTTCTCCCCAATTAAGGCGACACCAACTTCATGTGCTACCAGGATATGGGCACATGTGTTCTATGTAAGGAGAGCTACCATTGCTGTTTTGATATCTGGACTGTGCCGAATTTGTGCATTTTGAATGTTACATGAATTGTGTAAATGTATCTATGGTATTAGTTGTACTATAATAAATGTAGTCTTCCGTTGTATTAGATCCCTATTCTCTCTGTCTACCTACTAAACATAACTTGGACGTAAGGTGGTCTATTCTCCTCCTTTAGGATGTTATTGTCCGAGTCTGAGGGGTGCAAAAGCCTGTATTCCCCCTTCTGGTAACTTCAGGGAATTACATCCTGTGGTAATCTCATGATTTTCCATCACACACTTTATACTGTAAGCTTGACTATGGGCCTAGAGTTGAGTTTCATGTAAACAATATATACCTCAAACATGAACAAAGCAGACAATTTGACCGGCTTTGTTTGGATCTACATAAAGTGGTGAAGAAACCCGAAGTATGGCTGCGTCCTGATTCTTCACCCTTTTTACAAAGAGGAAATTCCCTCTAGCCAACGATTACACCCAATCCATTGCTTTTAAATCCACTGATGTGTGCAAGTGCAGACTCCGGGAGCAGGGTGGAGAATCAGGATGCAGCCCAAAGCCATGCCACCTCCTCCTTCTCCGAAGTACTCCCAACCACGTGAACAAACAGGCATTTCATCATCAGTGGTTTGGCATCGCACTGAGTGAGGCACAGAGATCCAACGTACTCAAACCAATGTTCAAGTAAGATCAGCAACAACAAAAAGATTACACAATGAACTGTATACATGTCTACAGACTGCTTAGACAGGACATCTAAGTGTCTAATAATACAATAAACAAACGCAAGGTCAAAAACAAATCCTGTTTGTGTACTGCTTAGTTAAGAACATACATTTAATTTAAATGTACTATATGACCATTCAAATAAGAGCTACATGACTCCTCACTAACCGACAGACAGGCTATGGCCCTGTACCATTTCGGCCCCTAGCCACTTCTCATAGCCTCCAGCCCTTTGGTGTTCTCAGATCCTAAAGAACGGATAGGGTGAAAGCTCTGCGTTTGGCCTATTTGGGAGGTTTTATTCCCATATAACTTTGCCTACACCTTGGTTCTTTGGAATCTATCAAAAACGCCAAAAAGTTCACTTTTAGAAGAAGTAGCTGGGAACCGTAATGGAAGCAGGCCTATAACCTATTTTTTTTTTCTTCAATAGTGATTGGAGTACAACGCTCAATGCATGACACACTCCCCTTAGGCATAGATACATAAACAACCCAACATAAAAAAAAACGTAATAATTTAAACTTTCACTAGGACAAAGCAATTGGCTAGTTTTAAACTAGACATCATTATGAGACATAAACCAGAATGGGAGCGAAACATGTAAGAGCATTCTTCTGGGTCAACATCACAAGCATTACTGCAGTGCTCGCAAATACCCCATCCCTCTGGCCTCGCTTAGCTGTCCTGCCTGCTCGTTATCCTCTCCTCGTTACTCGCAGGCAGTCTTTGTTCTTTAGACCAGTTGGAACCAAATCTGCAGTTCTCCATCCATATTGTCCATGACTGGAGTGTAAAGGCCTTTTAAAAATTCACAAAAAATAAATAGATGAACTCTCCATTTTCCGATCATGTAGTTTCCTCATTTAAGGAAATTACACTCAGGTCAGGTAAAAATTGGAAAGTCACATTTCCATTGCGACCGGAATGTTGTGCCATGGTGGAATGTTGTGCCATGGTGGAATGATGTGCCATGGTGGGATGTTGTGCCATGGTGGAATGTTGTGCCATGGTGGGTTGTTGTGCCATGGTGGAATGTTGTGCCATGGTGGAATGTTGTGCCATGGTGGGATGTTGTGCCATGGTGGAATGTTGTGCCATGGTGGGATGTTGTGCCATGGTGGAATGTTGTGCCATGGTGGAATGTTGTGCCATGGTGGGATGTTGTGCCATGGTGGGATGTTGTGCCATGGTGGGATGTTGTGCCATGGTGGGTAGTGAGTTAGTGGGTCTTTGTGCGACTCGGAGTGGATATGACTACTTCACTATTAGTCCCTTTTTCAAATGAACTCTGATGAAGCAGTGTTCAGCAGGTAGCGGTAAAAAGCGTCCTTTGGTGCATCGTGAACAGGACATGTACAGTGCAGAACTTGACACGTACAAATCAACAATAGCACTGACGTTTACCCTGTTTGCTGTGTCATTGGATTAATACCTACTAAAACTACTGGTACTGTATGTGTGCTGGATGCACTGCATCTCTTTCTGGGTCCAACTTAAACTATAGAACAATTTTATGGATATTGTTCCTGGAGACCAGAACCAGCACCTGGGTGTGAGTACAGTTTTTTAATTGATCTGTCTTAAACGCTGAAATACTATGGCTGCGTTTAGACAGGAAGCTCAATTCTGATCTTATTTCTACTAATCTGTATTTTTTTTTACCAAACAGATAAACACATCAGATAAAAGATCTGATGTGATTGGTCAAAAGACCAATTAGTGGAAAAAAAGATCAGAATTGGACTGCCTGTCTAAACACAGCCTATGTGGCAGGAGATTTGTACATCTGAGCAAAGATTAAAAGGCTATTGAGTGAGCCATTGGGTCCGGACGCAGTGCAGGATTTAAGTTAAATTTACTTGTACACTTGAGTGCAGCGGTGGTGACCACAAAGCACTGTGGCGAAGCCAGCCTTGCTCTCAGCAGTTCTTGCTGGGCTTGCGCCTCATGACAGGGCAATGATGTTCTTGGGTGAGTCATGTGACTTGGGCTTAAGTGCCCTCTCCTTATGGACAGTGGAAATGCTACTCCAGAGCCTAGTATGAAGTATGCATGTCATTGTCATCCCCTTCATATATAACCAGAACTTCTGATATAAAATACATGCTTTGTCCAGTTCTTGTCCCTTGTGCAGCTTACTGAACACCTAAACATCCATGTAAAACAACTAAAAGCAGCTAAACGGTAGCATTAGTGCTAACAAGACATTTCACATTGCACTATGGCCGTCAGCAAGTATGGATTGTGTATATATCCAGATTTTGGTGAATGCTGTGCTGAACTGTATGTTACTGTGTAACATCCAGGCAACATCCCTATAACATTCACACAATGCAGGAGGTCTGGTCAATGAATCCACTCAGCTCATAGTCCTCTGTCTGTATACAGTTGAACTGAGGCTCCTCAATCAAGTAAGTGCTCATGCCTGACCCAGATTTGATGGTAACGACAATGAAAATCTGGATGCAGTGTGGCGCTCCGGCCAGCAGAGGCCGCTGTAGGTCCAGACACCCCAGCCCAGTCAGTTCACCAAAAGGACATCCTCGTATGTTGTCGTTCTGAGGGAAGAAACAAACACTTAACACGACAGCGCATACACATGTAGAAAAACACAAACGTCTCTCAACCATGATAGAAAGGATAACAGTGAATGCATCTGTTATTGTCTGGTCTTCGAAGTGGCATCTACTGCTGATCATTCTACAGAGGAACATCCATCCCCATCAAGGCTAGGTGGAGCCATCACCATCAACCCATCTGACTCCTTCAGATCGGCGAACACTGAAGAGGTTAGGAGCTGGAGGGTGGTTTCTGAACCCGGCCTTGAACTCTACCGTCAGTCTTGACCGGTGCCCTTTAACCCACCTGTCACAGCAGCAGAAGAAGGAGCAGGGTGAGGTCTCGAGGCCCCGGAACATCCCCGAGCTGGGCGTGTCAGTGCACTCTGCGATGAAGGCGTGCAGGTCCGTAGTGCGGTAGGGCTCCTGGGTTTGGTGCTGGAGGGACAGGAGACGAGACAGGCATCCATGTTTAGGTTACTCACTTCCTGCATCTCAAATGGCACCCTATTCCCTATGTAGTGCACTACTTTTTGACCGCAGTAGGGAATAGGGAGCCATTTGGGATGCAACCACTGTGTGTATTGTGATCGGTTGGCTTCACTAGGTGTTGCTGTTTGGAATTGGCTTCTGTTTGCACCGCTATGAGCAGTGAACATGAATGTTCTTGAGGAGGAACGCAACTCTAAATATGAATCCACATCCCACAGAATTTGTGTAAACCCAGTTATTACGCCTCAACTCCAAATGAATGTAAAAGACAAGCAGCAAATAAGAAATGATACAGTGCTCTTTTACATTCATTTGGATTGGAGTCCGTTTAAAGGGATACTTTGGGATTTTGGCAAAGAAGCCCTTTATCAGATGAACTGGATACCGTTTTTACATCTCTGCGTGCAGTTTGAAGGAAGTTACTAACTAGAGTTAGCGCAATTGCTACATAGCGTTAGATCAATGACTGGAAGTCCAGGGTAACTGCAAGCATGCTAGTAGATACTACAGTCTTCCAGTCATATTGCGGTAACGCTAGTTAGCAATGGCTTGAGGAAATTACCGCTAACTTCCTTCATAGATAAAGGGCTTTAAAGCCTTATGACTCTTGGCTGTATCTTGGTCTCTGAAAACGCACATCGTTAAAGATAATTTTCAAATGAAATCACACTGCAGATTATAATGAGTTTTGAAATGAAATCACACTGCAGATTATAATGAGTTTTGAAATGAAATCACACTGCAGATTATAATGAGTTTTGAAATGAAATGACACTGCAGATTATAATGAGTTTTGAAATGAAATCACACTGCAGATTATAATGAGTTTTGCCTGATGAAATCACACTGCAGATTATAATGAGTTTTGAAATGAAATCACACTGCAGATTATAATGAGTTTTGAAATGAAATCACACTGCAGATTATAATGAGTTTTGAAATGAAATCACCCTGCAGATTATAATGAGTTTTGCCTGATGAAATCACACTGCAGATTATAATGAGTTTTGAAATGAAATCACACTGCAGATTATAATGAGTTTTGAAATGAAATCACACTGCAGATTATAATGAGTTTTGAAATGAAATCACACTGCAGATTATAATGAGTTTTGAAATGAAATCACACTGCAGATTATAATGAGTTTTGCCTGATGAAATCACACTGCAGATTATAATGAGTTTTGAAATGAAATCACACTGCAGATTATAATGAGTTTTGAAATGAAATCACACTGCAGATTATAATGAGTTTTGAAATGAAATCACACTGCAGATTATAATGAGTTTTGCCTGATGAAATCACACTGCAGATTATAATGAGTTTTGAAATGAAATCACACTGCAGATTATAATGAGTTTTGAAATGAAATCACACTGCAGATTATAATGAGTTTTGAAATGAAATCACACTGCAGATTATAATGAGTTTTGAAATGAAATCACACTGCAGATTATAATGAGTTTTGAAATGAAATCACACTGCAGATTATAATGAGTTTTACCTGATGAAATCACACTGCAGATTATAATGAGTTTTGCCTGATGAAACCACACTGCAGATTATAATGAGTTTTGAAATGAAATCACACTGCAGATTATAATGAGTTTTGAAATGAAATCACACTACAGATTATAATGAGTTTTGAAATGAAATCACACTGCAGATTATAATGAGTTTTGAAATGAAATCACACTGCAGATTATAATGAGTTTTGCCTGATGAAATCACACTGCAGATTATAATGAGTTTTGAAATGAAATCACACTGCAGATTATAATGAGTTTTGAAATGAAATCACACTGCAGATTATAATGAGTTTTGCCTGATGAAATCACACTGCAGATTATAATGAGTTTTGCCTGATGAAACCACACTGCAGATTATAATGAGTTTTGAAATGAAATCACACTGCAGATTATAATGAGTTTTGAAATGAAATCACCCTGCAGATTATAATGAGTTTTGAAATGAAATCACACTGTAGATTATAATGAGTTTTGCCTGATGAAATCACACTGCAGATTATAATGAGGTTTGAAATGAAATCACACTGCAGATTATAATGAGTTTTGAAATGAAATCACACTGCAGATTATAATGAGTTTTGAAATGAAATCACACTGCAGATTATAATGAGTTTTGCCTGACGAAAATGTTGCTCTTTGTTGTTACCTTGATGGTTTCGTAGGCGCCGGTGATGAGGGCGATGAAGAGCGACAGCACCATGTAGATGAAGAGGGAGATGAAGGTGTACAGGTAGACCTGGCTGAACACCCACACCAGCGTGCTGCTCTCCTGCATCTCAGAGAAGGTCACAAACATGTCGTTGCCGTTGATCAGCGAGAACAGGCACTCCGACACCATGGAGAGAGAGCGGAACTGACGGAGGGCGAGAGAGGGAGCGAGAGAAACAGTTAAATTACATTTCATGTATTTCATAGCAATACGGCTTAATGAATTTAATAGGATACGGAGAGGGAGACTGTTAAATGACACAAACAACCATGTGACTTAACAAGACCTTTCTCACTGTATGATATAAACAGTGAATTGGTTCCAAATTATTGAGGATTCAGTACACACATTTTTTACACAAAATAAATCAAAGAAAATCCATTATGGCCATCTTACTGGCAAGGGCCAGTAAATATTTAATTATAATAATAGACAAATCACATGTTAATATCACTGTAAGTCATTATTGTTCAAAATCCCACAATGCACTCCTCCAGATTCACTGTTTCCTTTTCAATCTATTTGCCGGCCCACTCGGTCATTGGCCTTCTTCTGTTAGCATGTCTGTCTGTACCTTGACGTGATAGGGCCCCAGCACGATCCAGCCACAGAAGCAATAGCCCAGGTAGATGACAGCCACACAGCAGCAGAACCGGATCACGTTGGGGAACGCAGCTCGCAAGGTCACAATCAGGATCTGAGAGGGAGAGAGCCAGGAGAGTCGGTGAATCACTGTCATCGTTAGTGTGTGTCTGTGTCTGTGTAGGCAACTTACATTGTACTTCTGGAAGAAGCTGAGGTAGCGAATGACTCCGACCCACACCAACAAGGTGGAGGTCCCCAACAGGATGCCACACTCATCATACGATGACATATTCTGTATGGAGAGATATTCAACTCATAAATGCCTCATGAGCTTAGCACAATGATCTTATCATAACCCAAACTGAGATGATTTTTTTGGTTGGCGATTTCAAATAATTCTTTAGCATTTTCCCTCTGGGAAAAATAAAAGGTATTCTATTCTACTCTGAGCAGTAGAGGAAAAAGTCCCCTAGAGGGGGACTGACCTTGGATTCGATGCCGATCTTGATGACGCTGCCGATGACGGTGAGGATGTCACTGATGATGAGCAGGATGTACCAGCCATTGATGAATTCCATTCTTTCGTCCCAGCTTACTTTCCGGCCCAGGTTAGTCTTGAAGAACTCGACAAACTCCTGTTACGCAGAGACAGAGAGAGACAGACACAGAAAGAGAGACAGAGAGACACACACGGAGAGAGCGAGAGAGAGACACATACACAAAGAGAGAGACAGAGAGAGAGACAGAGAGACACAGAGAGAGAGAGAGAGAGAGAGAGAGAGAGAGAGAGAGAGAGAGAGAGAGAGACACACACAGAGAGACACAGAGAGAGAGAGAGAGAGAGAGAGAGAGAGACACACACACAGTGAGACAGAGAGAGAGAGAGACAGAGAGAGAGACACACACACAGTGAGACAGAGAGAGAGAGAGACAGAGAGAGAGAGAGAGACACACACAGTGAGACAGAGAGAGAGACAGAGAGAGAGACAGAGAGAGAGAGAGAGACAGAGAGACAGAGAGAGAGAGAGATAGAGAGAGAGAGAGACAGACAGACAGAGAGAGACACAGAGAGGAGTTAGGTGACCATACTGGAAAGACGAGTATTCACACCTTCTCGGTATTCGTGTCACAGAACATTATTCTAAAAATGGAATCAATTCACAGAATACCAATCCACTCCCATCAACAACAATCTCTCTTCCTTCCACCCCAATAACAAGCAAACAAATGCATCTACAGTATGTTGTCAGATAATATATGTTTTTAGCAGACACATTTATACAAAGGGACCTACAGTCATGCATAGGGACCTACAGTCATGCATACATACATTTTACATATGGGTGGTCCCAGGAATTGAACCCACAATTCGGGCATTTCAAGAGCCATGCTCTACCAACTGAGCTATAGAGGACCACCAGACTGGATGTTCCTCCTTTTAACCACTTTCTCTCTCCCTGCCCTCCACCTCCCAGTGACTTACGGCCTGTAGTATGATGCCGCGGAGTATGGAGCGGCCACACAGCAGCAGGGACAGCATACAAACGATCGCCACCACCACGTCAAACGTTAGCCGCGTGTAGTTCTCCGCTGAGAGAGAGGGGGGGGTGAAGAGGAGTTAGTGGCTTTCATCAAGTAGAAGCATAGGGGGCGAATCCTTACTTCCACAAGTCAACATTTCACGTTGACATCAATGCATGACTAAGTGAAAATTCTTATGAGGCATCTATAATGTCTTATGAGGTCAAATGAAGATGGCGATAGGGGAGATTGCTTAGAGTGTACATAGTGTTTGTCTTGCTGTTTGTTTGTGGTACAAGTTGTACCGGTTAACTTCTGTCTGGTCATTCTGTGTGTAGTTTTGTATTGACCTATGCACACGCTAAATCTCACCGTGGCCCGACACACTGGGGTCTTTACACTCCTTTATAAAAGCCTGGTTTTCCAGACTGATCCTCACTTTACCACTGTGAGCCTTGTTGTCCAGGACTATCTGTAGAAACAGATGGAAAGAACAACAGATCGGACATTCATACAGGTACTAGCACATGCTGTAAACGTTGGCAATACAATGAAACATGAAAAATACAAATCGAATGAAAAAGTGGTGGACTCTTCAAGGGATAATATAACAGATGGGTTATAGGTTACCTATAATATACGGGCAATGAAAAGGTTTCCACAGAAACTACTGCCCACTAACAGGTTACAATGAGCCACAGACTGGGTAGGACCATTGGCAGGAAGGGGGGTGGGACTCACCGTTATGAAGAAGGTGTAACAGTCAGGAATCTCGTTGTTGATGATGGTCTGAATGTTGATGGCCTTCAGTTGGAACTGTATCGTCACGTTTATGAGTCTAGACAACATAGAGTGAAAATAAAACATGAAGAGGGATATCAGGGTTGTGTCAAAGTGAAAACAAAGAGAAACGTTTTCAAACATTTTGCCAACGCAAAAAAAAAAATGTTTCTTATTGGACAAGTCCAGGTAGACCCTCCCTGTTTAATGTTAGTTTTCCGTTTGGTGTCTAATGAACATAACCCAGGGCTAGAGGTAGTGTGTAAACAGTTTTTGGACGTGTGCGAGATGCGATAAAAATCAACAGTTAGATACTACAAAGATGGATGTCCCATCTATCTTAGTTTTAGACCGACAGAAAACACGAGAAGCCCGAAGTCATTTGAAAAGACGTTTGAAAAATGAAGCCTTACTTGTGGAACTTGAGGGTAAAGTTCTTGTAGTCACTGCCAAAAGGCGCTCGAGGGACTGACAGAGGGTTAACCCCCACACAATCTAGTAACAGGACAGAGAGAGAAGTTAGTCATTTCAGGGACTGTCAATGTTTTCCATTATAGAAATAGAATTACACTGAAATAGAATTACACTGACACTGATATAAATATATGTTCTAGTAAATATATATCTATGGTTATTATGTTCTGGTGATCATGTCAAGAGTCAAAGGGTAGGCCATTTCAATACCAGGTGATTTCCATTGTTCAATGTGTTTCCACTTTAGTCAGTAGTTTTGTCCCAAGTGTCAGCTCATATAAGGAAGTGGGGCTTCCTACTACTTTCACATGGTTGGGGAACAATACAGTACTTACACACGTTTAGTCAAGAAAGAATGATACAGTTACGATGAATTGTTACTGAAAAGATGACGTGGTCCTGGAAATAAGCAGCTTAGCAACTCTTCAGGTTGTCCCCATTGTTACAGTAAATAAAATAACTTAACTTCAGGCTAGACAAGGCTAAGGCATAAAGCAATGGTCAATCCACCAAACTTGGCCCTGGAAAGCCACAAGGCGTTGCAGAGGCTTTTGTTCAAATCTGCCACAAAACCCTTCCTTTTTCAACCAGTCAACTGATCATCAAAAAACATGCTGGAACAGAACTACTTTTAAGCTGAGTCCCAAATGGCACCACATTCCCACTCCATCGGGTGCCATTTGGGAAGCACCAGCACTGTGTAGCTCTAGTACCAGGGTTGGTGACCACTGGCATAATGCAAGAAAGTAGATCTATGTACCTGTGATAACATGAGGGTCAATGTTGAAGGTATCATTGGCGGGATCGATGCTGCCCTTCTTGTAGTACTGCTGGCAGAGTGAGAGGGCACTCCCATTCACCCCGACCCCATAGACGTACGCATAGCTTCCCACCGTGGTCTCGGGTAACACCAAATACTATGAGGGAGGAGGAAGGGTACGAGGACGGAGATCAAGGCCCTGTTCTAATATTTTTAAATAATTAATCCCTCTTTCCTCCCTAATTTGAGGTAATCACTGATCTGCATGCGGATTCGTGGACGATTAGTGAACGTTTCCACACTAATCAAACTCGCTGAGATCTGTGATTCCCTCAAATGATGCACGAAGGAAAGGATACATTCTGAATATTCAAACAGTTGGAGACTTTTAGTTGAAAGTTGAGGATTAAATTATGAAGGGGACGAGATGTGGTCCTTCTTTGCGCTGCATGGACATGTTTACATATCAGTCTGTATGTCGGGTCATGTCCATTAGGCACCGAACTGAGAGATTTTTCCTTTTAACATTTTCCTATTAAAACCATTTTCCGTTGCATGCCCTAATGAACATGACCTGGGTGTCGTTAGTGACTGTTACCTGGTCTACGGCGTAGAAGATGTGTTCGTAGACATCGCTCTGTGTGTACACGGCCAACGTGTCGTCGGAGCCCTCGTCATAGTCCTTCAGGAAGATGTGCTTAAAGGACATGGTGTTCTCCTCCTTGAACGTCACCACCATCTGGTTGCTGAGACCAAACAGCACCAGCTGATGCCGGGAGGGAAGTAGGGATTCAGGGGTTTTACTGAAGGAAAGTGACTGTTCAACCACTATAACATAACCCTTTTTGATCTTAGGGAAATTATAGAAGTAATTGTTGTAAAGATTGTCGGTCCATATTTAAAAACAGATGCACAGACATCCTATCCACCAATAGGAACGGTGCATATGAAACAAGGTGTCAGTCGTTTTGGACTTCAGGATTGTTGGTCCCGCCATAAAACCTGAGCTTTGCCATGAGGGCGTTTAAAATGTACTGCTCATACACTCAAAGTGCAATATGAAACTACATGTGTGTAGTTACCTGCACGGTGACAATGACAATCTTGAGCAGCTGCAGGCCCAGTTTGAAGGGCTTGCGGCCCTTGGCGTGGAACTTGTCACAGGGGCTCATGAAGAAGTACTTGAGCTTCCTGCGCAGGGCCTCCTCTTCCTGCTCCGCCCCGAGCCAGGCCCCGTCGCCGTGGGCAACCGGGGGTTGCCATGGCTGTCTCTGTGGTGAACATGCTTGCCGCTGCTGTCGCTGGAGCCGTAGCCGTGAGGAGACACAGAGGAAACCAACCTGTCCTTCTCTGAGAGGGAGCGAGGGAAGAAAAAGTACGAAAAAAGTTAGCAGCGATAGAAGGATAGTGAGAGCAACTAATATGAACAGTCAGGCCTATCAAAGATTGTGGAGTGGATAACTGAGCAAAACACCAATGTAATCTGCAATAACGCACCGCAACGGCACTCCATATTAGTGCTATTTCCTTTGTGAGCACCAACACCAACAGTACACTGTTTCTTACTGATGAATAGGCTACGTTGTGTAATGTTACCCTTCAGTGAGTGACAGCTCTCGTACTAGTTTGGGCAGCTTTCATGAATTGCATGTCCTTAATCTCCCTTTGTCTCATATAGTCATCCATCATCACGTCTCTATCTAGTAAAACCCTGGGAGGTGACACAGGCCAGCTTATTAAAACAACACCCAGATCAGGGGCTCTGGGCTGGGCCGGGCGAGACAGACAGCCTCCCCGGAGGAAGAGATGCGGGTGACTGGTGTGCTATAGCTGGCGGCTCTGCCACTCAGGGCTGACAGAAACACACCCCTGGAGATGGCTGGAAGACACACACGTCTGACTTGGTAGTCATTTGTCGAAGGAGCAGAGCTTCGAGGTGCGATGCTACACATTTCAATCGTCGTCGTCGTCGATAACATAAACCATAAAGGTGTAGTACAAACCTAAATCACTGCACCTTCAGTGGAGAGACCGCTGGTGGAAGCTGAATTCAACCTCTGAGTCACCCAAACAAACATGTGACAATAACAGACTTGGAAGGGAAATGTGGACCATATAGCTAGTGGGTAAACAAGCTAGTTCAACAGCAATGGAGAACAAGGAAGTGGAACTTGAAATGAACTGCTGTCATGAATTGGGTCATCTCATTTCTGGTACAGAACAAGACCAGACAGAAGACTCAAAATCTGGTCTGACGGACGTAGAAGAGAGAATCACTGATCTGTGGGTGTAGGATTGTGTGAGGCAAGGGTGATATCTCAATGTTAACCTATAGTAAGCCATCCACAATAATCACCTGCATATCTAACAATCTTTAGTTCAGCCAAGTGAATGAGAGAAGCCTATCTAGCGGGGAGTGACTACAATATATGAGTGACTACAATATATCAACTTGCACACACAGAACCTTGCAAGGTCACAAACACTCACAGACATGACAGCAGTTGCGTGACTCTCCCTGTCAAAAAAACTATTCAGACCTGTGTTGAAAGAATTTCACTATGTAGCATTTCGTGCCAGCAATAGGAGCACGAGCCAAGAAATGGACAGATCTTGATGGGGCATTTCGGCCATCGAGGCCGACAGCAATCGTCAAAACAAAATTGCAGAGGATGAGGGCTCGTTGCTGAGCCGTACTAAGAGATAGAGTCAATCAAACTGAATAAATCCGCTGAAAAATCCCGCTCTTCCGGTTCAGGCCAGTCAATGGTGTGTTAGAGAAGGCTTAATAGACAGCCCTGCACCTTGTCCGTCAGTCATAGTCAGCACTGTGACCATCAGTCTGCCAGCATCTCTGTATCGCTACAATGGATCAGCAGCTATCAGTCTGCACTGGGCCACCAAGGGAGAGCAGGCTACACTACGCAACCTCACTGGAACCAGTAAACAAGCAAAGCTGCTCCTCGTCTCAAATCAAATCAAAGTTTATTTGTCAAGTGCGCCGAATACAACAGGTGTAGACCTTACAGTGAAATGCAGAATACAACAGGTGTAGACCTTACAGTGAAATGCTGAATACAACAGGTGTAGACCTTACAGTGAAATGCTGAATACAACAGGTGTAGACCTCACAGTGAAATGCTGAATACAACAGGTGTAGACCTTACAGTGAAATGCAGAATACAACAGGTGTAGACCTTACAGTGAAATGCTGAATACAACAGGTGTAGACCTTACAGTGAAATGCTGAATACAACAGGTGTAGACCTCACAGTGAAATGCTGAATACAACAGGTGTAGACCTTACAGTGAAATGCAGAATACAACAGGTGTAGACCTTACAGTGAAATGCTGAATACAACAGGTGTAGACCTTACAGTGAAATGCTGAATACAACAGGTGTAGACCTTACAGTGAAATGCTGAATACAACAGGTGTAGACCTCACAGTGAAATGCTGAATACAACAGGTGTAGACCTTACAGTGAAATGCTGAATACAACAGGTGTAGACCTCACAGTGAAATGCTGAATACAACAGGTGTAGACCTTACAGTGAAATGCAGAATACAACAGGTGTAGACCTTACAGTGAAATGCTGAATACAACAGGTGTAGACCTTACAGTGAAATGCAGAATACAACAGGTGTAGACCTTACAGTGAAATGCTGAATACAACAGGTGTAGACCTTACAGTGAAATGCTGAATACAACAGGTGTAGACCTTACAGTGAAATGCTGAATACAACAGGTGTAGACCTTACAGTGAAATGCTGAATACAACAGGTGTAGACCTTACAGTGAAATGCTGAATACAACAGGTGTAGACCTTACAGTGAAATGCTGAATACAACAGGTGTAGACCTTACAGTGAAATGCTGAATACAACAGGTGTAGACCTTACAGTGAAATGCTGAATACAACAGGTGTAGACCTTACAGTGAAATGCTTACTTACAGGCTCTAACCAATAGTGCAAAAGAAAGGTATGTGTGTGTTTGTGTGTGTGTAGGTAAGAAAATAGATAAAACAACAGTAAAAAGACATTTGAAAATAACAGTAGCGAGGCTATATAAAGACACCGGTTAGTCAAGGTGATTGAGGTAGTATGTACATGTAGATATGGTTAAAGTGACTATGCATATATGATGAACAGAGAGTAGCAGTAGCGAGGCTATATACAGACACCGGTTAGTCAGGCTGATTGAGGTAGTATGTACATTTAGATATGGTTAAAGTGACTATGCATATATGATGAACAGTCTCTGTCAACTATTAAATCTGGGTGGTCTCTTGGACTCTATTTCCTCCTGTGGCGAGAGGACATGGTTATGAGGTGGACTTTTTGTTATTGTTATGATTTAACTTTAAACTGTTTCTCAGTCTCCAAATGCACATCAGCCAATTAAAATCGTTGATTTACTTGCACATTATAGAACGCTACATTGTAGCTGGTCCAGTCAGATAACCTGGCACTTTAGCCCTATGCTAGCCTCACCAGCTGACAGTGATTATTTCCTGTAACAAATTCTGCATCAGCCTATAAAAGATCTTAGACTTTATATCCACCAACCAATGACATTTGTAAAAAACCCTGGACACCAGAGGGATATTTTAAATCTATAAATTCAAAGTTTACTTTTGTTCCATTGGTGTGTAACAATGTCGTGTGCCAATATTGCATTGGAGCATCTTTAACTAGGCTACTAGACATTAGACAAAATGTTCACATTTCGCATTTGAGACAAAATCCAGTTTTTGCTAATCTGTTTCACACACATCCATGTGCTTTTATGGAAAACAGATAAATGGAGTCCTTACACAAGTAAGTGTATCATACATTGTTCAAAAAACAAGTAATGTACCGTTATTACCATTGCTTCCATGTGGCACACACTGCTAAAGCGGTTGACTCGAAATCGATGGCGCACATTCACCATGGGTTCGAGCCCTCCTCGCATCAAGCTTTTTTGTTGAGGAAAAAAAAAACAGTCCTTGATGCTTAATTGAAAATGCATGTGACGATGTGGATGATTATAATAATAAGGGCTGTCACAGACTAAAACAAATATTGGTCGACCAAGAGTAATCTGTTCTCTCGACCAATCGATTGGTTTACATTTTTAAACTGGTATTTTTCCATATATTTGAAGAAAATATACTTTATGTACGCTACTGAGCTTGTATGATGCTTTAAGCACAGGAATTAAAAATGAAAATTACTAAAGAGGGAGCCAGAGATCAATATAGCCTAACCAGAAGAAAGAAAACTGTTCCTGTCCCCCCCTCCGCCTGCTGCTGCTGGCCTTCACAGATTCAAATCAAATCAAATTCTGCCATTATGCTCCTGAAGTGGCTGGTAATAGGCTACACCAGCGGTCAGCAACCTTTTCCATTTGGAGTGCCACGTTCTCCTACCATTTCTGCTAATCTGCGTGCCAGTTATGTTTTTCATATGCACATTTTTCGTGGAACAGTTACATTTATTTTATAATAACGCCTTCATATCTCGAAATCAATGTCATGGTTAATCAATGTCGTGGTTAATCAATGTCGTGTGGTTAATCAATGTCGTGTGGTTAATCAATGTCATGTTAATCAATGTTGTGGTTAATCAATGTCGTGTGGTTAATCAATGTCGTGTGGTGTCGGTTAATCAATGTCATGGTTAATCAATGTCATGGTTAATCAATGTCGTGGTTAATCAATGTCATGGTTAATCAATGTCGCGTGGTTAATCAATGTCGTGGTTAATCAATGTCATGGTTAATCAATGTCGTGGTTAATCACCGTCGTGGTTAATCAATGTCTGGTGGTTAATCAATGTCGCGTGGTTAATCAATGTCATGGTTAATCAATGTAGTTAATCAATGTCGCGGTTAATCAATGTCGCGTGGTTAATCAATGTCATGGTTAATCAATGTCAGCGTGGTTAATCAATGTCGCGCGTTAATCAATGTCGCGGGTTAATCAATGTGTGGTTAATCAATGTCGTGGTTAATCAATGTCGTGGTTAATCAATGTCGTAGTTAATCAATGTCGTGGTTAATCAATGTCGTGGTTAATCAATGTGTTAATCAATGTCGTGTGGTTAATCAATGTCAATGTCGTGGTTAATCAATGTCATGGTTAATCAATGTCGTGTGGTTAATCAATGTCGCGGTGGTTAATCAATGTCGTGGGTTAATCAATGTCGTGGTTAATCAATGTCGCGGTTAATCATCAGTCGTGGTTAATCAATGTCGTGGGTTAATCAATGTCATGGTTAATCAATGTCATGGTTAATCAATGTCGCTGGTTAATCAATGTCGTGGTTAATCAATGTCATGGTTAATCAATGTCATGGTTAATCAATGTCGTGGTGGTTAATCAATGTCGCGGTTAATCAATGTCGTGTGGTTAATCAAGTCGTGTGGTTAATCAATGTCGTGTGGTTAATCAATGCCGCGGTTAATCAATGCTGTGGTTAATCAATGTCGTGGTTAATCAATGTCGTGTGGTTAATCAATGTCGTGTGGTTAATCAATGTCGTGGTGGTTAATCAATGTCGTGTGGTTAATCAATGTCGTGGTTAATCAATGTCATGGTTAATCAATGTCGTGTGGTTAATCAATGTCGTGGTTAATCAATGTCGTGGTTAATCAATGTCATGGTTAATCAATGTCATGGTTAATCAATGCCGCGTGGTTAATCAATGTCATGGTTAATCAATGTCGTGTGGTTAATCAATGTCGTGGTGGTTAATCAATGTAGCGTTAATCAATGTCGTGTGGTTAATCAATGTCGTGTGGTTAATCAATGTCGCGGTTAATCAATGTGGTGGTTAATCAATGTCATGGTTAATCATGTCGGTGGTTAATCAATGTCGCGGTTAATCAATGTCGTGGTTAATCAATGTCGTGGTTAATCAATGTCGTGTGGTTAATCAATGTCGTGGTTAATCAATGTCATAGGTTAATCAATGTCGTGGTTAATCAATGTCGTGTGGTTAATCAATGTCGTGGTTAATCAATGTCGCGTGGTTAATCAATGTCGCGTGGTTAATCAATGTGGGTTAATCAATGTCGTGTGGTTAATCAATGCTGTGGTTAATCAATGTCATGGTTAATCAATGTCGTGGTTAATCAATGTCGCGTGGTTAATCAATGTTGTGGTTAATCAATGTCGTGTGGTTAATCAATGTCGTGGTTAATCAATGTCGTGTGGTTAATCAATGTCGTGGTTAATCAATGTCGTGTGGTTAATCAATGTCGTGTGGTTAATCAATGTCGTGTGGTTAATCAATGTCGTGGTTAATCAATGTCGTGGTTAATCAATGTCGCGTGGTTAATCAATGTCATGGTTAATCAATGTCGTGTGGTTAATCAATGTCGTGGTTAATCAATGTTGTGGTTAATCAATGTCGTGGTTAATCAATGTCGTGTGGTTAATCAATGTCGTGTGGTTAATCAATGTTGTGGTTAATCAATGTCGTGGTTAATCAATGTCGTGGTTAATCAATGTCGTGGTTAATCAATGTCGTGTGGTTAATCAATGTTGTGGTTAATCAATGTCGCGTGGTTAATCAATGTTGTGGTTAATCAATGTCGTGGTTAATCAATGTCGTGTGGTTAATCAATGTTGTGGTTAATCAATGTCGTGGTTAATCAATGTCGTGGTTAATCAAAATTCTAAATGAAAATGATACAAATCTGAAAAGTTACTTCCATTGCCATTATGTAAAAATAGCCTACAAAAAGCAACAATTAAAACATTGCAGCCTGCAGGTCGAAAATATCCTGATGGAAGTAAATATCCTATAAATCACATTGGCTACACATGGCCTGTCTGCAAAGAACATGAAACATTGTATCAACTATTGTATTAACTTGGTCCAGCCTGAAGCTTGCAACAGTGTATAAAATATTCTGGGTCCTCAGAGTTTCCTGCCAGTGAGCTCCAAACAGACAGACACAGCTGTAGGCTATTTTGCAAAAGGGATAAGAACTAAATCAGGTAGGCCTATTTGATGACGTTTCCACAGGATCAGAGCATTAAATTTTTTCCCCCTTTCGTGCTGAGTGGTAGGCTAATCAAAAGGTAGAGAGCTGGAAAGATTTTTCAAATAGGCTACGTTGAGGAACTATTGTCATTCTCAATGGATGTAAAAACAGACTTTGTTTACTTGCTGTTTGAGGCAAAGAAAAAATTACTTTGAGAAGCTCCACAGTGATGGCGAGTGAAGACAAACTGAGTAGACAAAACTCGTAAATGGAATGAAATGAACCAAAACTTTCTCACAAGTGTAGCATTGGTTGTGCGCTCTGCAAACAACGTGCCCACTACGAGAATGACAACGGTAAGACTGTAATAATAATATATTAAATGCATTAACAGAAATGACCATAACCAAACAAACATTGTAGATTAGAGATGATGGGAATTAACGGTAAATGTACTACTGGTGATACTGGTGTGCCATCCCCGCAGCCTCCGCATTGTATTAGTCCACTCAGACTGGCTTGAATCACATGTGCCATCATTTTTTTTTAATATATATTTGCCACTGCTCGACAAAAAAAATCACGGTCGACCAAACAACCGACCAGTCGACTAAATGGGGTCAGCCCTAATAGTAATGCATAGAAAATGTTGTACATGTAAGTGTAGCCTACATAAGAAATTAAGTGGTGTTTTTATCTAACAGTAACGTTTTTAGATTTTTTTGCAAAAAAAGATAATAAATAAAAAACGGACATATCACATTTACACAAGTATTCAGACCCTTTACTCAGTACGTTGTTGAAGCACCTTCGACAGCGAATACAGCCTCGAGTCTTCTTGGGTATAACACTACAAGCTTGGCACACCTGAATTTGGGGAGTTACTCCCATTCTTCTCCGCAGATCCTCTCAAGCTCTGTCAGGTTGGATGGGGAGCGTTGTTGCACGGCTATTTTTCAAGGCCCCTCCAGAGATGTTAGATCGGGTTCAAGTCCGGGCTCTGGCTGCGTCACTCAAGGACATTCAGAGACTTGTCCCGGAGACACTCCTGTGTTGTCTTGGCTGTGTGCTTAAGACATTGTCCTGTTGGAAGGTGAACCTTCGCCCCAGTCTGAGTTCCTGAGCGCTCTGGACCAGGTTCTCTCTGTACTTTGCTCTGTTCATTTTTCCCTCGATCCTGACTGGTCTCCCAGTCCCTGCCACTGAAAAACATCCCCACAGCATGATGCTGCCACCATCATGCTTCACCGTAGGGATGGTGCCAGGTTTCCTCCAGACGTGACTCTTGGCATTCAGGCCAAAGAGTTCAATCTTGGTTTCATCAGACCAGAGAATCTTGTTTCTCATGGTCTGAGGTACTTTTTGGCAAACTCCAAGCGGGCGGTCATGTGGCTGTTGCTGAGGAGTGACTTCCGTCTGGCCACTCAACCATAAAGGCCTGATTGGTGGAGTGCTGCAGAGATGGTTGTCCTTCTGGAAGGTTCTCCCATCTCCACAGAGGAACTCTGGCGCTCTGTCAGTGTGACCATCAGGTTCTTGGTCACCTCCCTGACCAAGGACCTTCTCCCCCAATTCCTCAGTTTGGCCGGGCAGCCAGCTACAGGAAGAGTCTTGGTGGTTCCAAACTTCTTCCATTTAAGAATGATGGAGGCCACTGTGTTCTTGGGGACCTTCAATACAGCAGACATTTTTTGGTACCCTTGCCCAGATCTGTGCCTCGACACAATCCTGCCTCTGAGCTCTACAGACAATTCTTTCGACCTCATGGCTTAGTTTTTGCTCTGACATGCACTGTCAACTGTAGGAGCTTATATAGACAGGTGTGTGCCTTTGCAAATCATGTCCAATCAATTATATTTACCACAGGTGGACTCTGTTTCACTTTGTCATTATGGGGTATTGTGAGTAGATTGATGAGGGAAACAATTATTTAATCAATTTTAGCTGTAACGTAACAAAATGTGGAAAAAGTCAAGGGGTCTGAACACTTTCCGAATGCACTGTATGCTATTATAGTTGGTATGTTAGGCCTGTGTAGAATACTAATGAATCATTAAGTGATCTTGTTTTAACTTTTATCTAAACTTTTTTTAAACAAGTACCATTCTGAGAATTGGCAAAGTATGGCTCTGGTGCGCTCCAGTCGATCTGCACCCCTGTATTGCAGTAGCCTATATGTCAGTCTGCAAGGGGGACTCCCAAGAAGCTCCTCATTAAATATATTTGTTATCTTAATTTCTAAGGTTGTAGCCGAACCCTTCGCAACAACAAAATGTAAAAATAAATACATGTAATTCTCAAAGGAAAAATCTATATCTCAACTGGGATTTGAACATTGCAAACTGCGAAAATGACCAGAAACCTGGCTCTCAACACTGTGACCACTGTCCAATTAAACTTGTGTACGTGTTTTAGTAACTTTGATTAGCAGATGGTGCCGTGTGACTTCTGTTAAGGACGCTCTCAAGAAAAAGTGTTTGGTCACATCAGAGAGTGAAGAGGCGAAGCGAGAGGGTTTACTCCGCGCAAAGTCTGTCCACATAAGCAGATCATTAATATTAAGCAAGTGAGGAGTGTTTGTATGGGGGGGAAATAAGAGAATGTTGAATTTAGTCAATCTTTTTGTTTAATGCTATTTAGATACATGAGACTTATCTGACCTAATACAAGTTTCATAATGCTTCAGTTGTTACAGGTGTACTGATAGAAGTGTGATGCACATGACATCCCGGCAACTTTGAGAAAAAACACTTTATATCGGAGTTGTCCCTGTCAAAATTTGAGACAGCCAAATGCATATTCTTGAAGATGGCATAGCATCTCACTCTCCATCGAATACAGGCTTTTGACGTCAACACCCCTCATTGAATATTCAAAAAAGTATTCAAATAACGAGATGTATCCACCAATCCAAAGAGAGGAATAGGCAGGAGCTTGACAGCCCGCCGTTCCGCTCTGTGGACAACGAATCCCAGTATCTCCAGTCATGTCCAACAACGTCAACATTTATAATTGGCTGATACATATTTAGTAACAGGGAAATACTCACGTCCAGCTGGTGTTGTTAGCATTGGGCTAAGTATGCCAGGTTATCTGATGGGAAAAGTGAACAAGTAGCGTTTTATCACCTACAACTATGGCAGCAATTTTAATTGGCTGATGCCGATTATGAGACGGAGAAACAGTTTTCATTTAAACTGTTTCTAATGTTCGCAAGTATGGCCCCACAGTGTGCACTTGTGGTGAATAATTTTATTATAATATGTATGAGATCACAAATGAAGTACTGTAAACAATGAGTCAAAGGTATACTACGGCATTTATTTTTTATTCTTTTATTTCACCTTTAGTTAACCAGGTAGGCAAGTTCGAGAACAAGTTGTCATTTACAACTGCGACCTGGCCAAGATAAAGCAAAGCAGTTCAACACATACAACAACACATAGTTACACATTGGAGTAAACAAACACACAGTCAATAATACAGTAGAAAAAAATATATATATACAATGTGTGCAAATAAGGTAGGATAAGGAACGTAAGGCAATAAATAGGCCATGGTGGCAAAGTAATTACAGTATAGCAATTTAACACTGTAATGGTAAATGTGCAGTAGATGAATGTGCAAAGTAAAAATACTGGGGTGCAAAGGAGCAAGATAAATAAATGACTATGGTAGGGGATGAGGTAGTTGGTTGGGCTATGTACAGGTGCAGTGATCTGTGAGCTGCTCTGACAGCTGGTGCTTAAAGCTAGTGAGGGAGATAAGTGTCTCCAGTTTCAGTGATTTTTGTAGTTCGTTCCAGTCATTGGCAGCAGAGAACTGCGCGTGCTACGGGTGGGTGCTGCTATGGTTACTAGCGAGCTGAGATAAGGCGGGGCTATACCAAGCAGGGATTTGTAGATGACCTGGAGCCAGTGGGTCTGGCGACGAGTATGTAGCGAGGGCCAGCCGACTAGAGCATACAGGTCGCAGTGGTGGGTGGTATAAGGGGCTTTGGTGACAAAGCGGATGGCACTGTGATAGACTGCATCCAGTTTGCTGAGTAGAGTATTGGAAGCTGTTTTGTAGATGACATCGCTGAAGTCGAGGATCGGTAGGATAGTCAGTTTTACTAGTGCAAGTTTGGCAGCATGAGTGAATGAGAAAACAAATGCTTGATAACTGCTTGACTGCTTACAAGACCATTTCTAAAACCCCTGACCCACACACAGTGAAGTGCAGAAATGAAACCTATGTCCACAGTCATCTGGGCACCGTAGACTAGGACACATAAGAGGAAGTTAAGAAACTGGGTGGTGTGAGGTTATCACAGTGTATGATAGATGGAGAACCTATCACTCCAGTATTAATGCTAAATTGTAATTATTTTCACCTCAGTTGAAGTTGGAAGTTAACATACACTTATGCTGGAATCATTAAAACTCATTTTTCAACCACTCCACAAATGTCCTGTTAACAAACTATTGTTTTGGCAAGTCGGTTAGGACATCTACTTTGTGCATGACACAAGTCATTTTTCCAACAATTGTTTACAGACAGATTATTTCACTTATAATTCACTGTATCACAATTCCAGTGGGTCAGAAGTTTACATACACTAAGTTAACTGTGCCCTTAAACAGCTTTGAAAATTGCAGAATTTGCTTCTGATAGGCTAATTGACAATTTGAGTCAATTGGAGGTGTACCTGTGGATGTATTTCAAGGCCTACCTTCAAACTCAGTGCCATTTTGACCTCCACAAGTCTGGTTCATCCTTGGGAGCAATTTCCAAACGCCTGAAGGTACCACGTTCATCTGTACAAACAATAGTACGCAAGTATAAACACCATGGGATCACGCAGCCGTCATACCGCTCAGGAAGGAGACACGTTCTGTCTCCTAGAGATGAACGTACTTTGGTGCGAAAAGTGCAAATCAATCCCAGTACAACAGCAAAGGACCTTGTGAAGATGCTGGAGGAAACATGTACAAAAGCATCTATATCCACAGTAAAACGAGCCCTATATCGACATAACCTTAAAGGCCGCTCAGCAAGGAAGAAGCCACTGCTACAAAACTGCCATAAAAAAGCCAGACTACGGTTTGCAACTGCACATGGGGACAAAGATCGTACTTTTTTGGAGAAATGTCCTCTGGTCTGATGAAACAAAAATATAACTGTTTGGCCATAATGACCATCAGTATGTTTGGAGGAAAAAGAGGGGGAGGCTTGCAAGCCGAAGAACACCATCCCAACCGTGAAGCACGGGGTGGCAGCATCATGTTGTGGAGGTGCTTTGCTGTAGGAGGGACTGGTGCACTTCACAAACTAGATGGCATCATGAGGAAGGAAAATTATGTGGATATATTGAAGCAACATCTCAAGACATCAGTCAGGAAGTTAAAGCTTGGTCGCAAATGGATCTTCCAAATGGACAATGACCCACAGTTGTGGTAAAATGGCTTAAGGACAACAAAGTCAAAGTATTGGAGTGGCCATCACAAAGCCCTGACCTCAATCTTATAGAAAACTTGTGGGCAGAACTGAAAAAGCGTGTGTGAGCAAGGAGGCCTACAAACCTGACTGAGTTACACCAGTTACACCGGCCAAAATTCACCCAACATATTTTGGGGAGCTTGTGGAAGGCTACCCGAAACGTTTGTCCCAATTTAAACAATTAAAAGGCAATGCTACCATATACTAACTGGTAGCACTGGGAATGTGATGAAAGAAATAAAAGCTGAAATAAATCATTCTCTCTACTATTATTCTGACATTTCACATTCTTAAAATAAAGTGGTGATCCTGACTGACTTAAGACAGGGAATTTTTACTGGGATTAAATGTCAGGAATTGTGAAACACTGAGTATAAATGTTTTTGGCTAAGGTGCATGTAAACTTCCGACTTCAACTGTATTTATTGCCTACCTCCCTACTCTTCTACATTTTCACACACTGTACATCGATTTTCTATTTTTCTTTTCTTGTGTGTTATTGACTGTACGTTTGTTTATGTGTAATTCTGTGTTGTTGCTTTTGTCGCACTGCTTTGCTTTATCTTGGCCAGGTCGCAGTTGTAAATGAGAACTTGTTCTCAACTGGCCTACCCGGTTAAATAAAGGTGAAATAAAAAAATTTAATAAATAAAAACCTGGGTCAGTCTGGTTTAAAATGTAGCAGACATGCTATGGTGGTGGGAGGGAGCAAGAGTAGTCAGGGTCTTTGGGGTCCTGGAGGAGGCTCATGAAACAATAGTTTCTTTCAGCTTCCAACGCTCTAGAACTTTAACGGAATCCTTGGGACGTCCAACTAATAATTTAAAATGGTTGGGGTAGGGGTTAGTGTTTAGGGTAGGGACGTCCCAGGGATCCCAGATAGCACTAACCCTGGAATTTAGGAATAATTTCTTAAATCAAGTCTCATGAGCATTGAAGTACAGCATTGACTGAGATGGTGGGATAGAATAGAACAATTTCAAGGCTACAATTTTCCTTGCTGAAAGTGGCCATCAGGTATAATTTCCTACCCCAGACATGACAAGTGTAAACTGTTATTGGCAAATTCTGTCAGCAGCAGGTTAACATAAAGCGAACTATCTTTGCCTATTTCATCCAGAATGTCTGTAGGGGAGAGTCGGGTATGTTGAGCCAAAGGGTAAGTTGAAGATTGTTCTATACATCATTTGGGGACTCTATGAGGCCCTGAACCTAGCAAGAAAGAGCATCCTTGTAGTTGTGTTTGCCTTTGGGGTAAGTTGAGCCAAGGCGTAATGCAAGACATTATTTCTGGGATATGAGGTCACACCAGGGCCTGGCTTATTTTCCCTGTTTAAAATATACAAAGTGTTTGTTATGTGATAACACTGTGATAACACTGTGTTAAAATGTGCGTAAAATGATTAAAAGACGACAAAGCGATTGTGATTGTTTTGAATTGTGTTTGGGAAATATAGACATGGTTTTAAAAAAGGTAGTGATAATATGTAGGTGGCTCAACTTACCCTGTGAATGGATAGCCTACTAGTTTCTATGGGAAATACGGCATCATTCAGGAATAGCATACACACAAACACTCATATTGCACACGTCAAAGCTGCACGACTTGCCTAGCAACAGCGATCACATGATTAAAAAACAAAACATCTTGGGGATAATGGACTAGATGGATGGTTTTGTACACATTTATGCAATAATGCTTCTTCCAGTCAGTGTTTGGAAACATTGTAACAAAACATTGTTGATGCTCCTGCCTCATACAATGTTACCGTGTTGCACAATATTACTCTGTTATACAATGTTACTGTGTCATACAATGTTACTGTGTTATACAATGTTACTGTGTTATACAATGTTACTGTGTATGTTACTGTGTTATACAATGTTACTGTGTTATACAATGTTACTGTGTATGTTACTGTGTTATACAATGTTACTGTGTTATACAATGTTACTGTGTATGTTACTGTGTTATACAATGTTACTGTGTTATACAATGTTACTGTGGTATACAATGTTACTGTGTATGTTACTGTGTTATACAATGTTACTGTGTTATACAATGTTACTGTGTTTGTTACTGTGTTATACAATGTTACTGTTATACAATGTTACCGTGTATGTTACTGTGTTATACAATGTTACTAATGCATTTATTCACGATTAATCACCATTGATTTTGTACCTAGAACGAGATGTATGTTTTATGGAGATGATTGGGAAAACAAGACAGCCCACACTGTAGAGCTACGCTACACAACAATCATAATATACTCCTTTCAATGGAAGGCATGCAACAATGTAACAAACCACTTAAACCACACAAAGTTACATGTCAGAAATTCTTAAAAATGACGTGTAAACAACACAACATACCTGAACCGGCGCTGCCGTGGTTGCAATTGCCGCTTGCTGTATCCATGTAAACGTTTTGAAAATATAAAATAAATATGCGACATAAAATCTGAACTGTCTCAGAATAAATAAGACAAATAAACGCTGTTATAAAACGCGAGTGTATTGTTGAGGTGAAATGAGCTGTCCCGAGAAGATAGCCATTAGGACGACGTTTTTCTGTGTTCTGCAGTTACAGTGGGTTCAGCATCAGGACAAGACACAACTCGCTTCCTCCGACGAGATCACATGTCTCATGTGCCATCATGTGACTGCACAAGGTGGCGCTTGTTCTCATCTATTTCAATTCCATTCAAAGCGCTTTATTGCCATTGGAAACGTATGTTTACAGTGCCAAAGCAAGTGAAATAGATAATAAACAAAAGTGAAATAAACGATAAAAAAATGAACAGTAAACATTACACTTACAAAAGTTCAAAAAGAATAAAGACATTTCAAATGTCATATTATGTCTATATACAGTGTTGTAACGATGTGCAATTAGTTCAAGTACAAATGGGGAAATAAATAAACATAAATATGGGTTGTATTTACAATGGTGTTTGTTCTTCACCGGTTGCCCTTTTCTTGTGGCAACAGGTCACAAATCTTGGTGCAGTGATTGCACACAGTGGTATTTCAACCAATAGATATGGGAGTTTATCAAAATTGGATTTCTTTTTGATTTCTTTGTTGGTCTGTGCAATCTGAGGGAAATATGTGTCTCTAATATGGTCATACATTTGGCAGGAGGTTAGGAAGTGCAACTCAGTTTCCACCTCATTTTGCAGGCAGTGTGAACATAGCCTGTATTCTCTTGAGAGCCAGGTCTGCCTACAGCAGCCTTTCTCAATAGCAAGGCTATGTTCACTGAGTCTTACGGAGTCAAAGTTTTCCTTCATTTTGGGTCAGTCACAGTGGTCAGGTATTCTGCCACGGTGTACTCTCGGTTCAGGGACAAATATCATTCTAGTTTGCTCTGTTTTTTTTTGTTAATTCTTTCAATTTGTCAAGTTATATTTTTGTTTTCTCATGATTTGGTTGGGTCTAATTGTGTTGCTGTCCAGGACCAGCTTACTCAGGGAACTCTTCTCCAGGTTCATCTCTCTGTAGGTGCATTTCTCCCACTTCAACTTTACCGTTTCTTTGCAGCCTCTGGCCAACATTTAATTGCAGACAATAGTAAAGCACATACCAAGCACCACATCTAATTATGTATAACTTGAGACCTATGTTATTGACACAGTTATTTATTCTCATGGAATTTCTGGTCCATATGGCAAATTTAAACATTTACACTTCTTGGTAATTTCAATGAAATACAAAGGCATTATTTCAGGTATTACAGTATTTGTTTTAATTTTGACAAAGCAATATACAAGCACCAAATAAGTTGTGGACATTAAAGCAGCCACATGTATATTTATAATGACACAATGATGTGTCATGTCAAAATGGGGAGCATTGTAAAATGTCCCACCCATTAGATATTACAATTAAGACTAAAGTGCATATATCATTGTACAGAGCTATATAATTCTGTTCATTCAGGGGATTCCATTTTACATCTTGCTGGACAATGAGTCCAGGATAAAGTGCATTCATTTGTGACCCTTTCTGTTTTTTCATCAGTGAACTACTAGCACATCACTGAGCTGCTCAATCCACACTCCTCTCTTTCCATACTGTTACTCCCCCCTTTCATCTGCCTCTCGAGTAGGTCCTTTCAATGAATGAATACTGTACTCAACTGGCTTCCTTTCCTTGTTCTATGTCATTGTGCTCACTGATTCAAATGCACCGAATAGGTAAAATAACTAGTAAAGCTAACGTTTCTGAATAAAATCTGTTTACTTTCTGCAAATGCCATAAAGTTCATTTACGGCAGTGGAAGAAGTATCATGTCGTAGTTATAGTGGGTTAGTCATAGTAAGGAAGTTCTGTAACTATGTACACAAATCAATGCATTGTTGTAAAAACTGTCTCCACCCACGTAGCAATATTCAAGTACGTACGTTGACCTTCCCAACAGATAGGGAAGTTAAAGTGAGTACTTTCTCCCATCTCCCACATCTGTCATGACAATAGAATGAATAGGGAATTGGAAAGGAAGCACTATACATTATACAGCCATTACTGTATACAGTACATCCCTTTTACATCTCAGTCCACACTTCCTACTACCTTTGAACTCTATCTATCCTATCTGCCCTCCAGTGACTTGTCTCGGGCGATGACGGCCTCATCGAACTTGATCATGAGAGTGGTGCCCTTGTGCCAGTGCACCGTGACCTTGGCGGGGAAGCCGCTGTGTGTGAGAATGGCCCCCACCACGCCCCCCGGTGAAAGCGGGACAGCTGAGCGTGCTGTTCTCTTTGAGCACCGAAATGAAGGCGTTGATCAGGGGCTCTTTCTCAATGATATGGTAGGTCTTGTCGTCGTCGTTGGCCTGCTCCAGCTTGTCCGCTTCCTTGCCGAACAGAGCCCTCCAGACCGACACCAGGGGAATGGAGGGGGAACGGAAGGCAGAGAAAGGTGAAGGTTTGTTTGTGTTTATGCTTATGTCTGAGGCCAGGTCTCTTGAAGTGGAGGTCAAGTCGCTGCTACAGCCAAGAGACATGTATACCTAGGCTATATTTGTATTACATTATAGACTAATGTTATGTGAATGTTAGTATAATGTCATACATTGGTTGTTATTACACTAATGAAAAAGTCTAGTATGTGAATCACACACAATGTGCAAAGTTCTCTTGGTCATATCTTGATGAAGAGCAGTATGTTCAACACTTTGGTTTCCCTTTTTCCATTCTTCTCTCAACACCAGCACATCCAGCACATCCAGACCCAAGTCTGCCAAGCGTGCCTGCAGCTCGGACACAGAGTACACCCGACTCTGGCAGTACTGCACCATTTCAAAGAAGAGCAGGGCGAATGCGCTCACGCTGACCTCAGTCTTGCGTCTGGTGAGCGAGCGCTCTAGAATCGCAGACTTGCCCCTGGTGAAGCGAGTCTCCATTTTCTACACGGGAAGGTGAGGAACGTGAGTGACTGTCAACAACAGCAGAATGTTGGTGTTTAATAAAATATCAGCGCATGACTGTTGGTGCTTTCAAGACAACTGGGAACTCTGGAAAAAAACGAGGTCAAATCATGACGTAAGTGATCTTTAGGTCGTAACTCCAGAAGGATGCCCGAGTTGGATGACAGTTCAAATGATTTTTCCCAGTGGGAGCTAGTTTTTTTCCTGAGGTCCCAGTTGTCTTGAAAGCACTGAAGTCGGAGATTTCCCAGTTCCCAGTTATTTTGAACGCGGCATTAGTACCTAACATCACTCAATGACTGTTCTGACAACGATCCATCCATTTCAACACATCAGCAAACGTGTTACTACGGTTAGATACTCTTGAACAGAATCTGAATAAAAACAAGGATTGTTTCACTCAATGAGCACACATGGTGGAAAGTTGACTCTAAAACATGCACGAAGAAGAAATAAACATAGCAAATATTATTCTGGGTGGTACGTCACACTCACGCATTACAATATTAATGATTAAATATCTTCCGTTTAAACATTATGGTATTGATACAATTATTTAAAATATTACAGTTTCCATAAATCACTATTTTAAACGGATTTTTTTAAACCCATTCAAATAATACAAAAATATCTAATTATCATCCAGTAGAGGCCACTATTGTCCGATTCGTCCATTGGTAATGGATGTTTTTCGGTAATGACACAGGAAAAGGGAAAATTAACATAAGGGGCCAAAATTCACCTCATACAATGAGAACAAGAGGGTTGAGGATGGAAAAAACCCACAAAAACAAACAGACACTGGCTGCAATTCTCAATGCAGCAGTCACTCAAGCGTAATAGACTTTGTTCCCCTTTACTCCCAACCCCCAAAACCTCATAAGCCAATGAACACCACCTGCCATGGGACACTAATGACATGAGTCAGGAACTTTGCTGTCATCTGAAAAAGTATACATGCACTGATTATAGTGTAGTACTTCCGGCGCCGACAGAGATGGCAGCCTCGCTTCACGTTCTCAGGAAACCATGCAGTATTTTGTTTTTTTATGTATTACTTCTTACATTGTTACCCGAAAATATTAAGTTTTATTACATACAACCGGGAGGAACTATTGGATATAAGAGCAACGTCAACTTACCAACATTAATTAGAATACGACTTTCCCAAAGAGGATTCTCCCTTTCGTTAACTCAAACACAACAACAGACTGGATAGCACGTGGCTACTTCAAAACAACGGCGGCGCCGGAGAAGAGGGAAACGCGCCGGTCTTTTGGTCAAGCTACGCCGACGGGCGCATCGTGCACCTCTCCGAGTATTTTAATCGCCAATGTACAGTCTCTTGACAACAAAGTAGACGAATCCGATCGAGGGTTGCCTTCAGAGAGACATTCGAGACTGCAACGTTCTTTGCTTCACGGAAACATGGCTCACTCAGGACACGTTATCAGAGTCGGTACAGCCACCTGGTTTCTCCACGCATCGCGCCGACAGAAACAAACATCTCTCTGGTAAGAAGAAGGGCGGGTGTGTGTCTTATGATTAACGACGTGTGTGATCATAACAACATACAGGAACTCAAGTCCTTTTTGTTCACCTGACATAGAATTCCTTACAATCAAATGCAGACCGTGACATTATCTACCAAGAGAATTTCTTCGATTATAATCACAGCCAGGTACATCCCCCTCAAGCTGATACATCGACGGCACTGAAAGAAATTCATCGGACTCTATGTAAACTGGAAACCACATATCCTGAGGCTGCATTTATTGTGGCTGGGGATTTTAATAAGGCTAATTTAAGAACAAGGCTCCTGAAATTTTACCAGCATATCGAATGTGCCACCCGGCTGGTAAAATCCTGACCACTGTTATTCCAACTTCCGTGATGCATACAAGGCTATTCTCCGCCTCCTTCGCAAGTCTGACCATGACTCCATTTTGTTGCTCCCAGCCTACAAACAGAAACTAAACAGGAAACGCCCGTTCTCAGGTCTGTTCAACGCTGGTCCGACCAATCTGATTCCATGCTGCAAGATTGCTTCGAGCACGTGGACTGGGATATGTTCCGGATAGCATCTGACAACAACATTGATGTATACGCTGATTCGGGTGAGCGAAGTTTATTAGCAAATGCATTGGTGATGTTGTACCCATAGCAAATATCAAACCTTCCCCAACCAGAAACCATGGATTGATGGCAGCATTCAAGCAAAACTGAAAGCGCGAACCACTGCTTTTAACCAGGTAAAGGCTACCGGAAACATGACTGAATACAAACAGTGCAGCTACTCCTCTCCGCAAGGCAATCAAACAAGCTAAGCGCCAATATAGAGACAAAGTAGAGTCACACCAATGGCTCAGACACAAGAGGAATGTGGCAGGGTCTACAGTCAATCACGGACTACAAAAAGAAAACCAGCCCCGCCGCGGACCATGACGCCCTGCTCCCAGACAAACCAAACAACTTCTTTGCTCGCTTTGAGGACAATACAGTGCCACCGACACGCCGCTACTAAAACCTGCGTGTCACCTTCACCGCAGCCAATGTGAGAAAAACATTTAAATGTGTTAACCCTCGCAAGGCTGCCGCCCAGATGGCATCCCTGGTCAGCGTCCTCAGAGCATGCGAGACCAGCTGGCTGGTGTGTTTACTGACATATTCAATCAGTCCCTATCCCAGTCTGCTGTTCCCACATGCTTCAAGAGGGCCACCATTGTTCCTGTTCCTAAGAAAGCTAAGGTGACTGAGCTAAATGACTATCGCCGTGAGCACTCACTCCGCCATCATGAAGTGCTTTGAGAGATTAGTCAAGGATCATATCACCTCCATCCTGCCAGACACCCTGGACCCACTCCAATTTGCTTACCGTCCCAATAGGTCCACAGACGACAACGCAATCACACTGCATACTGCCCTAACCCATCTGGACAAGAGGAATACTTATGTAAGAATGCTGTTCATCGACTACAGCTCAGCATTTAACACCATAGTTCCCTCTCCAAGCTCGCCATTAAGCTCGAGACCCTGGGTCTCGACCCAGCCCTGTGCAACTGGGTCCTGACTTCCTGACGGGCCGGTCCCAGGTGGTGAGGGTAGGAAACAACATCTCCACCCCGCTGATCCTCAACACTGGGGCCCCACAAGGGTGCGTTCTCAGCCCTCTCCTGTACTCCCTGTTTACCCATGACTGCGTGGCTAGCACGATCCAACTCAATCATCAAGTTTGCTGACGCACACTCACAGTGGTAGGCTTGATTACCAACAACGACGAGACGGGCCTACAGAGAGGAGGTGAGGGCCTCGGAGTGTGGTGTCAGGAAAATAACCTCTCACTCAATGTCAACAAAAACAAAGGAGATGATCGTGGACTTGTGAAACAGAGAGGAGCACCCCCTATCCACATCGAGGGACAGTAGTGGAGAAGGTGGAAAGTTTTAAGTTCCTCATGCACACATCACGGACAAACCGAATTGGTCCACCCACACAGACAGCGTAGTAAAGAAGGCGCACAGCGCCTCTTCAACCTCAGGAGGCTGAAGAAATTTGGCTTGTCACCAAAATCACTCACAAACTTTTACAGATGCACAATCGAGAGCATCCTGTCGGGCTGTATCACCGCCTGCACGGCAACTGCCCGCCCACAACCGTGAAGGCTCTCCAGAGGGTAGTGAGGACTGCACAACGCATCACCGGGTTAAACTACCTGCCCTCCAGGACACCTACACCACCCGATGTCACAGAAAGGCCAAAAGATCATCAAGGACAACAACCACCCGAGCCACTGCCTGTTCACCCCGCTATCATCCAGAAGGCGAGGTCAGTACAGGTGCATCAAAGCTGGGACCGAGAGACTGAAAAACAGCTTCTACCTCAAGGCCATCAGACTGTTAAACAGCCATCACTAACATTGAGTGGCTGCTGCCAACATACTGACTTAAATCTCTAGCCACTTTATACATAGGAATTGGATGTAACAAATGTATCACTAGCCACTTTAAACAATTTTGTATATAATGTTTACGATGATCCCGACATACTCATATCAAATGTATACACTGTACTCTAAACCATCTACTGTATCTTGCCTATGCCGTTCGGGTCATCGCACCCAAATCTCTAGCCACTTTAATAATTATAATTGGATGAAATAATGTATCACTAGCCACTTTAAACAATGCCATTTATATAATGTTTACATATCCTACATTACTCATCTCATATATATGTGTATATACTGTACTCCATACCATCTACTGCATCTTGCCTATGCCGGTCAGCCATCGCCATCCATATATTTATATGTACATACTCAGTATTCATTCCTTTACTCTTGTGTGTATAAGGTAGTTGTTGTGAATTTGTTAGATTACTTGTTAGATACTACTGCATGGTCGGAACTAGAAGCACAAGCATTTCGCTACACTCGCATTAACATCTGCTAACCATGTGTATGTGACAAATAAAATTTGATTTGATTTGATTTGATTTAGTGTATGCCTACTACATTGGGTTGTTTTTTGGGGAATTTGTTAAGTGTCATTTCCAGTAAGGTTACTGGGCTTCCCTGACACTGACAGTAAACAGACCGCCCCTCTCCTCTACGCATAGTGGAACACATTTACCAGACTTCGCTATCTGTGTGTGTCTGTGTATATGTGTGTGTAATTATATCCATATGTGTGAAAGGTGGATGCAATAGATGTATATAATGGAAAAAAATACTGTGATGACTAATAGGAACCAGCATATCTTCAGCACTTCTCTTGTCCCTTTAAGCCTGATCTCGTCACAAGCTTGAAAGGGCCTTATTTGTTTTCCGATGACAAACTTTGACTTTGGGTAAGAAGCAATCAATATTTGGAGGCGTCTGTGTATGAAGAGTTATTTCATCTATTGGGACACCGCATTACAAACACATTGATTCCCCGAAGTGGTAAGGGAAACCAGCTTTATGTACTTGAAACAAAGCCTTATTGAGCACCTGGACATTCTGCTTGAGGTTTGTCATGAGTGGTTGTGGTTTGTCATAACAGAGTGTTGGACTAAGAGATAAGAAGATTACAACTCTCATCGGCAGCCTGGGTTGACCTCGTCTGGGGATTGTTTGTGGGTTTAGTTTAGCCTCTGGATCTGGTGTGATACAGCTGCACTCAGAATGACTACAGTGGTTCTATGGCTCTTCATTGTGGCTGGAACGTGCTACAGCGTTCTCTGTTCAGGTAACCTGTGTTAATGGACTGAAATTATATGTTTATTTGGATTCATATGTCTGAAGTATGGCTGCCTTACTGCATTGTCCGTACACATCTTCATTGGCAACATACGCTTCTATTGTTAAACTGAGAGCTCAATTTAACACACAAAGTGACTAGTATTTAGCTCGTGTACAATACATTAAATACCCCAAGATAGTATGAATATGAGTATGAATGAAGCCACAGGTGACTGTTTTCACTGAGTCTGTTGTAGCATGAACGAAAACATTTGTTTTGGTTTCAGAGGACCATCTGCGGGACATGGACAGTTTCATCAGTGCTGTTGAGCAGGCTGAGGACTCTAACCCAGACCTGTCCACATTAGCCCTTGTGAGGAGGCTCCGCAGGACAGCCGGACACGAGGACCCACTCACCCTGCACTTCCTGGGGGCCTCCAACATCATCAGCCACACCCACACCTCCGTGTTCAACACCACTCTCTTTGGCTTCTTTGACAAAGCCATCCACCATTTTGTGACGGACCGTGGTGAGGAGAGAGGGGTCGTTCTGACCCAAGATGGCACCACAGTGGCCATCGCTCCCATGCTTCTAGGCATTGAGGTGGGTCTGAAAGCTAAGCTGGAGGGCACCCCTCCTCTGGGCATGTTTCCCCTCACCTTGGCCAAAAACCTAGGGTTGTCGTTCCTTAGCCTCCAGGACTTTCCACCCGCTCAGCGTCTGGGGCCGGACGGCTGCTGGGACAACGTGACCCACCCCAGGGTGTTCCAGCTGTCGCGGGTGCCCACCCTTGCCACCGATGCCCTCGTCAACGGGGGAATGGATGGGTTCATCTTGGGCATGGATATTGCCACCCTGGCCCCCTCTGAACAGCCTGGTAAACTCAGCGAGGTGCTGAAGGGTTACTACAACCATGTCCTGGAGGGGCACGACTTGGGGGATGTATCCAGCCACATCAGCCCCAAGCGCAGAGAGATTGCCCAAGCCCTGCTGGGCACCCTGGACACCCAGAGGCAGGTGATGGAGACCCTATACCTGGTGTGGAGGCTGGAGGACACTCAGTGGATAGCCAAGGATACAGGGGTGGAAAAAGCAGTGCGAGACGGAATGCTGGAATTTGTCCACAGATACTGGGGTGAGTCTCAGGGTGGGGGAGAGGGAATCATTTACCCCTGTAATTATGAAATTGTAGGTGATAAATGGCTATTCATTTGAAGTCTATAAATATGAAGAGTAATTTAACCTGTTCTACTCTGGTTCAACCTCTCCTCTCCAGACTGCCCTCCCATCATCCCACGGTGTCAGTGGGGGGCGGCACCCTACCGAGGGTTTCCCTTCCCTCTTGCCCTGCCCCTTCCCTTCCTGTATATCCACCACACCTACGAGCCAGACAGGCCCTGTCACTCTTTCCGGCAGTGCTCCAGGAACATGAGGGCCATGCAGCGCTTCCACCAAGAAGACCGCGGCTGGGCCGACATCGGATATAGGTGACCTTTGACCCCCTCATCCATTCGCAGATATTAACAAACCCTTTATACTACGCTTCATAGATGGAGACAAGTGTACTGTGTCAGCCTACAATTACTGAAGCAGTCATATTGTAGCAAATCATGACATGATATTACACAGTATAACTTGAAGCAATATAAAATGACAAGATGCTATAACAGGAATCAGGGTTGTGAGATTATGCAATTTGTTTTATCACTCCAACTCCTAAATGTATGTTCCCCTCAGCTTTGTGGTGGGTTCTGACGGGTACATCTACGAAGGGCGCGGCTGGCATCACCTTGGCACCCACACCAGGGGGCAGAACCCTTACGGTTACGGCGTGGCCTTCATTGGCAACTTCTCCTCCTCTCTGCCCTCACGCCACACCCTGGATCTGGTGCGCCAAAACCTGGCCAAGTGTGCAGTGGATGGCGGGCGCCTGCAGGCCAACTTCACCCTCCATGGGCACCGGCAGCTGGTGGACACCTCCTGTCCAGGAGATGCACTCTACTCAGAGATCAGGGGCTGGGAGCACTTTGGGGTGAGAGACTGTTCAGTATTATAGGCTACTATACTGTCAGTCAATGTCAAATGTATCCTTTTAATACATACACAATCAAAAGGGCATCACAGTGGCGCCAGAACACTATTCAGTCATAATACAATTGTGCCCTTTTTCATACATTAGTGATAAACACCAACATTAAGCTGTTTGTGCACTGTTGATATTGATGCTGCTGACACGTTTTGATCCGGTGTAATCTTGATCACTCATTACAGCAATCTTTTACAGGAAACTAGCTCATCGAAAAAGGACCATTGAAGAAGACAAACATGTAAAAAGCAGTGTAGAATAAAACCAGTTTCGTCAAAATGTCTCATTGGATTGTATCACTTTGTTATGTTTTATTTTTTATTTATTTTTATTTCATCTTTATTTAACCAGGTAGGCAAGTTGAGAACAAGTTCTCATTTACAACTGCTACCTGGCCAAGATAAAGCAAAGCAGTTCAACACATACAACAACACATAGTTACACATTGGAGTAAACAAACACTCAGTCAATGTCCATGATAATAGTGTGTTTTAGAGTTATAACAGCGTATAACACTCACCCTTATGGTTGTCACTGCTTTACATTACAGTATTGTAACACAACAGAGAGACATGTACAGTATACTGAACAAAAATATAAACGCAACATGTAAAGTGTTGGTCCCATGTTTCATGAGCTGAAATAAAAGATCCCAGACATGTTCCATACGCACAAAAAGTGTATTACTCTCCAATTTTGTGCTGAAATGTATTTACATTCCTGTTAGTGAGCATTTCTCCTTTGCCGAGATAATCCATACACCTGACAGGTGTGCCATTTCAAGAAGCTGATTAAACAGTATGATCATTACAGCGGTGCACCTTGTCCTGGTGACAATAAAAAGCCACTCTAAAATGTGCAATTTTGTCACACAACAAAATACCTCCGATGTCTCAAGTTGAGGGCGTGTGTAATTAGCATGCTGACTGCAGGAATGTCCACCAGAGCTGTTGCCAGATAACTGAATGTAAATGTATCTACCATAAGCCACCTCCAACGTCGTTTTAGAGAATTTGGCAGTACGTCCAATCGACCTCACAACCGCAGACCACGTGTAACCACGCCATCCCAGGACCTCCACAACTGACTTCTACACCTGTGGGATCGTCTGAGACCAGCCACCCGGACAGCTGATGAAACTTAGGAGTATTTCTGTCTGTAAAAACGCACATTTGTGGGGAAAAACTCATTCTGATTGGCTGGGCCTGGCTCCCCAGTGGTGGGGGGGCTATGCCCAGTCATGTGAAATCCATAGATTAGGGCGTAATTTATTCATTTAAATTGACTGATTTCCTTATATGAACTTATAACTCAGTAAAATCGTTGAAATTGTAGCATGTTGCATTTATGTTTTTGATCAGTATAGCTGCATCTGTCGAGAGAGAGACAGTGACACCAAGTGGTATAGGAAGTACTACTGGCACCAAGGCTACCAGAGGATCCAGGATAAATGTGTTCCAGTCAATGACTGGGTTCCACTCCTCTTAGCCTATATCAAAATGTTAAATTGATTGCTAATTAATTAAAATTACAATTAAATTACTGTAAACATCGCCGTTAACACAAAAATAACATCAGTTTTAGCGGGCGTAGGGAGACAAATTGGCCATATTGGGATACTTTGAAATTGTTTTGGCTAATAAATTATACAACTTGGCTATCTGTGCAATTCATGAAACATATATTGACCAGGTTGTGAGAGTGAAATGTTTAACAGGTGTGCAAGTTAATATTTTTTTCTATTTTATTAAATAAGCCTAAATCCTCGATTTCAATCAAATGATTGTAAACTCAAAGCATTGAACATTATTTTGAATATTCGTATTCATTTCATTATTGTAATAATGAATATTTTGTAATATTTACTTGCTTTATCAGCATGGATTGACAATCATGGCGTATTTGATCAATCAACACCGATTCTGCTATTTTCATACACTTTCAATGTATTAAAAGTACAGTATAATGTTAAATATCCACCACTGGTCATTGTTGATACCTAAGCATACTGTAAATCGTATTGATTGATTCTGTAATTCATTTCATATAGCCTACTTTAAATAGCCAGTTGTCTTCAATTTTGAAGCGATTTTTAAAGCAACACATTTTAATACTCTATTGCATGTTTTACGTATTTCTCGAACTCTTTTGTATGCGAATTGCCAATGCCAATAAACCATAATAAATGGCGTTTATTTCCGGTGACATCGCGTAAAAATGTCAGAGGATCTGTATTCATTAGGGAGAAATACGATTGGCCAGGGGCAAATGATACAACAAGATAAATAAATGTGCTCAGAAATGTACGACGCTGTGCGTAATAAGGAACGTGTCACCATAGAAATAGAATCTAGATTATAATTCTATGCTCGTCACAATGCCCAATAACATACATGTTAATTCCTAATTCTATGTGTATTACTCAGAGGTTAAATTATTCACAGTCACAACCAACCTACGGTATATCGATAGCAAACGCGAATTCTTCATTCAAGACAATCAAAAAAATCTTAGATTTTTTCCCTGTTCTCAGTAAGGTAAGTAGGTCTTCCCATAATGAGAAGGACCGATATTGCACGCATTCGACATTTTAGACAAAAACGTTACTTGGATCATATCGAATCTATTAGCTATACAACCATTTTAACGATCATCTGTTTATATTGCATGTTGTTGTTCTATGTAAGGTATAATATATATTCTTCCCATTTAGATAACTTTTTCCAGCATTAATTTGAAAAAGACAGTACTGCTGTAGACATCTGGTATTGGGTTCTGTGCTCAGTAACCCTCGCTCTTTCTGCAGAGCTTTGGCCAACAAAAACAAATAACCAAAAAGGCCTCATCACTCTCCATGGAGGAGCAGTTAGTTTGTACCATGAACCAATTCATATCACTCTCTGCCTGCAGCATTCTATCTGGGCTAGTCACTAATTGAAGACTCTATTGCAGAAAATGCTCAAGAGGCAATTCTGTACACTGAAAGCCCAGGGAAGGCTCCCACTGGACCTCCCTCTGAGACCAATGAAGGCCTGGCTCCTGGCAGGGAAAAGAGTCTTCTTGGAGTGAGTGCAGTGTTCTCCGGCTATTTTTGAATTGTACAAAACGTTATACTTCATTTAGGTAACTTGAGTTTATCACATCATTAGACAAGGCTAAATGATAACCCGAATGTATCAAAATATATTAGATGACATTAGATGACAATAGTTTGATAGATAGTGTAGACAGACATAGTCTGATACATTTCCATGTTTATATGAAGGCGTGAGACAGTGACATGGAAGAGATGGAGGAAGGTCTGTGTAGCTGAATTGGTGAGGACCATGTAGAGCAAACAGTACACCCACTGTAAAGCACTTAAGATATCAGCAAGATCATTTTTGTACCCAAAGAGAAAAACAGTAGCTATCAGTTCAAATTAATAATGTTTCCCATCATTTCAATGACGGACCAGTGTCCAGTCTCACCTGATACATCAACGGTCTGTTATTTACATATTATGTTGTTACATAGACTTGGGATGCAAAGAGAGGCCTGGAATTACAGGAGACAGAGATAGTTCTCCTGGTCAGTTGCCAGAGAGTTCAGGATGAATTAAGGATGTCCGATGTCATCGTGGACACGGCGCCCAACGGAGCCATCCAGCTTCTGAAAGAGGAGTGTTGGAAGTTGAACATCTTGCACCTAAAGGATGAGACATGCCAGGCCACTGAGGTAAGACATAAGAGCCATCTGCAATGCCAATATTGTTTCTTTGAATAAAATGTCAAGCATCTTTGTCATTTCTGTGTATTATATGGTGTTCAAAGTTGGTCAATATTACATAGGAGTTACGATCAACTTTGGATGTCTTTGGTGTGTTGTGTTTGTGAAATAGCTATAGGGTAGTTATGTATCTCTCTGCCCATGTACAGCTCACTGACCGGTATGGACATTCAGAGACCTCTTCAAAGGAAACTCTAATTGAAGAGAAAAGTCCAAAGACCAAGTGTCCGGCCAGTGTCGCTGGGGCTGCTGACATTGACAACAACAACGAGGAGGCTTCAGAGGAGTCTCCGAATAACAATGTGGTGGACGTTCAGGCTGAGCCGCTGGCTCTGGTCAGTGTTGAGAAAGAGGCTGCTGGAGATGGAAAGGTCCTCAGAAAGGTGGTGAAGCCCAAAGGGTGGCTGAAGGAGGGCAGCAAAGATCAGCTAACCCCAACAATATATGATATGATTACAGATCTACCAAAGGTAAGGAACAAGAAGCCTGCTTCGTAAATGAAAGGTTAAGGTTCTTTGCAAGTTGGGTGTATCAGAGTTGTCTCAAACTGGACAACATCACAAATAAGCTGCTATAATCTTTGACTTTGGATGTCTGTGGTATGTTTTGTAAAAAAGGACAGATATCTGTTTTGTTCTTACTCTTTCATTGCTCTGCATTGTCTGCTCTAGTCCTATTTCGGATCCACTGAGAGCCTTCCTGAGATGTGTAGCAGAGGTCCTGAAGTGAGTAGCAGAGGTCCTGAGGTGACCAACAGAGGTCCTGAGGTGAGAAGCAGAGGTCCACGGGTCTGCAGTAGAGGTCCACGGGTCTGCAGTAGAGGTCCACGGGTCTGCAGTAGAGGTCCACGGGTCTGCAGTAGAGGTCCACGGGTCTGCAGTAGAGGTCCACGGGTCTGCAGTAGAGGTCCACGGGTCTGCAGTAGAGGTCCACGGGTCTGCAGTAGAGGTCCACGGGTGTGCAGTGGAGTGCCTGAGGTGTCAAACGCAGTGGATGAGGTGTCCAGTGACACAAAGACGACAGAGGCTGCTGAAGACCTTCTGGACACTGGAAATGTCCTGAGAAAGGTGGTGCAGCTATCCACCGAGAGCCATCCTGAGGTGTGTAATGGAGAGGCTGAGGTGTGCAGCGGAGTGCCTGGGGGTTGCAGTGGAGTGCCTGGGGTGTCAAGCGCAGTGGAAGAGGTGTCCAGTGACACAAAGACGACAGAGGCTGCTGAAGACCTTCTGGACACTGGAAATGTCCTCAGCAAGGTGGTGAACCCCAAAGGGTGGCTGAAGCAGGGCTGGGAAGATCAGCTGACCAGAGACTTCAATGATATGATTGCCAAACTCCCAAAGGTAAGGAACAAGAATCCTGTTTCATATATGAAAGGTCAAGTGTCTTTGTAAGTGGGGTGTATCAGGGTTGTCTTGAACTGGACACTATTATTAATTAGCTACTATAATCTTTGACTTTGGATGTCTGTGGTATGTTTTGTGAAACAGCTGAAGGACAGATGTGTTGTTCTTACTCTTTAACTGCTCTGCATTGTCTGTTTTGTCCTATTTTGGATCCAACGAGAGCCTTCCTGAGGTGTGCAGCAGAGTGCCTGAGGTGTGCAGCGGAGTGCCTGAGGTGTGCAGCGGAGTGCCTGAGGTGTGCAGCGGAGTGCCTGAGGTGTGCAGCGGAGTGCCTGAGGTGTGCAGCGGAGTGCCTGAGGTGTGCAGCGGAGTGCCTGAGGCGTGCAGCGGAGTGCCTGAGGTGTGCAGCGGAGTGCCTGAGGTGTGCAGCGGAGTGCCTGAGGTGTGCAGCGGAGTGCCTGAGGTGTGCAGCGGAGTGCCTGAGGTGTGCAGCGGAGTGCCTGAGGTGTGCAGCGGAGTGCCTGAGGTGTGCAGTGGAGTGCCTGGGGTGAGCAGCGGAGGGCGTGGGGGTTGCATTGGAGTGCCTGTTGTGTCAAACGCAGTGGAAGAGGTGTCCAGTGACACAAAGACGACAGAGGCTGCTGAAGACCTTCTGGACACTGGAAATGTCCTCAGCAAGGTGGTGAACCCCAAAGGCTGGCTGAAGCAGGGCTGGGAAGATCAGCTGACCAGAGACTTCAATGATATGATTGCCAAACTCCCAAAGGTAAGGAACAAGAATCCTGTTTCATAAATGAAAGGTCAAGTGTCTTTGTAAGTGGGGTGTATCAGGGTTGTCTTGAACTGGACACTATTATTAATTAGCTACTATAATCTTTGACTTTGGATGTCTGTGGTATGTTTTGTGAAACAGCTGAAGGACAGATGTGTTGTTCTTACTCTTTAACTGCTCTGCAATGTCTGTTTAGTCCTATTTTGGATCCAACGAGAGCCTTCCTGAGGTGTGCAGTGGAGTGCCTGGGGTGTGCAGTGGAGTGCCTGGGTGAGCAGTGGAGTGCCTGGAGTGAGCAGTGGAGTGCCTGTTGTGTCAAACGCAGTGGATGAGTTGTCCAGTGACACAAAGACGACAGAGGCTGCTGAAGACCTTCTGGACACTGGAAATGTCCTCAGCAAGGTGGTGAACCCCAAAGGGTGGCTGAAGCAGGGCTGGGAAGATCAGCTGACCAGAGACTTCAATGATATGATTGCCAAACTCCCAAAGGTAAGGAACAAGAATCCTGTTGTTTAAGTGAAAGGTCAATCGTCTTTGTAAGTGGGGTGTATCAGGGTTGTCTCAAACTGGACAATATTATAAGTTAGCTACTATATTCTTTGACTGCTCTGCATTGTCTGTTTAGTCCTATTTTGCATCCAACGAGAGCCTTCCTGAGGTGTGCAGCGGAGTGCCGGAGGTGTCGAACGCAGTGGAAGAGGTGAGCAGTGACACAAAGAAGCAGAAGAAAAATGGCGTTCTACGATTCTTCCGACGTGTGTGGAAGTTCTTCACATGCACCAACAGCCTCCCCAAAGAGGAGTGACTCAAGCACACACAACTCCGGGCCACACTTTGCCTCGGCGACTGAATTTCTCCACCATCTCCCCCTTTCCTTCCAACTGCCTATTTTTAATAATAAAAATAAAGGGGATCTGAACCCCAACAAAAAAACTGTTTTCATGAGTGTTTTTCATATAACTTACTATATAATGAAGAATGCTTTAAAGAACACTTACTAATTAATTATCCAGACTGTTAAGCTGTTTGAGAAGTACTTAAGTATGTATTAATCACAGTATTACTGCATTACACACTAGTAAATATGCATGAAATCTTTGAGACACTTTGCATATTAATGTAAGTTTGTGGTTGAAGGGCTCTACTGTGGGCTATTTTCCTCATCAAAACCAAATCACAACTTTATTTACATAGCACATTTCTTACAGATGATGCATTTCAAAGTGCTTATAAAATAAAATAATAAAAGGTTAGAAATATAAAAATGAGAGAAATTAAAATAGTAAAACAATCACAGTGGACATGAGAGACTAATGCACTAAAATAAGTGAAAATAAATAAGATATATACAATGGGATAAAATAGATAGTAGGTCTAAGCAAAAGCACAGGTAAAAGTAGCTGTTCAAAATGTCTACAGTTTCTGAGGCCCTCAGATCCTCCGGCAGAGCTGTTCCAAAGGCCAGGACCGTAGTGGCTGAAGGCAGCCTCACCAAACTAAAAGACCGGTGCCAGAGGATCTGAGGGACCGACCGGGCACATACAGTATCTTAAAAGCATGTCAGACATGTATTCAGGTGCAGGGTCACGTAGTGCTTTTAAAATCCATTATAAAACTACAGGCAATCATTGCAAGGCTTTAAAATAGGTGTTACGTTATGTTCAATTCTATCTCCTGACGACAGTTCAGTTATATTGGTGTAATAGTGCCCTCCAGTGTTTCTGAGTAAAGGTTTAGATAAATGATGGTTGTAGTGGTGGGGCTTTGACAAAGCTATTGGAAGTTGCTGGTATGTCTTCTAACTAAGTCAGTTTTCGGTAGCGTAATGAGACATTTCAAAGGAGAATCCACAACTCAAAGGAGAGTACTTTGAAAATGGTTCTCTCATCTGGCACTGATCAGAGGGAACAGTATTGTGGAACCCTGTTTTCACCTATCCAATGGTGTTGGATCCGAATTCTTGGCTGCCATGCTGCTGGTTTAGACAGGAAACTGAGCCCAACAGCCACTGAACACAAACAACTGCATGTATCTGTGTCAGACGACCTACAGATGGTGATGACGTTCTATTAAATATCATTCAATAAATATTCTACATGTTGTTGTGGTTAATGTATGAATTTCAGGGTTGATCCGAATAGTTGATAGAATGGGACAGGCCCCTAGACAGAGTTGTAAAATGGATGTCTCAGCTTCCCATAATTATGATATTATCAGATCAGATGTCTCAATCAATGTTTTAAATAAAAAAGAGGAAGGTGTGAAGAAATAAGAGCCATCTCCACACGAGGACCCACTCACCCTGCTCTTCCTGGGGGCCTCCAACATCATCAGCCACACCCACACCTCCGTGTTCCAACACCACTCTCTTTGGCTTCTTTGACAAAGCCATCCACCATTTTGTGACGGACCGTGGTGAGGAGAGAGGGTCGTTCTGACCCAAGATGGCACCACAGTGGCCATCGCTCCCATGCTTCTAGGCATTGAGGTGGGTCTGAAAGCTAAGCTGGAGGGCACCCCTCCTCTGGGAATGTTTCCCCTCACCTTGGCCAAAAACCTAGGGTTGTCGTTCCTTAGCCTCCAGGACTTTCCACCCGCTCAGCGTCTGGGGCCGGACGGCTGCTGGGACAACGTGACCCACCCCAGGGTGTTCCAGCTGTCGCGGGTGCCCACCCTTGCCACCGATGCCCTCGTCAACGGGGGAATGGATGGGTCCATCTTGGGCATGGATCTTGCCACCCTGGCCCCCTCTGAACAGCCTGGTAAACTCAGCGAGGTGCTGAAGGGTTACTACAACCATGTCCTGGAGGGGCACGACCTGGGGGATGTATCCAGCCACTTCTATCAACTATTCTTATTCATTTCATTATTGCAATAATCAACACCGATTCTGCTATTTTCATACACTTTCAATGTATTAAAAGTACAGTATAATGTTAAATATCCACCACTGGTCATTGTTGATACCTAAGCATACTGTAAATCGTATTGATTGATTCTGTAATTCATTTCATATAGCCTACTTTAAATAGCCAGTTGTCTTCAATTTTGAAGCGATTTTTAAACCAACACATTTTAATACTGTATTGCATGTTTTACGTATTTCTCGTACTCTTTTGTATGCGAATTGCCAATGCCAATAAACCATAATAAATTACGTTTATTTCCGGTGACATCGCGTAAAAATGTCAGAGGATCTGTATTCATTAGGGAGAAATACGATTGGCCAGGGGCAAATGATACAACAGGATAAATAAATGTGCTCAGAAATGTACGACGCTGTGCGCAATAAGGAACGTGTCACCATAGAAATAGAATCTAGATTATAATTCTATGCTCGTCACAATGCCCAATAACATACATGTTAATTCCTAATTCTATGTGTATTACTCAGAGGTTAAATTATTCACAGTCACAACCAACCTACGGTATATCGATAGCAAACGCGAATTCTTCATTCAAGACAATCAAAAAAATCTTAGATTTTTTCCCTGTTCTCAGTAAGGTAAGTAGGTCTTCCCATAATGAGAAGGACCGATATTGCACGCATTCGACATTTTAGACAAAAACGTTACTTGGATCATATCGAATCTATTAGCTATACAACCATTTTAACGATCATCTGTTTATATTGCATGTTGTTGTTCTATGTAAGGTATAATATATATTCTTCCCATTTAGATAACTTTTTCCAGCATTAATTTTAAAAAGACAGTACTGCTGTAGACATCTGGTATTGGGTTCTGTGCTCAGTAACCCTCGCTCTTTCTGCAGAGCTTTGGCCAACAAAAACAAATAACCAAAAAGGCCTCATCACTCTCCATGGAGGAGCAGTTAGTTTGTACCATGAACCAATTCATATCACTCTCTGCCTGCCGCATTCTAACTGGGTTAGTCACTAATTGAAGACTCTATTGCAGAAAATGCTCAAGAGGCAATTCTGTACACTGAAAGCCCAGGGAAGGCTCCCACTGGACCTCCCTCTGAGACCAATGAAGGCCTGGCTCCTGGCAGGGAAAAGAGTCTTCTTGGAGTGAGTGCAGTGTTCTCCGGCTATTTTTGAATTGTACAAAACGTTATACTTCATTTAGGTAACTTGAGTTTATCACATCATTAGACAAGGCTAAATGATAACCCGAATGTATCAAAATATATTAGATGACATTAGATGACAATAGTTTGATAGATAGTGTAGACAGACATAGCCTGATACATTTCCATGTTTATATGAAGGCGTGAGACAGTGACATGGAAGAGATGGAGGAAGGTCTGTGTAGCTGAAATTGGTGAGGACCATGTAGAGCAAACAGTACACCCACTGTAAAGCACTTAAGATATCAGCAAGATAATTTTTGTACCCAAAGAGAAAAACAGTAGCTATCAGTTCAAATTAATAATGTTTCCCATCATTTCAATGACGGACCAGTGTCCAGTCTCACCTGATACATCAACGGTCTGTTATTTACATATTATGTTGTTACATAGACTTGGGATGCAAAGAGAGGCCTGGAATTACAGGAGACAGAGATAGTTCTCCTGGTCAGTTGCCAGAGAGTTCAGGATGAATTAAGGATGTCCGAAGTCATCGTGGACACGGCGCCCAACGGAGCCATCCAGCTTCTGAAAGAGGAGTGTTGGAAGTTGAACATCTTGCACCTAAAGGATGAGACATGCCAGGCCACTGAGGTAAGACATAAGAGCCATCTGCAATGCCAATATTGTTTCTTTGAATAAAATGTCAAGCATCTTTGTCATTTCTGTGTATTATATGGTGTTCAAAGTTGGTCAATATTACATAGGAGTTACGATCAACTTTGGATGTCTTTGGTGTGTTGTGTTTGTGAAATAGCTATAGGGTAGTTATGTATCTCTCTGCCCATGTACAGCTCACTGAGCGGTATGGACATTCAGAGACCTCTTCAAAGGAAACTCTAATTGAAGAGAAAAGTCCAAAGACCAAGTGCCCGGCCAGTGTCGCTGGGGCTGCTGACATTGACAACAACAACGAGGAGGATTCAGAGGAGTCTCCGAATAACAATGTGGTGGGCGTTCAGGCTGAGCCGCTGGCTCTGGTCAGTGTTGAGAAAGAGGCTGCTGGAGATGGAAAGGTCCTCAGAAAGGTGGTGAAGCCCAAAGGGTGGCTGAAAGAGGGCAGCAAAGATCAGCTAACCCCAACAATATATGATATGATTACAGATCTACCAAAGGTAAGGAACAAGAAGCCTGCTTCGTAAATGAAAGGTTAAGGTTCTTTGCAAGTTGGGTGTATCAGAGTTGTCTCAAACTGGACAACATCACAAATAAGCTGCTATAATCTTTGACTTTGGATGTCTGTGGTATGTTTCGTAAAAAAGGACAGATATCTGTTTTGTTCTTACTCTTTCATTGCTCTGCATTGTCTGCTCTAGTCCTATTTTGGATCCACTGAGAGCCTTCCTGAGATGTGTAGCAGAGGTCCTGAAGTGAGTAGCAGAGGTCCTGAGGTGAGAAGCAGAGGTCCACGGGTCTGCAGTAGAGGTCCAAAGGTGTGCAGTGGAGTGCCTGAGGTGTCAAACGCAGTGGAAGAGGTGTCCAGTGACACAAAGACGACAGAGGCTGCTGAAGACCTTCTGGACACTGGAAATGTCCTGAGAAAGGTGGTGCAGCTATCCATCGAGAGCCATCCTGAGGTGTGTAATGGAGAGGCTGAGGTGAGCAGCGGAGTGCCTGGGGGTTGCAGTGGAGTGCCTGGGGTGTCAAGCGCAGTGGATGAGGTGTCCAGTGACACAAAGACGACAGAGGCTGTTGAAGACCTTCTGGACACTGGAAATGTCCTCAGCAAGGTGGTGAACCCCAAAGGGGGGCTGAAGCAGGGCTGGGAAGATCAGCTGACCAGAGACTTCAATGATATGATTGCCAAACTCCCAAAGGTAAGGAACAAGAATCCTGTTTCATAAAATGAAAGGTCAAGTGTCTTTGTAAGTGGGGTGTATCAGGGTTGTCTTGAACTGGACACTATTATTAATTAGCTACTATAATCTTTGACTTTGGATGTCTGTGGTATGTTTTGTGAAACAGCTGAAGGACAGATGTGTTGTTCTTACTCTTTAACTGCTCTGCAATGTCTGTTTAGTCCTATTTTGGATCCAACGAGAGCCTTCCTGAGGTGTGCAGTGGAGTGCCTGGGGTGTGCAGTGGAGTGCCTGGGTGAGCAGTGGAGTGCCTGAGGTGTGCAGTGGAGTGCCTGTTGTGTCAAACGCAGTGGATGAGTTGTCCAGTGACACAAAGACGACAGAGGCTGCTGAAGACCTTCTGGACACTGGAAATGTCCTCAGCAAGGTGGTGAACCCCAAAGGGTGGCTGAAGCAGGGCTGGGAAGATCAGCTGACCAGAGACTTCAATGATATGATTGCCAAACTCCCAAAGGTAAGGAACAAGAATCCTGTTGTTTAAGTGAAAGGTCAATCGTCTTTGTAAGTGGGGTGTATCAGGGTTGTCTCAAACTGGACAATATTATAAGTTAGCTACTATATTCTTTGACTGCTCTGCATTGTCTGTTTAGTCCTATTTTGCATCCAACGAGAGCCTTCCTGAGGTGTGCAGCGGAGTGCCGGAGGTGTCGAACGCAGTGGAAGAGGTGAGCAGTGACACAAAGAAGCAGAAGAAAAATGGCGTTCTACGATTCTTCCGACGTGTGTGGAAGTTCTTCACATGCACCAACAGCCTCCCCAAAGAGGAGTGACTCAAGCACACACAACTCCGGGCCACACTTTGCCTCGGCGACTGAATTTCTCCACCATCTCCCCCTTTCCTTCCAACTGCCTATTTTTAATAATAAAAATAAAGGGGATCTGAACCCCAACAAAAACTGTTTTCATGAGTGTTTTTCATATAACTTACTATATAATGAAGAATGCTTTAAAGAACACTTACTAATTAATTATCCAGACTGTTAAGCTGTTTGAGAAGTACTTAAGTATGTATTAATCACAGTATTACTGCATTACACACTAGTAAATATGCATGAAATCTTTGAGACACTTTGCATATTAATGTAAGTTTGTGGTTGAAGGGCTCTACTGTGGGCTATTTTCCTCATCAAAACCAAATCACAACTTTATTTACATAGCACATTTCTTACAGATGATGCATTTCAAAGTGCTTATAAAATAAAATAATAAAAGGTTAGAAATATAAAAATGAGAGAAATTAAAATAGTAAAACAATCACAGTGGACATGAGAGACTAATGCACTAAAATAAGTGAAAATAAATAAGATATATACAATGGGATAAAATAGATAGTAGGTCTAAGCAAAAGCACAGGTAAAAAGTAGCTGTTCAAAATGTCTACAGTTTCTGAGGCCCTCAGATCCTCCGGCAGGCTGTTCCAAAGGCCAGGACCGTAGTGGCTGAAGGCAGCCTCACCAAACTAAAAGACCGGTGCCAGAGGATCTGAGGGACCGACCGGGCACATACAGTATCTTAAAAGCATGTCAGACATGTATTCAGGTGCAGGGTCACGTAGTGCTTTTAAAATCAATTCTAAAACTACAGGCAATCAATGCAGGGACTTTAAAATAGGTGTTACGTTATGTTCAATTCTATCTCCTGACGACAGTTCAGTTATATTGGTGTAATAGTGCCCTCCAGTGTTTCTGAGTAAAGGTTTAGATAAATGATGGTTGTAGTGGTGGGGCTTTGACAAAGCTATTGGAAGTTGCTGGTATGTCTTCTAACTAAGTCAGTTTTCGGTAGCGTAATGAGACATTTCAAAGGAGAATCCACAACTCAAAGGAGAGTACTTTGAAAATGGTTCTCTCATCTGGCACTGATCAGAGAGAACAGTATTGTGGAACCCTGTTTTCACCTATCCAATGGTGTTGGATCAGAATTCTTGGCTGCCATGCTGCTGGTTTAGACAGGAAACTGAGCCCAACAGCCACTGAACACAAACAACTGCATGTATCTGTGTCAGACGACCTACAGATGGTGACGACGTTCTATTAAATGTCATTCAATAAATATTCTACATGTTGTTGTGGTTAATGTATGAATTTCAGGGTTGATCCGAATAGTTGATAGAATGGGACAGGCCCCTAGACAGAGTTGTAAAATGGATGTCTCAGCTTCCCATAATTATGATATTATCAGATCAGATGTCTCAATCAATGTTTTAAATAAAAAAGAGGAAGGTGTGAAGAAATAAGAGCCATCTCCACACGAGGACCCACTCACCCTGCTCTTCCTGGGGGCCTCCAACATCATCAGCCACACCCACACCTCCGTGTTCAACACCACTCTCTTTGGCTTCTTTGACAAAGCCATCCACCATTTTGTGACGGACCGTGGTGAGGAGAGAGGGGTCGTTCTGACCCAAGATGGCACCACAGTGGCCATCGCTCCCATGCTTCTAGGCATTGAAGTGGGTCTGAAAGCTAAGCTGGAGGGCACCCCTCCTCTGGGAATGTTTCCCCTCACCTTGGCCAAAAACCTAGGGTTGTCGTTCCTTAGCCTCCAGGACTTTCCACCCGCTCAGCGTCTGGGGCCGGACGGCTGCTGGGACAACGTGACCCACCCCAGGGTGTTCCAGCTGTCGCGGGTGCCCACCCTTGCCACCGATGCCCTCGTCAACGGGGGAATGGATGGGTCCATCTTGGGCATGGATCTTGCCACCCTGGCCCCCTCTGAACAGCCTGGTAAACTCAGCGAGGTGCTGAAGGGTTACTACAACCATGTCCTGGAGGGGCACGACCTGGGGGATGTATCCAGCCACTTCTATCAACTATTCTTATTCATTTCATTATTGCAATAATCAACACCGATTCTGCTATTTTCATACACTTTCAATGTATTAAAAGTACAGTATAATGTTAAATATCCACCACTGGTCATTGTTGATACCTAAGCATACTGTAAATCGTATTGATTGATTCTGTAATTCATTTCATATAGCCTACTTTAAATAGCCAGTTGTCTTCAATTTTGAAGCGATTTTTAAACCAACACATTTTAATACTGTATTGCATGTTTTACGTATTTCTCGTACTCTTTTGTATGCGAATTGCCAATGCCAATAAACCATAATAAATTACGTTTTTTTCCGGTGACATCGCGTAAAAATGTCAGAGGATCTGTATTCATTAGGGAGAAATACGATTGGCCAGGGGCAAATGATACAACAGGATAAATAAATGTGCTCAGAAATGTACGACGCTGTGCGCAATAAGGAACGTGTCACCATAGAAATAGAATCTAGATTATAATTCTATGCTCGTCACAATGCCCAATAACATACATTTTAATTCCTAATTCTATGTGTATTACTCAGAGGTTAAGTTATTCACAGTCAAAACCAACCTACGGTATATCGATAGCAAACGCGAATTCTTCATTCAAGACAATCAAAAAAAATCTTAGATTTTTTCCCTGTTCTCAGTAAGGTAAGTAGGTCTTCCCATAATGAGAAGGACCGATATTGCACGCATTCGACATTTTAGACAAAAACGTTACTTGGATCATATCGAATCTATTAGCTATACAACCATTTTAACGATCATCTGTTTATATTGCATGTTGTTGTTCTATGTAAGGTATAATATATATTCTTCCCATTTAGATAACTTTTTCCAGCATTAATTTTAAAAAGACAGTACTGCTGTAGACATCTGGTATTGGGTTCTGTGCTCAGTAACCCTCGCTCTTTCTGCAGAGCTTTGGCCAACAAAAACAAATAACCAAAAAGGCCTCATCACTCTCCATGGAGGAGCAGTTAGTTTGTACCATGAACCAATTCATATCACTCTCTGCCTGCCGCATTCTAACTGGGTTAGTCACTAATTGAAGACTCTATTGCAGAAAATGCTCAAGAGGCAATTCTGTACACTGAAAGCCCAGGGAAGGCTCCCACTGGACCTCCCTCTGAGACCAATGAAGGCCTGGCTCCTGGCAGGGAAAAGAGTCTTCTTGGAGTGAGTGCAGTGTTCTCCGGCTATTTTTGAATTGTACAAAACGTTATACTTCATTTAGGTAACTTGAGTTTATCACATCATTAGACAAGGCTAAATGATAACCCAAATGTATCAAAATATATTAGATGACAGCAATAGTTTGATAGATAGTGTAGACAGACATAGTCTGATACATTTCCATGTTTATATGAAGGCGTGAGACAGTGACATGGAAGAGATGGAGGAAGGTCTGTGTAGCTGAATTGGTGAGGACCATGTAGGCCAAACAGTACACCCACTGTAAAGCACTTAAGATATCAGCAAGATCATTTTTGTACCCAAAGAGAAAAACAGTAGCTATCAGTTCAAATTAATAATGTTTCCCATCATTTCAATGACGGACCAGTGTCCAGTCTCACCTGATACATCAACGGTCTGTTATTTACATATTATGTTGTTACATAGACTTGGGATGCAAAGAGAGGCCTGGAATTACAGGAGACAGAGATAGTTCTCCTGGTCAGTTGCCAGAGAGTTCAGGATGAATTAAGGATGTCCGAAGTCATCGTGGACACGGCGCCAACGGAGCCATCCAGCTTCTGAAAGAGGAGTGTTGGAAGTTGAACATCTTGCACCTAAAGGATGAGACATGCCAGGCCACTGAGGTAAGACATAAGAGCCATCTGCAATGCCAATATTGTTTCTTTGAATAAAATGTCAAGCATCTTTGTCATTTCTGTGTATTATATGGTGTTCAAAGTTGGTCAATATTACATAGGAGTTACGATCAACTTTGGATGTCTTTGGTGTGTTGTGTTTGTGAAATAGCTATAGGGTAGTTATGTATCTCTCTGCCCATGTACAGCTCACTGAGCGGTATGGACATATGGAAGAGAAAAGTCCAAAGACCAAGTGCCCGGCCAGTGTCGCTGGGGCTGCTGACATTGACAACAACAACGAGGAGGATTCAGAGGAGTCTCCGAATAACAATGTGGTGGGCGTTCAGGCTGAGCCGCTGGCTCTGGTCAGTGTTGAGAAAGAGGCTGCTGGAGATGGAAAGGTCCTCAGAAAGGTGGTGAAGCCCAAAGGGTGGCTGAAAGAGGGCAGCAAAGATCAGCTAACCCCAACAATATATGATATGATTACAGATCTACCAAAGGTAAGGAACAAGAAGCCTGCTTCGTAAATGAAAGGTTAAGGTTCTTTGCAAGTTGGGTGTATCAGAGTTGTCTCAAACTGGACAACATCACAAATAAGCTGCTATAATCTTTGACTTTGGATGTCTGTGGTATGTTTCGTAAAAAAGGACAGATATCTGTTTTGTTCTTACTCTTTCATTCTTACTCTAGTCCTATTTTGGATCCACTGAGAGCCTTCCTGAGATGTGTAGCAGAGGTCCTGAAGTGAGTAGCAGAGGTCCTGAGGTGAGAAGCAGAGGTCCACGGGTCTGCAGTAGAGGTCCAAAGGTGTGCAGTGGAGTGCCTGAGGTGTCAAACGCAGTGGAAGAGGTGTCCAGTGACACAAAGACGACAGAGGCTGCTGAAGACCTTCTGGACACTGGAAATGTCCTGAGAAAGGTGGTGCAGCTATCCATCGAGAGCCATCCTGAGGTGTGTAATGGAGAGGCTGAGGTGAGCAGCGGAGTGCCTGGGGGTTGCAGTGGAGTGCCTGGGGTGTCAAGCGCAGTGGATGAGGTGTCCAGTGACACAAAGACGACAGAGGCTGTTGAAGACCTTCTGGACACTGGAAATGTCCTCAGCAAGGTGGTGAACCCCAAAGGGGGGCTGAAGCAGGGCTGGGAAGATCAGCTGACCAGAGACTTCAATGATATGATTGCAAAACTCCCAAAGGTAAGGAACAAGAATCCTGTTTCATAAATGAAAGGTCAAGTGTCTTTGTAAGTGGGGTGTATCAGGGTTGTCTTGAACTGGACACTATTATTAATTAGCTACTATAATCTTTGACTTTGGATGTCTGTGGTATGTTTTGTGAAACAGCTGAAGGACAGATGTGTTGTTCTTACTCTTTAACTGCTCTGCAATGTCTGTTTAGTCCTATTTTGGATCCAACGAGAGCCTTCCTGAGGTGTGCAGTGGAGTGCCTGGGGTGTGCAGTGGAGTGCCTGGAGTGAGCAGTGGAGTGCCTGAGGTGTGCAGTGGAGTGCCTGTTGTGTCAAACGCAGTGGATGAGTTGTCCAGTGACACAAAGACGACAGAGGCTGCTGAAGACCTTCTGGACACTGGAAATGTCCTCAGCAAGGTGGTGAACCCCAAAGGGTGGCTGAAGCAGGGCTGGGAAGATCAGCTGACCAGAGACTTCAATGATATGATTGCCAAACTCCCAAAGGTAAGGAACAAGAATCCTGTTGTTTAAGTGAAAGGTCAATCGTCTTTGTAAGTGGGGTGTATCAGGGTTGTCTCAAACTGGACAATATTATAAGTTAGCTACTATATTCTTTGACTGCTCTGCATTGTCTGTTTAGTCCTATTTTGCATCCAACGAGAGCCTTCCTGAGGTGTGCAGCGGAGTGCCGGAGGTGTCGAACGCAGTGGAAGAGGTGAGCAGTGACACAAAGAAGCAGAAGAAAAATGGCGTTTCTACGATTCTTCCGGCGTGTGTGGAAGTTCTTCACATGCACCAACAGCCTCCCAAAGAGGAGTGACTCAAGCACACACAACTCCGGGCCACACTTTGCCTCGGCGACTGAATTTCTCCACCATCTCCCCTTTCCTTCCAACTGCCTATTTTTAATAATAAAAATAAAGGGATCTGAACCCCAACAAAAACTGTTTTCATGAGTGTTTTTCATATAACTTACTATATAATGAAGAATGCTTTAAAGAACACTTACTAATTAATTATCCAGACTGTTAAGCTGTTTGAGAAGTACTTAAGTATGTATTAATCACAGTATTACTGCATTACACACTAGTAAATATGCATGAAATCTTTGAGACACTTTGCATATTAATGTAAGTTTGTGGTTGAAGGGCTCTACTGTGGGCTATTTTCCTCATCAAAACCAAATCACAACTTTATTTACATAGCACATTTCTTACAGATGATGCATTTCAAAGTGCTTATAAAATAAAATAATAAAAGGTTAGAAATATAAAAATGAGAGAAATTAAAATAGTAAAACAATCACAGTGGACATGAGAGACTAATGCACTAAAATAAGTGAAAATAAATAAGATATATACAATGGGATAAAATAGATAGTAGGTCTAAGCAAAAGCACAGGTAAAAAGTAGCTGTTCAAAATGTCTACAGTTTCTGAGGCCCTCAGATCCTCCGGCAGGCTGTTCCAAAGGCCAGGACCGTAGTGGCTGAAGGCAGCCTCACCAAACTAAAAGACCGGTGCCAGAGGATCTGAGGGACCGACCGGGCACATACAGTATCTTAAAAGCATGTCAGACATGTATTCAGGTGCAGGGTCACGTAGTGCTTTTAAAATCCATTATAAAACTACAGGCAATCATTGCAAGGCTTTAAAATAGGTGTTACGTTATGTTCAATTCTATCTCCTGACGACAGTTCAGTTATATTGGTGTAATAGTGCCCTCCAGTGTTTCTGAGTAAAGGTTTAGATAAATGATGGTTGTAGTGGTGGGGCTTTGACAAAGCTATTGGAAGTTGCTGGTATGTCTTCTAACTAAGTCAGTTTTCGGTAGCGTAATGAGACATTTCAAAGGAGAATCCACAACTCAAAGGAGAGTACTTTGAAAATGGTTCTCTCATCTGGCACTGATCAGAGAGAACAGTATTGTGGAACCCTGTTTTCACCTATCCAATGGTGTTGGATCAGAATTCTTGGCTGCCATGCTGCTGGTTTAGACAGGAAACTGAGCCCAACAGCCACTGAACACAAACAACTGCATGTATCTGTGTCAGACGACCTACAGATGGTGATGACGTTCTATTAAATATCATTCAATAAATATTCTACATGTTGTTGTGGTTAATGTATGAATTTCAGGGTTGATCCGAATAGTTGATAGAATGGGACAGGCCCTAGACAGAGTTGTAAAATGGATGTCTCAGCTTCCCATAATTATGATATTATCCAGATCAGATGTCTCAATCAATGTTTTAAATAAAAGAGAGGAAGGTGTGAAGAAATAAGAGCCATCTCCACACGAGGACCCACTCACCCTGCTCTTCCTGGGGGCCTCCAACATCATCAGCCACACCCACACCTCCGTGTTCAACACCACTCTCTTTGGCTTCTTTGACAAAGCCATCCACCATTTTGTGACGGACCGTGGTGAGGAGAGAGGGTCGTTCTGACCCAAGATGGCACCACAGTGGCCATCGCTCCCATGCTTCTAGGCATTGAAGTGGGTCTGAAAGCTAAGCTGGAGGGCACCCTCCTCTGGGAATGTTTCCCCTCACCTTGGCCAAAAACCTAGGGTTGTCGTTCCTTAGCCTCCAGGACTTTCCACCCGCTCAGCGTCTGGGGCCGGACGGCTGCTGGGACAACGTGACCCACCCCAGGGTGTTCCAGCTGTCGCGGGTGCCCACCCTTGCCACCGATGCCCTCGTCAACGGGGAATGGATGGGTCCATCTTGGGCATGGATCTTGCCACCCTGGCCCCCTCTGAACAGCCTGGTAAACTCAGCGAGGTGCTGAAGGGTTACTACAACCATGTCCTGGAGGGGCACGACCTGGGGATGTATCCAGCCACTTCTATCAACTATTCTTATTCATTTCATTATTGCAATAATCAACACCGATTCTGCTATTTTCATACACTTTCAATGTATTAAAAGTACAGTATAATGTTAAATATCCACCACTGGTCATTGTTGATACCTAAGCATACTGTAAATCGTATTGATTGATTCTGTAATTCATTTCATATAGCCTACTTTAAATAGCCAGTTGTCTTCAATTTTGAAGCGATTTTTAAACCAACACATTTTAATACTGTATTGCATGTTTTACGTATTTCTCGTACTCTTTTGTATGCGAATTGCCAATGCCAATAAACCATAATAAATTACGTTTTTTTCCGGTGACATCGCGTAAAAATGTCAGAGGATCTGTATTCATTAGGGAGAAATACGATTGGCCAGGGGCAAATGATACAACAGGATAAATAAATGTGCTCAGAAATGTACGACGCTGTGCGCAATAAGTAACGTGTCACCATAGAAATAGAATCTAGATTATAATTCTATGCTCGTCACAATGCCCAATAACATACATTTTAATTCCTAATTCTATGTGTATTACTCAGAGGTTAAGTTATTCACAGTCAAAACCAACCTACGGTATATCGATAGCAAACGCGAATTCTTCATTCAAGACAATCAAAAAAATCTTAGATTTTTTCCCTGTTCTCAGTAAGGTAAGTAGGTCTTCCCATAATGAGAAGGACCGATATTGCACGCATTCGACATTTTAGACAAAAACGTTACTTGGATCATATCGAATCTATTAGCTATACAACCATTTTAACGATCATCTGTTTATATTGCATGTTGTTGTTCTATGTAAGGTATAATATATATTCTTCCCATTTAGATAACTTTTTCCAGCATTAATTTTAAAAAGACAGTACTGCTGTAGACATCTGGTATTGGGTTCTGTGCTCAGTAACCCTCGCTCTTTCTGCAGAGCTTTGGCCAACAAAAACAAATAACCAAAAAGGCCTCATCACTCTCCATGGAGGAGCAGTTAGTTTGTACCATGAACCAATTCATATCACTCTCTGCCTGCCGCATTCTAACTGGGTTAGTCACTAATTGAAGACTCTATTGCAGAAAATGCTCAAGAGGCAATTCTGTACACTGAAAGCCCAGGGAAGGCTCCCACTGGACCTCCCTCTGAGACCAATGAAGGCCTGGCTCCTGGCAGGGAAAAGAGTCTTCTTGGAGTGAGTGCAGTGTTCTCCGGCTATTTTTGAATTGTACAAAACGTTATACTTCATTTAGGTAACTTGAGTTTATCACATCATTAGACAAGGCTAAATGATAACCCGAATGTATCAAAATATATTAGATGACAGCAATAGTTTGATAGATAGTGTAGACAGACATAGCCTGATACATTTCCATGTTTATATGAAGGCGTGAGACAGTGACATGGAAGAGATGGAGGAAGGTCTGTGTAGCTGAAATGGTGAGGACCATGTAGAGCAAACAGTACACCCACTGTAAAGCACTTAAGATATCAGCAAGATAATTTTTGTACCCAAAGAGAAAAACAGTAGCTATCAGTTCAAATTAATAATGTTTCCCATCATTTCAATGACGGACCAGTGTCCAGTCTCACCTGATACATCAACGGTCTGTTATTTACATATTATGTTGTTACATAGACTTGGGATGCAAAGAGAGGCCTGGAATTACAGGAGACAGAGATAGTTCTCCTGGTCAGTTGCCAGAGAGTTCAGGATGAATTAAGGATGTCCGAAGTCATCGTGGACACGGCGCCCAACGGAGCCATCCAGCTTCTGAAAGAGGAGTGTTGGAAGTTGAACATCTTGCACCTAAAGGATGAGACATGCCAGGCCACTGAGGTAAGACATAAGAGCCATCTGCAATGCCAATATTGTTTCTTTGAATAAAATGTCAAGCATCTTTGTCATTTCTGTGTATTATATGGTGTTCAAAGTTGGTCAATATTACATAGGAGTTACGATCAACTTTGGATGTCTTTGGTGTGTTGTGTTTGTGAAATAGCTATAGGGTAGTTATGTATCTCTCTGCCCATGTACAGCTCACTGAGCGGTATGGACATATGGAAGAGAAAAGTCCAAAGACCAAGTGCCCGGCCAGTGTCGCTGGGGCTGCTGACATTGACAACAACAACGAGGAGGATTCAGAGGAGTCTCCGAATAACAATGTGGTGGACGTTCAGGCTGAGCCGCTGGCTCTGGTCAGTGTTGAGAAAGAGGCTGCTGGAGATGGAAAGGTCCTCAGAAAGGTGGTGAAGCCCAAAGGGTGGCTGAAAGAGGGCAGCAAAGATCAGCTAACCCCAACAATATATGATATGATTACAGATCTACCAAAGGTAAGGAACAAGAAGCCTGCTTCGTAAATGAAAGGTTAAGGTTCTTTGCAAGTTGGGTGTATCAGAGTTGTCTCAAACTGGACAACATCACAAATAAGCTGCTATAATCTTTGACTTTGGATGTCTGTGGTATGTTTAAGTAAAAGGACAGATATCTGTTTTGTTCTTACTCTTTCATTCTTACTCTAGTCCTATTTTGGATCCACTGAGAGCCTTCCTGAGATGTGTAGCAGAGGTCCTGAAGTGAGTAGCAGAGGTCCTGAGGTGAGAAGCAGAGGTCCACGGGTCTGCAGTAGAGGTCCAAAGGTGTGCAGTGGAGTGCCTGAGGTGTCAAACGCAGTGGAAGAGGTGTCCAGTGACACAAAGACGACAGAGGCTGCTGAAGACCTTCTGGACACTGGAAATGTCCTGAGAAAGGTGGTGCAGCTATCCATCGAGAGCCATCCTGAGGTGTGTAATGGAGAGGCTGAGGTGAGCAGCGGAGTGCCTGGGGTTGCAGTGGAGTGCCTGGGGTGTCAAGCGCAGTGGATGAGGTGTCCAGTGACACAAAGACGACAGAGGCTGTTGAAGACCTTCTGGACACTGGAAATGTCCTCAGCAAGGTGGTGAACCCCAAAGGGGGGCTGAAGCAGGGCTGGGAAGATCAGCTGACCAGAGACTTCAATGATATGATTGCCAAACTCCCAAAGGTAAGGAACAAGAATCCTGTTTCATAAATGAAAGGTCAAGTGTCTTTGTAAGTGGGGTGTATCAGGGTTGTCTTGAACTGGACACTATTATTAATTAGCTACTATAATCTTTGACTTTGGATGTCTGTGGTATGTTTTGTGAAACAGCTGAAGGACAGATGTGTTGTTCTTACTCTTTAACTGCTCTGCAATGTCTGTTTAGTCCTATTTTGGATCCAACGAGAGCCTTCCTGAGGTGTGCAGTGGAGTGCCTGGGGTGTGCAGTGGAGTGCCTGGGTGAGCAGTGGAGTGCCTGAGGTGTGCAGTGGAGTGCCTGTTGTGTCAAACGCAGTGGATGAGTTGTCCAGTGACACAAAGACGACAGAGGCTGCTGAAGACCTTCTGGACACTGGAAATGTCCTCAGCAAGGTGGTGAACCCCAAAGGGTGGCTGAAGCAGGGCTGGGAAGATCAGCTGACCAGAGACTTCAATGATATGATTGCCAAACTCCCAAAGGTAAGGAACAAGAATCCTGTTGTTTAAGTGAAAGGTCAATCGTCTTTGTAAGTGGGGTGTATCAGGGTTGTCTCAAACTGGACAATATTATAAGTTAGCTACTATATTCTTTGACTGCTCTGCATTGTCTGTTTAGTCCTATTTTGCATCCAACGAGAGCCTTCCTGAGGTGTGCAGCGGAGTGCCGGAGGTGTCGAGCAGTGGAAGAGGTGAGCAGTGACACAAAGAAGCAGAAGAAAAATGGCGTTCTGATTCTTCCGGCGTGTGTGGAAGTTCTTCACATGCACCAACAGCCTCCCCAAAGAGGAGTGACTCAAGCACACACAACTCCGGGCCACACTTTGCCTCGGCGACTGAATTTCTCCACCATCTCCCCCTTTCCTTCCAACTGCCTATTTTTAATAATAAAAATAAAGGGGATCTGAACCCCAACAAAAACTGTTTTCATGAGTGTTTTTCATATAACTTACTATATAATGAAGAATGCTTTAAAGAACACTTACTAATTAATTATCCAGACTGTTAAGCTGTTTGAGAAGTACTTAAGTATGTATTAATCACAGTATTACTGCATTACACACTAGTAAATATGCATGAAATCTTTGAGACACTTTGCATATTAATGTAAGTTTGTGGTTGAAGGGCTCTACTGTGGGCTATTTTCCTCATCAAAACCAAATCACAACTTTATTTACATAGCACATTTCTTACAGATGATGCATTTCAAAGTGCTTATAAAATAAAATAATAAAAGGTAAGAAATATAAAAATGAGAGAAATTAAAATAGTAAAACAATCACAGTGGACATGAGAGACTAATGCACTAAAATAAGTGAAAATAAATAAGATATATACAATGGGATAAAATAGATAGTAGGTCTAAGCAAAAGCACAGGTAAAAAGTAGCTGTTCAAAATGTCTACAGTTTCTGAGGCCCTCAGATCCTCCGGCAGGCTGTTCCAAAGGCCAGGACCGTAGTGGCTGAAGGCAGCCTCACCAAACTAAAAGACCGGTGCCAGAGGATCTGAGGGACCGACCGGGCACATACAGTATCTTAAAAGCATGTCAGACATGTATTCAGGTGCAGGGCCACGTGGTGCTTTAAAATCAATTATAAAACTACAGGCAATCAATGCAGGGACTTTAAAATAGGTGTTACATTATGTTCAATTCTATCTCCTGACGACAGTTCAGTTATATTGGTGTAATAGTGCCCTCCAGTGTTTCTGAGTAAAGGTTTAGATAAATGATGGTTGTAGTGGTGGGGCTTTGACAAAGCTATTGGAAGTTGCTGGTATGTCTTCTAACTAAGTCAGTTTTCGGTTGCTTAACGAGACATTTCAAAGGAGAATCCACAACTCAAAGGAGAGTACTTTGAAAATGGTTCTCTCATCTGGCACTGATCAGAGAGAACAGTATTGTGGAACCCTGTTTTCACCTATCCAATGGTGTTGGATCCGAATTCTTGGCTGCCGGTCCAATTAAAACTCACAGTCACAATCTCATGAAACACACATTGACCAGTGTGTGAGACTGAAATATTTAACAGGTGCATGTGTCACAACTGTGCAGCATCAACACAGGAAGTGGTTTAGAGTCTATCGAACCTGTATGGTTGGCAGGAAGTGCTGCTGGTTTAGACAGGAAACTGAGCCCAACAGCCACTGAACACAAACAACCGCATGCATCTGTGTCAGACGACCCACAGATGGTAATGACGTTCTATTAAATATCATTCAATACATTTTCTACATGTTGTTGTGGTTAATGTATGAATTTCAGGGTTGATCCGAAAAGTTGATAAAAATGGTGAATGGGACAGGCCCCTAGACAGAGTTGTGAAATGGATGTCTCAGCTTCCCATAATTATGATATTATCAGATTAGATGTCTCAATCGATGTTTTAAATAAAAAAGAGGAAGGTGTGAAGAAATAAGAGCCATCTGTGTAAAGGAAGGTACAGATGCAAACAATTAATATCTAGGCTGAACAAATTTACATTTCATATACAAAGAAAGAGTAGGCAAGTGGGTAGACCATTTGAAAACTACCTCTGTTCCTCTCTGGCGCTTTCAAAATGATTGGCTGAACTGACACACTTCCTGTGAGGTGGAGGACAACTACACAGACTAAACATCAGTTTTAGTTACCTAAACCATACACGTGAAGAGGTCCTGAGGATTTTATGAGGAGATTTCTTCCAAGCAGCGGAGGAATTTAACAATACTCTGTTCAAGACAAGGGCCAGTAAGGCATTAAGAACATTACAGAGGGGGTGGGAGGATTTGAGGTAAAGTAAAAAGAGAACTCTTGGATAGGATGGCAAGGGGAAGAAGGGGAGAGGTGAGAGAGCAGAGAGACCAGTCAGAATACTAAAATACATGAACAAAAAAAACGGAGTTAGTGAAACTGTGAAAGGAAGCAACCGTTGAGTGTGGGAGGTTGAGGGCGCGAAGACTCACGGCAAAGGAACTACACACGAAGCAGGCAGACTGATGTTGCCGGATGACACTTTGGAACACAGAAATCAAAAAAAGAATCAAGAAAGAAAACAAGTAATGTCCCGATTATTAGTCATCCTAAGTGATAACATTTTGAGGAGACCTTAAGTAGGGAGGTAAGGACGATTTATTCCATTCTTGAAAACAGTGAGAGGAGCAAGCTAAAACAGAGATAGTCACAAATACCAAGATGAAAATGGGCACAAACCAGGAGACTGAATCTGAGCCAGAAGATAAACAGATTGCAGAGGAGACGGGCCCCACAGAGGTGGAGGAGATACCTGCTGAGCATCCTCAAGACGCCCCTCCTCCTGAGGACGTCGACCCTCTCAACACCTACAAGTGGCACACTGGAGCCAAGACAGCAACCCTCGACGGGACGAGAGGAGAGGGTGGAGTGACAGCATCAACAACAACAGAGAAGATGGACAAGACCTCCACCACCAAATGGAGTAATAAGATGCAGAACTGGCGGAAAGCCCTGAGCGAGGATCCCGGGGACAGAGCCTCAACCGTTGGACGAGGAGGTGAGACCCCCAGGCTGGAGAAGAACCCTGCCTCCAGGAAGAACCCCTTCAGAAGGGCCCAGTCTGAGCCTCCAGGGTCACTGTTCACTACCCTGTCCCCCGCCTCTTCAGCCCAGGCAACATCGGGACAGGGGGCAAGCGCAGAGGAAACGGAACCATCCCCCACTGACACACCACAGAAAGGGGGCGGAGGGGCACTGTTCAGGAAGTACATGCGCACCGTCTCGCAGAAGCTCAAGAGGCCCCGGCTGCTGAGCAGAAACAGCACCCCGACCCTCCTACAAGGTGAAGGCACAGAATGCACACCATAAGCGGATTGCCTTGTTATCTGAATGCATACCTAGCACCACACATGACAGTACAATGCTCTTTCTTCTGGTTTTTAAGACGTCCGACATCACTGTACGTCAACCATTTTGATTACAGTTTTAAATTCTAGGTTTTTGAATTTGTATAGTTTAGTTAGTCTCTCCATTTTAGTCTGGTTTAGATTTTCAGTCATTTGACTTCAGTGAAATGCTGACATCTGGTGTTGTATACATGGTATTTAGTGTGTGTCTAAGAACGCATGATGAAGGTAGACATGGTTAGTAAGCATTCTACACTTTAATGAAGTGAGCTTTGCATAAAACCAAAAGCATTCTAATCAACCAAACAGTCAGAGACCATTTTGAGTGGACTTTTCAGTCGGTCTATTCGCGTAGGAGACTAAAATACACCTGAAGGTACAGATATAGATGGGAAAAAAATGTACAGTATGTGATATGATTTAGGAGAAGTTAATACAGCCATACTGAGATTAGAAAACAAACTGACACAGGATGTGTGAGAGTTGTGGTTCGTCATAGATGGGGAGCGAGAAGGGGCGGAGAAGATAGCATCAAAACAACAACTACAAACTAGAAATGGGAGTGGCCATGTGCACTGTGTGAGATAACGACATCATGCCATAATTACTCAGAATGAAAACATCCAAGGGACAGCGTGTGCACTCAATTATCCCCCCCCCCCATTGGGCATTACCTCAATTATCCCCCAGAAAAACCATTGCTGGTTTCCTTAGACTTTATTGTAATTAGGAAAACTCAGAGAGCTCCATTTGTGCCAATGTCAGACACAGAAATAGAGTATTGTTAAAATAACAGTGTCCAATCACAGAGGCATGTCTAGGGTCATCAAAATTTGTCAAATTAGTGGCATCTATTGTAGACCATGTCACGCAACTGTAGCTAGTTGTGTCACACAGACAGTTCAAATTTAAAGGCCAGGATTTCAAGCGACTATTGGAGTGATTTGGTCCATACCATTCTGTACTGATCTACTGTGCTGTTGTCATGGTGTGTGTGTTTGTGTGTATAGATGCGGGTGGGAGCGGGCCTGCAGCTGCGTCCCTAGAGCTAGCCAGACTCTCATGGGCCCCTCCCCAGGACGTCCCCGTTTGGGACATCAACAACTGTGTCCTGGAGGACGGACAGATCCTCATCACCCCGGAGGAAGAGGTACACGACACAGACCGACACCAACACTGAACAACACTTAGCACTACACTTCCATTAAACAACATGGAGTCAACACAACCCTGAAGCATCGCATTTAACAGTTAGTACTATTACTGGGAGCACTGCACTCTCAATGGAAACTCACAATTGACTGTGTGAAGTTGACAGTCATGGTTTCTCGCTAGGTTATTATGTGAGTGTGCATCTCTTCTACTCCCTCTCTCAGCCAGTGATGTGGACCCGGAACCGAGTCAGCAGCTGCCTGTCAAACCTCAGCATGCAGAACCTGGCAGATGTCAACATGGGTCAGTACTCCAATAGTGCCACATGGCTTTAGACAAGAGGAGTGTTTCATATGAATGGGGTTCCTGGAACTGTGATCAATACCTTGCTTTCTCTAATAGCTTTCCTAACGTCATCATCAGAGACACAAAGGAGATACAACAATGATGTCCACTTTCTCATCAAAATGGCAGATCCTTAGATATACAGACAGAGCAAGACTGAGTCAGGGATGTCTTTGCAGGGAGAACATCCATTCGGCAGAATCACAACCACTAGAGAGTCTAGCAGAGTAACGGTAGAGCAGGCACAGAGGAAATAGCTGACGTGATTATGCTTGCAAGTGGCTTTCAAATTGTTTCCTCAAAATTTGGTGGGTAGATACCATCGCATCTGTGTGTTCCAGAAGACCAGTCAGGGATGGTTGAGAAGAAGCTGTGTTTGTAGCGTGGTGTCTCTCCTTCATGTTACTTTTATTAGTATTAGCTTAGTCCGGCTACATAATATTAGATATTGATTAGTTCTACGTGATGCCTACATTGGCAAGGCCCATTTGGTGAAGAGAGGAGAACCATGAGAAGTGAAACAGTGTTCACTCTTACGTGTGATTAGGAGAAGCGGGTTCGACAGAGCTCTCTCTCTCTCTCAATGATGGGATTTAGACGCTGGATTGCATGTGGAGGCGCAATGGGTAAGCAAAGGATTAGATTCTAAGAATTGTGTACCTTTATTTGTACGGTCACAATTGCTATTTGATTCAGACAAATCTTTTACTTGATTCTGTCTGTGAAAGGAGAATATCAAAAAGGGGCATTTTTAACGAATGCTCTGAAAAAAAGTGATGTACTGTGTGATGGCTTTAGTTTCTGCCATAGGTACATTTATTATGTTATCCCAAAAAGTGTTTCAATGGTTGTTTTATTGACGTGGAGTGACACCACGGCTGATTTTCTGCTCTGCAGTGGTACTCAGGGTTTTAGTAGTTTTAGTCTTTAAACCAAGTTAATCAATGTCTGAAATGAAGGCTGCACTTGCAAGGTTCCTTCCCTGTCTCGGCCACTAGATAAAAGCAACATCCGGTGTGACTGTTTGAACACTTATCAATGGTTGACTCATTTTGACACTGAGTCTTGTCATCCCTCAACCTTCTTACGTTAGACATTTCTTACTGTTGGAGAGACTTAAGCTAAAGTCTTTATTAAATAACGTTTCAAAGCCGGTGTATTAATGTTCAGTTACACAGTACATGTACTGTTCTAGATTAGTTAGTCAAACTCAGTCTGAATAATCTTCAGCCTTGCAGCCTCATCTATTTTAGCAGTTATTTGTTCAGTCTTCAGAGGAAATGTAGAGAGGTGGAAATGACTACACTTCCCCTGGTGGTTTCAGACGATTGCAATTTAGTTTGGGGAGATTAGATCAACCAATGGTTGTCCCTCCCCAATGGTTTCCAAATAAACAGGAAAATGTACACATGTACATATGTAAAACGTGAGTGATATGTAACACGATATACAGTATGTCTCCATATGGCGCAACAATAACAGAGACAACCCACAATGCCCACTTTACGCCTGAGACGCTCTGATAAAGGTTGCCATTTTTTTGGAGGGAGGGATCATGTCAAGCCAAAACTGTATTTACATGCTAACTGTGTGTATCTCTTGGACCTGCAGAATGCAGCCCCGACCACATGGGCCCCACTGGAGGCCCCAGACTGAAGGGCCAAGATGGAGGAGTGAGGGTGAGCATTGCATACTCCACAGATAAAACACTGTTATTACATGATTCATAACAGCTCTGGATTTCCTGAGGATTCTGTATGATTCATGGCCTGCTAATCAGTATGCCCCTGGGGATGAATTGAATGTCATCTACCCATCTCTCACTCCCCCCTCTTTAATTGTCTTCTTCCTGCCCTCTGTCTCTAGGGGCTGATCAAGCGGCGTTTCTATGGTGGAGCCATGCGAAAGAGCAATACCCAGTTAAACACCATTGGGTTGAACAAAGGGAGCAGGTATGCGGTCAGTCTAATAGTGTGTAAGGCAGGCTGTTCCTCCTTGACTCCTCTCATCTCCTCATCCCTGTCTGTTCAGCAGGCTCCATGGCTCACGGGAGTCCGTGTCCATCCCAGTCAGCGCTGCAGGAAACCTGGATCTGAGCGCAGACACGAGTACAGTCATCAGGCCTGTACACAGCTCCATCCTGGGGGAGAAGTACTGCTTTGAGGTAGGGCTGACCTTTGACCTGTAACTTCTATACTCGTCCCATGCCTTAAAGTGATTTGACCAGGTTCATGTTGAATACTGCCAAATAACATCTTTGCCTCACTCTGTCCTGTCATGTATTGACTGATGGCATTTTCCACCTTCATATTAACGTCCTAGGTGATAAACTCCGAGAACAACCACTGTTTTGGGTGCACCTCAGCTGCTGAGCGAGACCGCTGGATAGAGGACCTGAGACGGGCTGCTCAGCCCAATAAGGTAAAGAAACTATTTAAAAACATTCATCATCCATACCAATAAAAGGATAAGTTATTTTTTACAACCAAATCACTTTTCAAAAAAATAATTAAATGGCATTTTATAGAAGGGCCCAGACACCTTTGTTATTTCACTTGTCTTTGAGAAACTCATCCCAAACAGCAAATCATTTCCTCATCCTTGTTGCATATTATGGAGGCCCGAAAAAACAAACAAAGGCTCCAAAAACACCCAAATACGTCCTTTTAGAAACAGCAAATCTCTCAGGGTAGTGATGCAGGTCTTTAAATGTGTACACATGAAATTATGTCACTCCAAAGTTGATCCGCAACATTATATTCCCTTTTGTGTGACTCAAGCGGTTTCCCCTATCCAGCTGTTCCATTCTTCATGTAGCCTGCTTCTACAGGTAACTGCCAAAATAAATTCTACAGGTAACTGCCACCACGAGACGCCAGAACAGCTTCAACGCGCATTGGCATAGATTCTACAAGTGTCTGGAACTTCCTATGTGGAAGCACCCCATGCTTTCAATATACAGTACTTTGTATCCCTTATAAGTGTTTTTTTTATTTGGGCAGTTACTTATAGAATGGAGAGAAACTACTGGAGTCACAACAAAATGGAATATTATTATTATAAAAAAATTTTGTACAAAAGAAAACATATCCTTTAATGTATGCCATATTGCCATGATATCCTAGGAATCCATATTGTATATTCACTGATTGATGTTCTAACATGTTCTGTCTCCGTTAGGACAACTGTGAGCGGACAGAGAACTCCCTCAGTCTATGGGTGAACGAGGCCAAGGACTTGCTCCCCAAGAGGCGATACTACTGCGAGCTGCACCTGGACGGCACCCTGTTTGCCCGCACCAGCAGCCGAGCCGTGGGCAAGTCTTCCCATCACTCCAGCTTGGCTGGTGATGGGTCCTCTGGTGGGATGCTCGGGGGCAGTAGCGGTGTGGTCGGAGGCTGCCAGCTGTTCTGGGGAGAGTTTTTTGAGCTGGACAACTTGCCATCGGTCTCCCAGATCACCCTGCACCTCTTCCGTGACGAGGAGCCCAAGAAGAAGCGTCACTCCCGGGATGAATCCACCCTGCATCCCCTTGGCAGTGTGGCCATATCCCTGGCCGACATCCGTGGAAGGGCCTTCCAGGAGAAGTGGCACCCGATCATTCCCTACAAGGCGTCTGGTGCCGGCGGGACGAAGGAGCAACTGGGGCCCCAAGCGTCGCTCCGTGTCAAGGCCCGCTTTCAGAACCTGCAGGTGCTGCCCATCGAGAGGTATAAGGAGTTTGCAGAGTTTGTGACAGTGGACTATGTGGGCATGTGTAGGAACCTGCAGCCACTGCTGTCTGTCAGGGAGAAGGAGGAACTAGCCGGGGCACTGGTCCACGTCTTGCAAAGCATTGGCAAGGCCAAGGTAAGCAAAACAAAGGGGTGACCGCTGCTTCATGATAAGCATTTAAAGTAGACCTTTACAATAGCCAGCTAGTCATAACTTGCTAAAAGCGCTTATTCTGTGTGTTTTTGTTCCAGGAGTTCCTTATTGAGTTGGGTAGTGCAGAGGTGGAGCGCCTTGGGGAGAAAGAGGCATTGATCTTCAGGGAGAACACGCTGGCCACCAAGGCCATTGATGAGTACATGAAGCTGGTGGGGCAGAAGTACCTCATCGACACCCTGGGTAAGGAATACCTGTGGTTGAGATCAGCTTTTAGGCTTTTGGAAATACAATTTTTCCCCCTGGGTAACAGTGGATCTGTTTTAACACTTTCTTAGACCTTCCTCTTAGAAACTGTTGTCATGCAAAACTGTGCCATTGCTCTTCTTACAGGGGACTTCGTCACTCGACTGTATGCCTCAGTAGAGAGCTGTGAAGTGGACCCTCTCAAATGCCCCGCCTCTGAGCTGTCAAACAACCAGCGGCACCTGAAGGAGAGGTGTGAGGATGCAGTGCAGAAAATCACTGAGATGCACGGGTGAGGGACAAAGAGACCTGATGGGAAACAATATATAAAGATAGAAAAGGGGGATAGCAATCTTAGCCAGAAGAATGCTATCAAATGAATGCTGATTCATATTCACTCACAGGAAATCCAAGGCTGTAATTGACCGTTCTCGTCACCATTTACCTCGCAGGTCTTTCCCTGAAGAGCTTAACAGGATCTTCTCCAGCTGGGTGGAGCTGTGTGAGGAGCAGGGACGGCCTGAAATCGGCCAGCGCCTCATCTCTGCCTCGCTATTCCTCCGTTTTCTGTGTCCCGCCATCCTCAGCCCCTCCCTGTTTGGTCTGACACAGCCCTACCCAGAGCCGGCCACCCTGCGCACCCTCACCTTCACTGCCAAGGTCATCCAGAACCTGGCCAACTTCACCCTGTGAGTGCGTAGGGCTTCACCTCTGTCTGCACCCCATCATACTTCATCTATATAGCCATGGATACCAACATTAGACATAAGCTACTAGATACATTCCATAATATACCCCCAAAACATCTGACAATGATGGAAATAATATACTTGACACTCATTCAATTCTTCAAACTATGTGGTCCAAGTCAAGAATAAACATCTTCTCTCCATATTCCCAAACCAGACGTTCCCTCCTCTAGCACTAACCCATTCCCCATTCTCTTCCATTAACAGGTTTGGGGAGAAGGAGGAGTACATGCTGTTCATGAATGACTTCCTGCAGCAGCACTGGGAGAGGATGAGGTGCTTCCTTCAGACAGTGTCCAGCCCAGACATAGAGATCCCAATGACATCCTTCGATGGCTATGTTGACTTGCCTCTGCGTCTGGCTGTCCTACACAGCCTGCTGGTTGACATCATTTCCCCAATGAAGCAGGTAGGAATAAATCAACTGAATCAAAGGCAAGGATTATGCTATGACATTCCTGTATTCCTAAATTCCTGCTACCAGTCACCTTTCAGCCCTGTTTGCATGTACACTACCGTTCAAAAGTTTGGGGTACACTACCGTTCAAAATTTCCAAGAAACTGAAGATTGCATACAACGCTGTGTACTACTCCCCTTCACAGAACAGCACAAACTGGCTCTAACCAGAAAATAAATAGGAGTGGGAGGCCCCGGTGCACAACTGAGCATCCCGGAGTCGACTCTTCACTGTTGACGTTGAGACTGGTGTTTTGCGGGTACTATTTAATTAAGCTGCCAGTTGAGGACTTGTGAGGCGTCTGTTTCTCAAACTAGACACTCTAATGTACTTGTCCTCTTGCTCAGATGTGCATCGGGGGCCTCCCACTCCTCTTTCTATTCTGGCTAGAGCCAGTTTGAGACAGCCTATAGGGAGGAGGTTAGAGACTTGGCTGTGTGGTGCCAGGACAACAACCTCTCCCTCAATGTGATCAAGACAAAGGAGCTGATCGTGGACTACAGGAAAAGGAGGGCCAAGAACGCCCCCATTCACATGGGGCTGTAGTGGAGCTTGTTGTGAGCTTCAAGTTCCTTGGAGTCTACATCACTAACAACCTATCATGGTCCAAACACACCAAGACAGTTGTGAAGAGGGCAACGCCTATTCCGCCTCAAATATTTGGCATGGGTCGTCAGATCCTCAAAAAGTTCTACAGCTGCACCATCACCACTTAGTATGGCAACCAACTCGGCATCCAACTGCAAGGCGCTACAGAGGGTAGAGTGTACAGCCCAGTGCATCACTGGGGCCAAGCTTCCTGCTATCCAGGACCTTGATACCAGGCGGTGTCAGAGGAAGGCCCTCAAATTTGTCAAAGACTCCAGCCACCCAAGTCATAGACTGTGCTCTCTGCTACTGCAAGGCAACTCTAGGTCTAAAAGGCTCCATAACAGCTTCTACCTCCAAGCCATAAGACTGCTAAACAGTTAATCAAATGGCTACACAGACTATTTTCATCGACCCCCTTTTTTACGCTGCTGCTGCTACACGTGTGTTTATTATCTATGCATAGTCCCTTTACCCCTACCTACATGTACATTACCTCAATTAACCTGTACACCCGCACATAGTCCCTTTACCCCTACCTACATGTACATTACCTCAATTAACCTGTACACCCGCACATAGTCCCTTTACCCTACCTACATGTACATTACCTCAATTAACCTGTACACCGCACATAGTCCCTTTACCCCTACCTACATGTACATTACCTCAATTAACCTGTACACCCGCACATAGTCCCTTTACCCTACCTACATGTACATTACCACAATTAACCTGTACACCCGCACATTGTCCCTCTACCCCTACCTACATGTACATTACCTCAATTAACCTGTACACCCGCACATTGTCCCTTTACCCCTACCTACATGTACATTACCTCAATTAACCTGTACACCCGCACATAGTCCCTTTACCCCTACCTACATGTACATTACCTCAATTAACCTGTACACCCGCACATAGTCCCTTTACCCCTACCTACATGTACATTACCTCAATTAACCTGTACACCCGCACATTGTCCCTTTACCCCTACCTACATGTACATTACCTCAATTAACCTGTACAACCGCACATTGTCCCTTTACCCCTACCTACATGTACATTACCTCAATTAACCTGTACACCCGCACATTGTCCCTTTACCCCTACCTACATGTACATTACCTCAATTAACCTGTACACCCGCACATTGACTCGGTACCGGTACCCCTGGATATAACAATAATGTGGCTATTTTATTGTGTACATTTTAATTTTTATTATTTTTGTAGCAAACATTTCCTTACTTTTTAACTTTGCATTGTTGGTTAAGGGCTTGTAAGTAAGCATTTAACGGTAAGGTCTACACCTGTTGTATTTGGCGCATGTGACAGATACAGTTTGATTCGATATTGAATACTGCAGTGTTGGGTAATGCTTGCAAATTGAGCATTTCACTGTATTTTTGCATGTGACAAATAAAGCGTCAAAACGAAGCTGAAACCTCCCATGGTAAGGTTAAGTGGTAGCTAACATGCTGTTCATATCTCTTCCTCAGGACACCATAGACAAACTGCACCCTCTGCCTTCAATCCTGAACCAGATCACAGAATCTCTGGGCCCAGACGCTCTACGGATTACTGTTAGCAGGTGAGGTTGGCGAGTGCACTTCTGTATGTGCACCCTATGTGTATTGCACATAAGCATTTTTATAGACCTGCTTGTGTGCATACACAGTTTCACAATCTTCTTAACGTCTCGCTTTATTGTCGTGATTTTTCTTCTTCACAACAGCAACATTGGTCAATCCAAACCGACCTACGTGCCTCCTAAAGACCTGGGTAAGTACAGCCCTCTGCACAACTCCCTGCAGCAGCTGCCTACGGATGTGAAGGGCAGCCAGCGGAAAGAAAGCTTTCCGAGGGGCAATCGAGACAGGAGGAGTGCCAGAGAGAGGAAGCCAGTATCCAGGACCCAGAGTGCTCCGCACAGACGGCCAGGGGACCCTAAACAGCTACTGAGGAGACAGAGCAGCACTGAAAATCTGCCGCTGGAGGACCAAGAGGCAGAGCAGGAAGCCAACCCTCCACTTGATATTTCATCACCACAGAACGTGAGTTTGGAAAATCTTGGTCATGTGGTTTCAATTGTCAACATTAAAACATTCTATTTTATGTTGATATTATCCTTATGAAGTATATGGTTCATAGTCATAACTGAGCATTGCCATGTTATTGTTCTGTTGAGAGTCGATGGGTGGGAGAAGTGATTGAATCTCATGAAAACATCCCCTCTTCTTGTGTCAGAGCGTCGGTGTAAAGTCTCCTCCTGCTCCAGTGCCTTGGATCAAGGTGTCCCAGAGCAAGGAGCCGTACGAGAGGAAGATAGAGAATGAAGAGATCAACCTATTGGACAGGGTGGGTTCATCTTCATATTATTTATCATCCAGTAATGCTGCTCCTTCCTCTTTCGCATTGATTACTTCAGCTCATCAAAGAAATACAGCAATGATGAAATTACTTGACCACCATGATGTTGATTTGTGATTTGCGATTTAACCAGCATGCACAGGAGCTGTCGGAGCTCCGCCTGGGGGTGGAGCAGGTGACAGAGCGTGAGTTGGAGATGGCCAAGCGGCTGGAGGACTTCATTGTCCAAAGCCAAGATCAGAGTTCAGTCTTGTTGGCTGAGGTTAACGAACTGCGGAATCTTCTGGCTGTCCGTGAGGAACAGCTCGCCAGCACCACTTTCAGGTGAGACAGTCGAGTAAGAGGGACAGATCGACATGTCATAACATTTCATTCACAACCATTCAAATGAATGAGAGTTTATTTGGTTTGAACATGAACTAAAATGCAATTGTTAAATCGGGGGTCGTAGGCTGGGGGTTATCGAGGAGGAGAGGGAGGAGGATGAGAGGAAGCTGAACGTCGCCGTGGCGGCAGCTGAACGAATGAACGTACTGGTAAGACTGGAGATATCTACCACAATCATTAAGATAAAGATGAGTCATGACGAGCGTTTAGGCTACATATTCAATTTTTGTTTCTCTTACCTGGTAACATGACTTGAAAAAGGAAACTAAATGGAGCCGTTTGTTGCGGTGTGTTCTCAGGAGGAGCAGTTTGCAGACCTGCTGAAGGACAGGCACCAGCTCAGTGGAGACACCGGTGACGGGAACAACACACAGTACCCTGGGATCGGGGCCAATCATGTCAACAGCAACTGAAGTCAGACCGGCAGCACAGAGTTGTAATATAGACATTTGCGTAGTTTAGTCCCCATAGCTCTCATGTTCTTCCAAATACAAAAACATCCAGAATTATGTTGTTTTGCCTGATGGGTGGCTTACTTTCAGACATACAGTAAATGTATGCATGAATCTTAACCTGTGTCCAATTGCAAAACAGAAATGAACTAAAGTCACAGGTATGCTCAACCTGTTTAACATAGCACTTACTGTGTACGCTGTACTTGAAATATTTGTGGAATATTAGATGATTTGACAGAAACAGACTGGTCTAATATGAGTGTAGAAACCTAAACATCAATAATAGCCTACGGCAAGAACAATTTCCCTCTCTGCAGTTTAACAAAATGAATGTAAGGATACCACACCTTGATATGTAATAAAATACGTGTCACGACTTCCGCCGAAGTCGGTCTCTCTCCTTGTTCGGGCGGCGTTGGGCGTCACCGGTCTTCTAGCCACCGCCGATCCACTTTTCAATTTCAGTTTGTTTTGTCTTCATTATACACACCTGGTTTCTTTTCCAATAATTATGTCAAGGGTCTCAGTGGAGCAGGTAAAGCGGAGTCAGGCGCAGGACAACAGAGATGAGTAATCACGTATCTTTACTCAAACAAACTACAAATTCCAAGTAGTAAATATAACAAGCTCACAAAACTGACCAACTTACAATAAACAAACACGCACAAAACCATGGAGGAAACAGAGGGTTTCCAATAATTACATGTTCCTTATTTAAACCCTCTGTTTCCCCCCATGGTTTTGTGCGTATTTGTTTATAGCCACTATATTTAACCAACTCTGGTACAAATCATTCCTTAAGTTCTAGACCTCAACTAAATCTGATAATGAATGGTGTGGCTGTTGAATAAGTTGAGGAGACTAAATTACTTGGCGTTACCTTAGATTGTAAACTGTCATGGTCAAAACATATAGATTCAATGGTTGTAAAGATGGGGAGGTCTGGCTGTAATAAAGAGATGCTCTGCTTTTTTGACACCGCACTCCAAAAGCAAGTTCTGCGGGCTCTAGTTTAGTCTAATCTTGATTATTGTCCAGTCGTGTGGTCCAGTGCTGGAAGGAAAGACCTAGTTAAGCTGCAGCTGGCCCAGAACAGAGCGGCACATTTTGCTCTTAAATTGTATTCAGAGGGCTGATATAAATACTATGCATGCCATCTCTCTTGGCTAAGAGCTGAGGAGAGGCTGACTGCATCACTTATTTTTATAAGAAACATTAATGTGTTGAAATTCCCAAATTGTTTGCGTGGTCAACTTACACACAGCTGGCACACACACTTATCCCACCAGACATTCCACCAGGGGTCTTTTCACAGTCCCCAAATCCAGAACAAATTCAAGGAAACTTACAGTATTAAATAGAGCCCTTATTGCATGGAACTTCCTTCCATCATATTGCTCAAATAAACAGCAAGCCTGGTTTAAAAAAACAGATAAACACCTTGTGGCACAACGCCTCTCCCCTATTTGGCCTAGATAGTTTGTGTGTATGCATTGATATGTAGGATACGTGTCTTTAAAAAAAATGATGTAGTTCTGTCTTTTAGCTGTTCTTGTCTATTGATGTTCTAGTGTCATTCTGTATTATATTTCATGTTTTGTGTGGACCCCAGGAAGAGTAGCTGCTGTTTTTGCAACAGCTAATGGGGAACCTAATAAAATACCAAATGTGCGCTACAGAAACACCTCTAACCAAACAGTCCTAGGTGCCTGCATTAAAAAATATATTTTTTAATTTGATTATTTTTCCAGCCCTCAAGTGGTCCCGATGTGGTTTAAGCATTGTTGTGGAGTAGAACATCAAATTCTGTTGTTTGACTCTTGAATTTTTTTTTTACTTTGAGCGAAAACTGTATATTTTTTTAATCTGAAATCCTCTAATTTCTGATTCAGTTGACAGCCTCATTTATCCATTTCAATAGTAGGCCTACTATTAGCCTACTTGCACAGTACAGCTTGGGCTGGTCTGACTGTGAAAGACCAATATGGGATTGATCATGTTAGGTCTTTCAGAGTGTGTCACTGTTTGTCATAGAATTTTTTCCGCAGGGCAGGCCAGTTGGGATTCAAACTTTTTTTTCTCCAGGTACCATTACACCACATTTCATTGAGGTCATGTGACTATCCATGTTTTAACTATCAAAACACAACTGACTCAACATAATAAATAAAAAAATCACCTTTATTTAACCAGGTAGGCCAGTTGAGAACAAGTTCTCATTTACAACTGCGACCTGGCCAATATAAAACAAAGCAGTGAGACAAAAAGACAGAGTTACACATGGGATAAACAAATGTACAGTCAATAACACAGTAGAAAAATCGATGTACAGTGTGTGCAGATGTAAAGTTAGGGAGGTAAGGCAATAAATAGGCCAACATTCAATTGAAAGTTGCTCATAACAAGGGGCAGTCAAGCCATGACCAAACTTAACAGGCGTTAGACGCCTGAAACCAGATCCCATATATCACGTGTCAAACTCATCCCACAGATGGCCTCTGCATGCACTCTGCTCATGGCGGCTGTCGTGACTTTACTTTCATTAATCTGATGACTGTTATTTATCTAATCAAATAACCAATTAGGATTTGGGGCACCACGAGAGCAGTTCTTTAAAGAGTTACCATCTCCCGAATTAAACTCTAAAAAGGTCTTTACCTATCACATCCATAAACAGTCAACTTATTAATCATAACCTCATATCATTCTGAACAGTCGTAACCTCCTGAATCTGCAAAAACCCCAGCCTTGGTTATGATTCAGTACTACACAAATTAGTTTAATTATTTATTTACTAGCCAACTAAATGGTAACACAGGATAAACATACATTAGAATAGGCCTGGGCAACTATTTTCCATGGAGGGCCACATTAGAATATATTTTGCCATCATGGGCCAGAATCATATTACAGTATTCTACATTGTGTATGACTGTTGACAGATATATCTACTGTAAATCCCATCCAGATATGCTACGTATAACTTTAACATGCACAGAAATAAACCACATCCATGTTCTCCTTTTGGTAGGTATTTTCATTATTAAAACATGCAATTAACTACACGGAGGGAAAAGTACACTGTGCATTCAGCACCACAGACAGAATTCTTGTTAACAATTATGCACAAAAACACAAGAAAGAGAGAAAGCTTAACATTACAGTTAAAACTACTCAATCAGTGTGAGGAGTGCAGTCTCTGATGGGCATTGACTAGAGCAGTGATGTCAGGTGTAGCTTCGGACGTGGCTATGTGCAGGATTGCTGAGTCAGTACGAGATTATCTGTGCCTTGACTTGTTATATTTCATCACTGAAAATGTCTGTTCACATACATAGGTTGACCCAAACAGTACAAACATGACTCAGAGCATGACTCCTAATCTTTGGAAAGTTTTGTTCAACAAGAGATGCATAGAACCTCATCAGTTACATTGGAGAACTATTCAAAACAATCACTGCATCAGACTAAAGATCGATAAGCTCAAGCTGCATGTCAGTGGGAGCGTTATATACATTGAGAGGAAACCAACAGCATGTCATTTTCCAACACTTTGAAATCCTCAAAACGATGAGAAAACTCACAGTTCAAATCAAGCAGCAGCGATGTCTACCTCTCCTGCTGGTACTCTGATAGGGAACAGACTAGTAGTGTCGGAAGGTGGGTGAGATTGTTGGCTTCTACTTGAGTTAGAAGGAGTAATTTTCCCTTGAAGGCTTTGACAAGGCTGTACAGATGATGTGCAAAAAGGCCCTTCTTTCAGAGCCGGTGTGTGTAGCTGGTGTAAAGTCAGGCGCAGGAAGGCAGAGATGAATGAACAACATATTTAATAAAATACGAGAAAAAAGGAATAACAAATCCAACGAGACGGTGGAACTCCTGCAGCATCAAAGGGTCCAACACGTCCTCCACTGGTACCCAGCATCTCTCCTCCAGACCGTACCCCTCCCACTCCACGAGGTACTGAAGGCCCCCCCTCCGATGCCTCGAGTCCATGATGGCTCGAACAGCATACGCCGGGGCCCCCTCAATGTCCAGAGGGGGTGGAAGAACCTCCCACACCTCAGACTCCTGGAGTGGACCAGCCACCACCAGCCTGAGGAGAGACACATGGAATGAGGGGTTAATGCGGTAATCTGGGGGGAGCTGTAATCTGTAACAAACCTTGTTCAGTCTCCTCAGGACTTTGAATGGCCCCACAAACCACGAGCCCAGCTTCCGGCAGGGCAGGCTTCGGGTCGAGAGCCAGATCCTGTCCCCTGGTGCGAATACCGGGGCCTCACTGCGGTGGCGGTCACTCTCCATCTCCACCCCTGACGTGGAAATGCGGTACCCTAGGAAGGAGACGGACTGTTGAAAGGACATTTCTTAGCCTTGACGTACAGGTCATTCTCCAACAGTCGACCAAGCACCTTGCGCACCAGAGACACATGCTCGGCACGTGTAGCGGAGTATATCAGAATGTCATCAATATACACCACCACACCCTGCCCGTGCAGGTCCCGGAAAATCTCGTCAACAAAGGCCTGAAAGACTGATGGAGCATTCATCAACCCGTATGGCATGACAAGGTATTCATAGTGCCCTGAGGTGGTACTAAATGCCGTCTTCCACTCATCCCCCTCCCGGATACGCACCAGGCTGTAGGCGCTCCTGACATCAATTTTTGTGAAGAAGCGCGCCCCGTGCATTAACTCCATCACACTGGCTTTGAGAGGCAGCGGGTAGCTGTATCTCACAGTGATCAGTGATACCCCGATAGTCAACACACGGGCGCAGACCTCCATCCGTCTTCTTCACAAAAAAGAAACTCGAGGAGGCAGGTGAAGTGGAGGGCCGAATGTATCCTTGCCCCAGGGATTCGGAGACATATGTTTCCATACCTGCCGTCTCCTCCTGGGACAGAGGGTACACGTGACTCCTGGGAAGTGCTCCGTCTACCAGGAGATTTATTGCACAAACCCCCCCCGTCGATGGGGTGGTAATTGAGTCGACTTCTTTTTACAGAAAGCGAGAGCCAAATCGGCATATTCAGAGGGGATGCGCACGGTGGACACCTGGTCTGGACTTTCCACCGTAGTAGCACCAACGGAAACCCCCAAACACCTACCCGAGCACTCTCGTGCCCACCCCTTTAGAGCCCTCTGTTGCCACAAAATAGTGGGGTCATGACAGGCCAACCAGGGTAGGCCCAGCACCACAGGAAACGCAGGAGAATCAATAAGGAAGAGACTGATTCTCTCCTTGTGACCCCCCTGCGTAACCATGTCAAGTGGAGCGGTGGCCTCCCTAATCAGCCCTGACCCTAATGGTCGACTATCTAGGGCGTGCACAGGGAAGGGTATATCAACAGGAACTATGGGCAAAAAGAATAGTCAATAAAATTCCCAGCTGAGCCTGAATCTACGAGCGCCTTATGCTGGGAACGCGGGAAAAACTCCAGAAATTCAATAAACACATACATGTGTGCAACAGGGGGCTCTGGGTGAGCCTGGTGCCTACTCACCTGGGGTGATACGACAGTGCCCTGCCTGCTGCCTCGACTCCCTGAGGAACCTCTCCAGCACCGACCAGCAGTGTGCCCTCTGCGGCCACAGATGGTGCAGGAAATGGCCCCTCCTCCGGTCACCCTAAGTGCAGCACCTCCCAACTCCATAGGCGGACACGCTCTCACGTCTCGAAGGTCACCAGGTAGAGTTCCAGCTGTAGTAGGAACCCCTGGCATCCGGCAGCCGTCCCATCATACTCCCTCGGGAGTGCTAGCTGAATCCCGCTGGGACCGGGTGAAGGAGGCGGTGTCGTTGTTGCTGGTGGAGACGGTGAAAGAACTCCTCTTCTCTCCCAGCACTCCATATTCTGGAGGACGTGATCCATGGCGGATCACGTCCATCCTCATGCTGCCGGACGCGCTCCTCAATCTCTGGTATTGGGGTAACTGCTCTTGCGGACTCCATTATTAGGTGCGCAATTCTGTCAGAGCCGTTGTGTGTAGCTGGTGTAAAAGTCAGGCGCAGGAAGGCAGAGATGAATGAACAACGTATTTAATAAAATACGAGAAAAAAGGAATAACAAATCCAATGTGCCCTATTAAACAACCGGGCGAGATAACCAGCCATAAATACCGAACAAAGAACAAACAAATCACGCACACCAAACATGGGGAAAACAGAGGGTTAAATAATGAACATGTAATTATGGAATTGGAACCAGGTGTGTAAAACAAAGACAAAACAAATGGAACATGAAAAATGGATCGATGATGGCTAGAAGACCGGTGACATCGACCGCCAAAAACCGCCCGAACAAGGAGAGGGACCGACTTCAGCGGGAGTCTGAACACCTTCCCTTATATTTTGGAATTCAGTTCATTCATAAGGATCATGATGTCCATGGTGAATAAAGAAAACCCTACATTCATTGTCTACTTTCCTTTTCCTTTAAAAACATTTTTTTTTGTGAGAGACAGAGACATAATACATTCAGAGACTACTCTCACAGTAATCATATACTTTGCACACGAACCACTGCCCATTTGGAGTAAGAAATCATGAATGTATTTACGTGTAAATGTATTGGTTCTTTGTACATTTCTGTCGGAACCAGGCCTTCTTGAAAAGGGTGTTTGGCCTTTTTGCAGCACGCTTGTAAGGCTCCAATTGTCCAAAAGGGGTCCCCACCCGTCTCCTACTGTTGCTCTCCTCTGCCGTCGCCCGGCGACCAGTCGTGTAGTCCTTAACAGAACTACAGAGCTCACTCTACTTCCACTTGCTCTGGAACAGCTTAGGACAGCTAATCAGCCGTACCAGTGATTGTCCGGGAGGTGACTATCATCTTTACCTCGTGTTGAGATTTCAGAGTTCAAACCACTTTGGATGTGAGCTGCAGCTCGACACCTTTCTGGTCTGATATGTTAATTCTTAGCCCATCATATTATACAGTTCTGATCGCACTCATGGGGCAGTAACTACTTGTACAAAGTTATAGAAACAATTTCCTCTTATAGTTTCTAAGATCACATCCCTCTCTTAACAAAAACACATAATTTTTCATACAACGCATCGAATGGACACTTCACACATAGTGTGTATACTTTTTAAGTTACAGTATTTCCTTTAACATTTATGACATCACAAAATAACAACCAAAAGTCATTAGTGGATTTTGGGTCGTCTCTTACCATTCCCCCGTGTTTTGTTAGAAATATTGTTCCAGTATTTGCTTTAGAACATGTTAGAGTTTCGGCGGGAAAATGTCTGAAACAAAGGCACATTCCTATGTGTATTTGGAGATAGCTGAAATTTCTTATCCTTGATTTACAACAGGGTGTGAGCTGTCAACCTGTATAGTAAGTTAATTATCTCACACCCCCGGAAAAGATTTATAAATGTTGTACTTTTATTTGACAAAATTAATGCTAATGTTGGGTTTTGAGCTGGCGCCCAATTGCCTCCCATTCACTCCTTGAAGGAGAGCTCTCCTCGTCTCAGAATCACCCAGAATGCACTGCACGACCCATTGACATAGTATGGGCATCATACACAACGGGCGTTAATACGATTCTAATAGAGCTCTCCCATCTCCTCAAAAGTATCTCTGGCTCTGCTCAACGAACTAAGAGACATGAGAGTGCTTTTAGCTATTTTTGGCGACTCTAAACTGACAATATTCAAGGAACATTATATATTTGCTTTAAATAATCTGTCATCTTATATTTGACGAGGTTTAAGCACTTAACACCATGTTATGATCTTAGTCAGATAAGACTGCATTGTGCAGAGCACGAGCAAATGGCTCAGCTTCAGTGGCGATTTTAGCATGTAAATCTTGGTGGGGCAAACCCCCAAAAAAAACAATACGAAACAATACATTAATTGAATTATAACAGTGAGAAACTGTTAGGGCCTACATAAAAGCTGTCCCAACAACTTACCACTGCTACACCTGGCTATCAGCGGAGCCTTGTCTGGCAGCCAAACAGTTAATTCAGCCTCATTTACTGCTGTTTTAAAAAGAAACATAGATGATATGGCTGACTTGCTTAAAAAAAATGTGGTTTCTACTGAAAATTGAGATGCACAAACTATGGCATAAGGGGACGATAAGCTGATAAGAGGCAATCCGTAATTTCGATTAAGACATTACTGAGCCAACTAGGACAGACGTAGTCAATATAACTATTTGTTCAGCACTTTTGAAATGTGCAGTGACAGAATTCAGAACATGGGCCGTTCTTACAGTGTTCTCCCTGTACACTAAGTCAGAACCATAGGATAAATAAAAGGGGGCATATAAGCAGACAATAGAAGGTCTTACAATATTCAATGATTACATTTCTCTAAAACAGGTTATAGGCTACATGTGCACCACCAAGTCAGAACAGTAGGTGAAATTAAGAGGTGATAATAGACCAAATGTATTAGGGTGAGGCACATGGGCTACTAATAGCTTACTACACAACATACACTTCGTATTACTTTCTTAGCTACAGTATACATATCTCCTTGGCATATTACATTTATGCAGCATCATACAATGCATTTTTGGCTCACCTTGTTGTGCTGTGCTCACTTGAACAGGAAGGTGGTGCGACGGTCCTTCGTGGGCAAATTTTGTCCACCACAGAAAGCACTGAGCTGAAACACCTGCCTTTTGGAACTGCCTTACTCAAGAAAACAAGAGCCCATGTTTGTATGCGGCTTTATTAACTCAATGATACATCTTTTTTTTTTACATTGTTTGCCATCTGATGTGACACGTATTAGTGCCAAAATAACATAAAAACCAGGCAAGCCCCACCCAACAACAACAAAAAATGTTGAATGACGGGTCGCCACTAGTCATTAGGCCTGTAGCCTGAATTGATGCGTCCATGCGCGTCTCGGTCACCCATCTCTGCCTTGACAAAAATGTAAGTGTTCTCCTCAAACCACAACAAGCATATACCACCCAGTTTCCAGTCAATTCACTAATGTTTCATGTGGCTGACATGCAGTACTGTTAAAAAATGGTGCAATAGCCTATAGCTTTTTGGGGGGATGCTGTGTTAATACTTTCACTCCGAGTCGGTCATAAAACCTTAAAGAAGAAGACTATCAAACCGCAACTGAATCAACATTTCACACAAAGCAATGATGTTGACTCTCCGCTATGGCCGGGTATTGAGGACCACGTATGTTGCATTGATCCGATCTGTAATAGACTATGGCAGTATAACACATTGTTTGGCAGCCAGGACCTCATTGGAAAGGCTAGATGTCGTACAGGGTCAAGGACTATGTAGTAGTTTGCGCTATAACCTGTTACGGTGATATATAGGCCTGAAGGCAGAGTCAATAAGAAGACAAAGTGGCAGAATAAATTCAACCACACCTTTGTTTTTTAATCACAAAACCTGATCGCAACCTCTGTCCAGTGAAGTCCACAAAGCATATTGCATGTACAGTAACATGACCTACAGCATGGTCAAGCTAAACTACTATTGATTACTGCAAGTCGCAAAGAAAACAGGAGCTGCCTCCACTTTTCCACCATTTCAACATCAAATCACCTCTGCTTAGTCAAATACAGTAACAACTAAAAGATACCAAAAAATGATTTAGTCCAATCAATGTAACCTAAATATGACGTGGCCAGGGGCACAACAAGGTATGAATTAATAGTTGGATCAGAATCGCCATTATAATCAATTTGCCAGTATATATAATTAAGTAAAACTAAAAATCCAAATCCCCATCCATGGCTAATTTAGGAAAAGGCTTATTTTAACTAGCTAGCCACCAGAGGACAACAACATTTCAAGTTCTGTCAATGACGTATGCGCTCAATGGGATTTGATAGGAGTGATGCCAAATCCAAACTGTTTCGCTCGCTCAGATGCTTTCTCCTATGAGATACATTCAGCCTCTTGCGAAATTTAAGGGAAATTATGAAACAGAGACAAAATAAATAAAAAAATAAAAAAAATTGAAGCCTGGCTTCCCTTGGCATCCATGAACACGCTCCACTGACTACCGGTGGAGATGGGGGATATGCCATTGCAGATTGAGGAGACAGCAGCTGGCAATTATTGGGTCAACCTACAGGGACATGGGGTGTCTCATCCTGTGAAAGGGATTTTACAGGCATGCTGGGAACATGAGGGCGGACAAAACACGATCTTTGGGTGGGTAATACCCATGCGAGGGAGATGAGACTGTATGGAAGGGAGTTTAGTCCAACGGTAGCTATTCTTGTGAACCCACCATGGCTACTCCCACCTCTTGTAGTTGATCTAGAAGTGATGGAGAGACTACAGAAAGATGAGGAGAGTGTTGATCCATCTGATTTGTTTAAGAGACGTCTGGATACTGTGTATCAGCATTGTGGCCATTTACACAGACGGTTCAAAAGGACAGGACGTACTGGGTCAGCATTTGTAGTGCAGGAATGTGGGGTGGCAGTCAGGAAACGTATTACAGATCATCTGGCCGTATATACAGCAGAGCTGATGGCCTTGCGGTGGGTGGAAGAAGGCAAGACAGACAGTAGTCATTTACTGTGATTCATGTGCAGTGTTTGAGACTGCAGTCCATTAGCTCACGTAGCAGACAATACCGGTTTTATGCCGTACTACAAACCCATGGCAGGGTTAGACAGATGGGTATACAGACAAGATTGACTTGGGTCCCAGCCCATGTGTGGGTGAAGGGGAACAAGGCAGTTGATGTACTGGCTAAACAAGAACTTAGTAGTGGGGATGTTGATGTTTAGGTTTCAAATGAGCAGAGGCAGAGGCAAAACTCCTGATATGGACAGTGGTGGTGCAGAGATGGCAGGAGCAGTGGAATAGAGATACTAAGGGAAGACATTTATTCTAAGTACAGAGGAATGTCGGGAAGGGGAGGACGGCAGGAAGAGACAGAAGAGAGGGGGCTATTTTTTTACAAGATTAAGGGTTAAATAAGACTTTATGGGAAAGCATCCAACAGGAAAGTATGGTTATTGCCAGGAAACAGAGACCGTGGAGCTTGTATTGACATAGTGTAGGCAGTATGAGTGGGGAAGAGGCTGAGATCCAGTATGAGGGAGAAGTGGATACAGGAAATTAGTTTAAAGAATATACTAAGTAGAACGTCATTATATACAGTCTACATTTTTTTTTAAGAGAAACGAGCTGACAGGTAGGATTTTGTTTCTCCCAGTCTCTGGCCCACACTCCAGTACAGTAGGTGGCAGTAATGCACCATAACATGGATGCCAACTGCCGATAAACCCCACCAAAGAAGATTCAACAGGAACTCTACGCAGCACTCGGACCAGTGATGCCAACTTAGCAATTTTGTTGCTAGATTTAGCAACTTTCAGAGTACCCTGGCAACTTTTTTTTCAAACAGCACCTAGCAACAAATTTAGCTACTTTTAAAAATGTATTTGGAACTTTTAGCAACTTTTGAAAAGTGGCTCAAATGCTAAAATGCATTTTCCCTCTAAATGACACAAAACCGATTTTCTGTGTCACACACTCAGTTGCAGTGACGTTTTAGGGAGAGCAAACAGATCCTGTCAAGCTTTTGGACAATCTGGTACACCTCTTAACATGAATTTGCAGCAGAGTAGTCAACCCTATGGCAAAAATGTATGTCCTGAAGGCTGCCATTGATGGACATCTCAGTCCATCACCATACCTTGGGTACCTTTTTGAGAGCAAACTGTACCAACTCAGTCTTGCGCCAGAGGCCAAAAAGGTCATTCGGAGACAGTGCATCAACTACATTGTTGCTTTAAGCAAGGAGCTGCAAGCAAGGCTCCTAGACAACCTTGAAGCCTTGGGAAACATGGCCTGGTTCAGTGTTAAGGAAACGCTAAAGCACAATAAAGGCACCACTGAAATTATTAAAGTAGCTGAGCTACTGTGGTACCAGCACCAAACAATTGATACAATTGTTTCCCAATGGAGAAACATCATCTGTTTAGGTGGGACTCAATTGAAAATACAGTCGAGTTTTGGAGTGAACTCAATAGCTACCCGGACTCTTCCGGGTCAAATACATTTGAAGAACTGTGGAAAGCTGCACTTGCTGCCCTCTTCCTTGCCACACTCAAATGCAGAGGTTGAACAGCTGTTCAGCCAAATTAGTGTGGTCAAGTCAAAGTTAAGAAATAGAATGTTACTGCACACTCTGAACTCCATACTCCTGGTGCGGTATGGACTGAAGCTGGCTGGTGATACCTGTTACCAGCATAAACTACCAAGTGAAGTTCTGCAGCAGTTTGGTTCCAGCTCTGTGACAATGCAGTTGGACAGTGAAGATGAAGAGGATTTCCTTGCCAATCTATGATTCATCATATTTACAGTACATATGCAAGGAGTGGACTTTCTGGAACTGGTGGAGACACACTGATGGTGGCAGTGTGTACTGCAGTGCAAGAACAGTGGCAATATCTGGAGGAAACCATTGAGCAGCTAGCCAAGCAGCACAACAACCTGGAGAGAGATGCCTAGCACACACATCATTATTTAGGTTAAAGTCAAAGTCACCATTATTAGTCAGTTGTACAACCGAATGCCTTCAACTGAAATGTGTCTTCCGCATTTAACCCAACCCCTCTGAATGAGAGAGGTGCGGGGGGCTGCCTTAATCGACATCCACGGCGCCCGGGGAACAGTGGGTTAACTGCCTTGTTCAGGGGCAGAACGATTTTTACCTTGTCAGCTCGAGGATTCGAACTTGCAACCCTCGTTACTAGTCCAACGCTCTAACCACTAGGCTACCTGCCGCTTGTTCAATAAAATAGCATAAATACCTTGTAATTAGCTAGCGTTAGATAGCATTGTAACTACCAATACACTGCTTAAAACTATAATGTGGAGGTTTACTAGTTAAAAAGAAAATGAATAAAATGTAATTGTTCAATAATGTGTAATTGAATCATTAAACAATGTGTTGTGTTTAAAAATAAAAAATATCTGCTCATATAAAATGTGTTGTGTTTATATTACTTTTACAAATAAAAATATATGATGATAATAAACAAACAAATCTAAACTAACAAACGTCAAATCATATTTTTCGCCGAGATGGCCAGTCAATTGAGTAACGTTATTGTGTATTCTACGTAATGACGCAGTTTTACGGTATTACGCAATGACGTCGTCACGCATTGACGTCACAACGTCATTTAGCAATTTATCGACCTGCCTCCAGCAACTTTCCCTGGAAATGAGTTGGCGACACTGACTCGGACACTGACACTGACTCGGACACTGACTCGGACACTGACACTGACTCGGACAGGGGACATAGTACACTGGGACGGCTGGCAGCTGGCAGTGCACTTTGCAGACTGGTAAGTTTCATTCCGTTGGCTACTTTACTTAAAATAGCATACGTGTTCACTAAAACACTAAAATCATGAAAGGCCTAATTGTTCACTCAAGCAAATAATGTAATAATTTCTTTATTAAAAAAGGGGAAACGGTACAGTTAGATTGAAAATAAAGTAGATAGTGACTTTGCGCAACGACAGTATCTTCAAAACCCAAATATTCCGTAGCTGCACCGCGGAAGAAAAGATTGTCTATAAGTTTCGTTTTGCTGATACATTTTGTTTCGCCAGAGTGACGAATTGAAACTAGATTACCGTTCTACTAGTAGCAGGATTCTTTCAAAAAGCCTACCTGCAAAGACATGGAAAGCTTTTGACTATCATTTTGTTTACACTAGTTACGTACAACTGTTTTTCAAAGCATTGCAACCACCTTGGAAAAAACGTATTCTTTATTATTTATACCAGCATTTCATATCAGTTAAGAACAAATTCTTATTTACAATGACGGCCTACCCTATATGAATCACATACTGGTTTTTAGAGGGAAAAAAAACGATGTTCCCCAAGTTTTCACAATCATTGTAAAGCCCTAGTTATGTTGTTGCTTTTGTAACCTATGTGAAATGGCTAGGTAGTTACTAGTCGTGCTCGCTAGTAGTGTTTCAAATGAGTAACCTCACTCCATGAGACCTTGAAGAAGTTATTTCCCTTGCTCTGCAAGGGCCGCGGCTTTTATGGAGCGATTGGAGAGGGGCGGAAGCAATACTGTTACACTGACAGTCATTTCTGAAGATTAAATATTGTGATTAGAGTCTAATTTAAGGAATTAAACATCTGTCCAAGATTTTAAGGTCAACCCTATTACGTTAACTCAACTCTAATTTTAATATGGTGAAGCTATTCCTGGAAAAATGTAAATTGGACATGAATAGTCAAATCATAGTGTGAAAGCAGGTGAGTGGGTTCTACTCTTTTTGGCCATTTTCTGGTGTTTTGTGTTGGAAAACTGAGCAGGTCGAGAACAATATGTCAACCCTGCTACTTTATTTACGGTCAACCCCAAAAATATTTAAGGGATTGGGAAAACTTTTTTTATTTTTATTAAGTTGAACATGTGCGTTTTGACATGTTGAAATTCAGCTAAATAAACTTTTTCCCCACAAAGTTGCACTATTCCAAAAAGGCACCTAATTGGTGGAGCTACCCCAGTATTGTGAACATACCAATAGCTATACCAAGTGGTCTTAATTTTTTACACAACTAAAAAGACCTTGCATATAAGCACCATGTAAATAGCAATTGATTAAAATGTAATATCTTTAGAATGAGTTATCAACATTGCAATGTTTTGAAATGTGGGCTTTTATTTTGAAGGTTTCCATACAAAGGTGACGTCATAATTTCTGCTGTTGTCAGAACAGTAGTTTAAACAGAATACTTACAGATAACACAGCAGCAGACAGTTGTAGTTCCATCATGGCCGAGGATATGTTTTCCCTCATGAGTCTCGAAGATGAACTGACCTGTAGCATCTGCCTATGTGCTTTCAACTGTCCGGTGACAATTCCATGTGGACACAACTTTTGCCAAGAATGTCTCCTAGAAACCTGGAAAGACAACTACAGCTGTCCACAATGCCGGACCCACTTCACCACCAAACCAGAGCTGAAGAAGAACACCGTCCTCAGCACTGTTGTGGAAACGTTCAAAATGAAGTCGAATAAAAGCGACCTTTCCAATGAGATGGGCGACTTAATCAAGTGGGATGCGGTCAAGGTGGAGCCCAAAGAGGTGGTTATCTTGTGCGACACCTGTATGGAAGCCAAAGCATTCAAGACCTGCCTCACCTGTATGGCGTCGTTCTGCCTTGAGCACGTGAGGCCTCATCATGAGAACCCAGTGTTTGGCGCGCATCAGCTGAACGAGCCTCTGGGCGACCTCTTGTGACCGTATCTGCCCGACCACCACAAGCTGATGGAGTTCTACTGTGTCCAACATGGCCGCTGTATCTGTGGTGTCTGTCTGCAGCAGGTGCATAAAGGCTGTACCTTCTCCAACCCTGATGAACAACGAGCACTGCAAGAGGTAAGTTTACAATACATTTTAATGCACCCCATCAACGGTCAGTCATACAGTAGTGTTGTGCCAGCCCATTACCCCCATGTAGTGCATTACAACCTGTGTCTAGTCTGGACCTTTTTATAAGGGAAAGGGGAGAGACTGGCGTTTCCATGGGAGCAAATTGATCATAGTGGGCAGACCAAGCAAGGAGGTGGGCAGAGCCAAGCACGAGCTAGTGAGATCCTATTGGCTCGTTCTAGCATTTATTTGCATATTTCCGTTATGGAATGCCTACTCTGAAGTGTGTGTACACAATAACGCAATTCAGCCCTTGCACTCCTAAACAATGCAGTTTTTAAGAAACTGTGGCAAAAGTTAGTCTACAAAACCCAGTCCACTCTGTTACGGATTCTAGTTTTGTAAATAGATAACTGAATGTTGGCCAAAATCCTTCTACCACTGGGATTCCTCTCATCACCATATTTGGTAGTGAGTGGAAACTAACCAGATGCTTCATATTTATACATCTGGTGAAATACCTAGCATACTGTTCTGTGGGGATACATAGTCAGTTGCACAACTGAATGCATTCAACCGAAATGTATCTTCAGCATTGAACCCAACCCCTCTGAATCTGGAGAGGTGCAGGGTGCTGCCTTAATCAATGTCCATGTCATCAGCACCCGGGGAGCAGTTGTTAGGGGTTAACTGCCTTGCTCAAGGGCAGAACGGCAGATTTTTCCACCTTTCGGTTACTGTCCTGACTGTTTACCCTATTTTGCTACAGAAGTCATGTCATTGACCAAATCACTAATCCTAAAAGAAAACAAATTAACCCATCTTAAGAGTTAGAAATGTTTTATTTGGTTGAAGATAATATTCATTCATGTCTCATTCAGTCTGATTTGAGGGGCAAGTGGAGTCTGCTTGATGGAAAGATTGACAAGAACCAGACGGTCATCTCTCAGATCAGAGACCAGCAGAGCAAGTTGAAGGTGAGCTATCACTTTTTAAACAAAGGACTCAAGAAAATGTCTTAACTACTGTATTCAGTATATAAAGCAGTTTGAAAGCTTTGAGCACCTGGAAAAACAAAATATCGAACACTTACAGTAAGAGCTGTGTGAGATGCTATGAGAGATATCAATTTGAGAACGCCACGTATACTGTGTGTCCATCTCCTCCAGGACTCTGCAGCCAGCAGGAAGAGAGCACTGGAGGACGATTACCGCCAAATCCGGGAGCTGCTGGACCGTGACGAGCTTGAGGCTCTGAACACTGTGGACCGCGAGCAGGAGAGCGGTCAGACCAAACTCCAGAACCTCATAAAGAAGTTCAACCAGAACATTGCGAAGCTTAGCGCAGCAAAAGACAGTGTCAACAGCCTGCTCAGTCAGACTCAGACCGTGGCTTTCCTACAGGTGAGTCCAGTGTAGCGGGTTGGCTTCGGTGAACTGCTCTCACTCAGGTGATGAGCAACCTTACCTGAAAGCAGAAGACTTGCGTCAGCTCCCGACCTTAGCTCAGTGGGCTAACAGTCTTGAAATTACGATATTGACTATAATGAATCTTATTGTTGGTTTTTCCTTTGGGACAGGCCTCAGTTGACATGCCGGCAGTGGTGGCCTTTGACCCCTATACCCCGAAGGTCAACCTGGACTCCAAGGCCGTGGCAGCCTGGCATGCCTACTCTGCAGTCCTGAGGGAGCATCTCACACATGTACTGAAACAGCCTGTAGAGGCCAGACTGCAGATTCTCAAACCAGGTGTGTGTGTGTGTGTGTGTATACAAGTGTATAAAACATGCTTATGGGCGACATTTGTATGATGCCTTGTGATATTTAATTCCAAAACGTTGCATGTGTAACAGTATAGCTTCCGTCCCTCTACCTGGTCTCGAACCAGGGACCCTCTGCACACATCAACAACTGCCTCCCACGAAGCATCGTTACCCATCGCTCCACAAAAGCCGCTTATCAATCTGGTGGTTTGTGGCGTTTGCTTTCCACATTCCAAGCATTATACTTAGAATACCTAAGTGAAATAGTCACCACTAGCCGGCCTCTGCCCAGTACCCTGAACTTAAGTCACTGTTACTAGCCGGCTACCACCCAGTACTCAACCCTGCACCTTAGAGACTGCTGCCCTATTTACATAGTCATTGAACACTGGTCACTTTAATCATGTTTGCATATTGTTTTACCCACTTCATATGTATATACGATAAGGCCTATCCTACTTAACTACGGCTTTAAATACAATTTCTGTTCATAATGTGTATACACGCCATCATATACAGTGTACAAACCATTAAGAACACCTGCATTTCCATGACAGACTGACCAGGTGACTCCAGGTAAAAGCTATGGTCCCTTATTGATGTCACTTGTTAAATCCACTTCAATCAGTGTAGATGAAGGGGAGACATGTAAAAAAAGACATGTAATACATGTAATAAAAAGGATGTTGAAGCCTTGAGACAATTGAGGCGTGGATTGTGTATATGTGTGCCATTCAGACGGTGAATGGGCAAGACAAAATATGCATGTGCCTTTGGTAGTAGGTGCCAGGTGCACCGATTTTTAGTGTCAAGAACTGCAATGCAGCTGGATTTTTCACCCGCAGCAGTTTCCCCATGTGTATCAAGAATGGTCCATCACCCAAAGGACATCCAGCCAACTTGACACAACGGGGGGGAAGCATCAGCGTCAACATGCGCTTGACACCTTGTAGAGTGGGGATGGGCATGACATCAAATCTATCTCTAACCATAGATAAAACAATTAAAAATACTGTGCTACAAAGTGCCAGGCACATCTTTCTCCATGCTCACTCTCCCGCCAATTCATACATATTCATCGATTTCATGGTGTGAAGTGTTTGTCAATGTTCATGAAATCCCTGCTATATATCAAAAGTAGTAAATGTAGGCCACTGTTAATCATTGCCATTTCCCCATTAATCTAGAATGTTTAGTTATGGTAATTTCCATTTATTCAATGTATTAATACGGCATAGTGTTCTCATTCTCGTAGTGTACAGGTTGTTTGGAGAGTTCAAACTGTCTGTTTATCATACAGTGTAACCAGCTACATTTCCTAATCTAATGTTTTGCTTGAAGTTAATCTAGCGTTTTACCAGAGAGAGAAAAAAAAGAGGCTACACATCAGAGCTCTGTCTGTTGATAGAATGCCAGTTCGTGAATTCTCATCCGAGTGGAGAAGTGCAACTGAAGCACAAAAACGTGTCTGAATGTCGAGCAGAAACTCCAACTAGCTCCATGACAAATCATATGCTTATCAAGCACAAAGAAACGTTCTCGGAGCTGTACAAGCAGCAGCAGAAATGTCGCATTACATCTTTTGCCACTGCAAAGCGAAGCTGTGACTTCACCAGAGCCGAGCAGGTAAAAGCGTATGCATGCTTCCCAGCCGAAACAGTTCGGTAGAGTTTGTGCATATTATTGTGATGTTTGTTAGTTTTGGACTTTGGTGAGGGTTTTTTCGGCTGTTCGGGCACACAAAAAATTGTTCTGGAGGCAAGCCGAATTTCGGAGCCAAAGTCACGCCCTTTCGTCTGTGATTGGTCAACAAAAGGGATTCAACAATAGGATTCTTCAATAAAGTCTTTGTCATTCAACGAGCGATGACTCTTTCATGCACATTAGTTAGATGTAAAATTGTGCGACTAAAAACGTCTTGATTTATCGTAGATTAATTCTGACTATTTTGAGGAAGTGTATACGGGCTGCTGCGTCTCAATGGACAAACCGTACTATTGAAGCCTTTTTCTCGTTTTTCAAGCAAAGTATGCAGGAGTATGCGAGCACACTCGTTTGGTTAGGGTGGCCAAGTTTGGCTAGGCGCCATCTGAACGGAAGCATGCTGACGCCTTAACATAGCACATTATAGTTTCAGTTAATGATTCTCAAATGGCAATCTAGGAATTAGAATGTATCTAATGGTTATGATAAATGAGTCATGGTTGCACACTGTTGGCATATAGATAAATGCACACATTGTCCAGTGTGTTTTAATGATTATATTTTTTTCATTTGAGCACTCAAATTGTGCAAGTACTCTAAGCTTGCTGTTGCTATTTGTCCTGGGATATAAACATTTGTTACACAGTTGTTATTTTACCTGAAATGCACAAGGTCCTCTACTGCGACAATTAATCCACACATAAAACGGTCAACCGAATCGTTTCTAGTCATCTCTCCTCCTTCCAGGCTATTTCTTCTCTGGACTTTATATTGCGATTGGCAACTTTCATAAATTAAGTGCATTACCACCACTGACCTCGTTTGTCTCTCAGTCACCCACGTGGGTATAACCAATGAGGAAATGGCACGTGGGTACCTGCTTCTATAAACCAATGAGGAGATGGGAGAGGCAGGACTTGCAGCGCAATCTGTGTCACAAATAGAACTGACTTCTATTTTAGCTCTTGGCAATGCAGACAAGCAGTGTGGGTGCAATAATTGAATAATATCGATTTCTACATTTATTTTGCAATGCTCACACATGCGACACGAGCGGTGTAGTCAGCCTGTAACAGTCTAAAAATGTAAAATGCCCATCCCTATTGTAGAGTCCATGTCCCGAAGAATTGAGGCTGTTCTGGGGGCAAAGGGGGAGTGAAGCTCAATATTAGGAAGGTGCTCTTCATGTTTTGTGCACTCAGTGTATACATTTATATTCTGGACTCTGACATCGCTCGTTTTTTATTTATTTTTTATTTTTTTAAATGTGTGTTTTTGTTATTACTGCACTGTCGGAGCTAAGAAAATAAGCCTTTCGCTACACCTGCAATCCGTACATTACCAATAAAATGTGATTTCTTCCCAACAGCTGAGAGGTTTGCTCTTCCTCTGTTGCCAAACTTCTATGAAATGGGTGAGTGCCTTTATGCCCTCTTTATAATAACTACATAACTCCTGCTGGCATACCGTAACGGTTGTAACTTTCCAGAAACATATGGCTTTTGTATGGCTAAATTGTACAGCCATAATAGTTTTGTGAAATAAGTAATAGACTTGTTGTGGTGGTCACTCATAGCCTAATCACAACCTTGGGCACTGTATTTACTTTGATACAGTGTGACACACTATATCTTAAGTTTCATCTGGTCTTTGTTTCAGGAGGCATGCCACCACAAGGTCATCCGATAATGCCTAGATCCCACAGACCAGGAGCTCCCCTCGGGGCAAACCAGAAGAAGAAGCCTCCACAAGATTCAAACCGAGAGAGAAGTAGGCTATTACAAGATGGGTCGTTGTGGCCTTGTAGCCTGATAAAGATTCCCTTTTTAGTGTCTAGGTCAATTTTACCAAGACACTACATTGAACCATTCAACAAACACAGAATACGATACACCGACTAAGTCTCCCCATTTCCTTATCAGACCAGACAGCTTGTTCTCGTCAGTCAGAAACACCTGTGACATGAATGGTTCAAAAACCAGATAGCAGATTGTTATACTGTCAGTAAAGACTTACGGACAATTCTACCACTATTTACTTCTCTAAAGGGTCAACTATCTCTCAACAAGTCAAGTCCTACAAGTCTCTCAATTTCTCCCTTTCAGAGTCAGACAAGAAATTAGATCACAAGGAAGGGAAAGAACATAAGGCTGACAGTGAGAACTGATTTTTCAGTGTTTTTCTGTTTACTTCAATAACTGCCAAGCTCCGATAACAGGTGTGCTGTCCATGGCATGTGTCAAGTAACATCACAAGTTAAAATGTTATTAGTTTATGATCTAGTTTAACAGGCTTATGGCGGTTCAGTCTGTTCTGCAAACCTTAAGTTGAAGATAGCGCTTAAAAGGGATATTTCGACATTTTGTCAAATAACCCAATTTTGGCTAGATGCTCCAATAGACTTCCAGTCATTGCGCTACTACTAGTTAGCAATCACGTCAGAAACTACCTTCAACTTCCTTCAAACTGCACACAGACACAAATTATATCAATGAGTTTATCGGACTCTGGGTAAGTAAACATTTTTATTAAAAAAGGCTTAATTGCCAAAAAGTCTAACTATCCCTTTAACCTACATACTTTAGGCAGCAGCTGACTCATACAATATTGCGTAAAAGAACTGCCTGCCATCATTGGATATGAAAATATATTGTAAATTAATTGTTTGTCTTCCATCAGAAAATCACCAAAAGCCACCTAATGCTCAAAGAGAGTCCGCCACTCCTGTTCCACACACACCAAGGGACCACCCCAGAGGACAATCAGCAGAACCCAGACCCAGGAAAGAGGAGGATCCAGGTAAATGTTGCTTAAAATTATATTCTCTGCTCAAGCAGCTGAATACCATAAGTGAGCCTCCAATGACAAATTTGAATGCAATTCTGGATACTTGTCACAACTGGGGGGGTATTCCAGAAAGATGGTTTAAAATATTTAGGATTCCCTGAACATATCCAGCTTCTCTTAACCAGATGAGGAAGTCTGATTTCTTGGTTCCAGAACGTCTGCTTCTCGTTTAAGTAATTATGCTAAGTGATTTGCAGATTGGTTGATCCGATAACTGGCGCGTGCGTGCTACATTCAAAAAGGTCCTCATGTCGACGACAGAAGTAAACTACAGCTATGGAGTCAAGACAGAGCCCAATATTTCACAAGTCCAGAACAAGAAACTATTGTAACATACAACGAATATGTTCACATATTTACCAAAAATGTAATAGAGGCGCGGGTGCAAAATCCAGAGAGGGTGCCGGGCAGAAAATTGCAGACAGAGTAAATGCTTAAGTGAAGTGGCACAATTTCAGTATCCTAATAGGCCTAGCTTACACAAATGGGTGATTACTTATAAAGCTTTCAATTTATAGAGCACTGTTATTGCAACTTGATATTTGTGTCAAGGCTATGGCCTGTGTGAGTTGTAGTAGCCTATGTCACAATTCCATAGCCTATGTAGGTTGAATAATAATTTGAGTGATTTTCATGACAACAATGTGTTCTAAGTTGTAACACCAATGATGTTTGCAAAATCTGCGCTATTTAATTAGGCTATTTATCATGTTGCTTAGGTTTATTAACTAGAGATTAGCAAAGCGTCGCAGACTACTGTACCTGCAATTCTGTAAAAGACCTCCTTGATTATATGGACAGCTTGATGGGCAGGGAATGCAACAAAGACAACAACAAAAATCTCTAATGCAAGGCAGACTCTTCTTACGGCTCTACGCACAGTTGCCTTGCCAAATAGTTCAGCATCGCCCTCATTGTACATGAAACTTCCAGTGGACAAAAAAATGGCTAAGTAATGCAGCGTTTGTAGGCCTATAGCAGTAAAGGCGAAACCACTTTCGATTACATTGGCTATGTACAGGTTGAGTAAATTGGCCAGATATGAATGATTGTGTGGAAAAACGATAACGTTCCAAAAGAGAATCTTCTGAATGATTTAAAGGATATAGTTGGGGTCCAATAATTTGTTCCCTTTGTAATGCACGGCAAACAACGAAGGCTCTGATGTCAATTGGATTTTCCGCAAAGGGACAGGCCATAGCTGACGGACAACAATCTGATTGGCGGAGAAGCCCTGTCTTTATTCACCAGGACAGGTTACGATCAAGTTAAACCTCTTAGGTAGCAGGTTTGCTTCCGAGCATTTGTTGCTATGATTGATCAGGCTATAGGTCGATCGCTCTTTCTGGAACCGGAAATTCTGAGTTTGCTCAAATTCTAGTTTGACAGATCTCGCCAACTCACTAATCCGGCTTTCTGGAATACCCCTCTGATTTATCAAAGTCACCTAGGCACTCTACTAAACTAATGTCATGGTATTTTTCCTACAGGACAACCAAGTGTTCCCCCAAGTATCACATCTGCAGCAAAACGAAATGACCTTCTACAATGTAAGTTTACGAGTGTTTACGAAACCACTTAGCAAATCGACTCTGGCTCGATCTAGGGAGGCTAGGAAGTTTGGCAGAAGATACTGACCCTACCGTTACGCTTGTTTGCACTGGGGGTCGGAACTCAATCATGGTTACATTAAGACACCATGGAGCCGGCGTGAGATATGGGACAGAAAAACGTACCTCGATGCAGGAATGGGATATGCCACTCTGCTCCAAATGTTACCTTTCATCCACACTGCTCCATCGGAATCTTCTGGCAAGCTGCAAGTCTGTAAATTCTGAGTGTGCGTTCAACATAAGCCAACAGGGTGTTGTAAGTGTCTCTAGGGGAGACGGCTCATGTTGGTTATTGTTCATATGATGGCTAGTAAAACAATATACAAATAGGCATGCCGAACAAAAAAAGATTCAAACTTGCGGCAGGAAATCCCCATTGGCTTGGGATGCTGCTCTTGATCTGCTTCTAAGATTGTTACAGTAATTGCCACTCAATCACTCGCACCTGTGAGCAATTACTCAACCCTTAACCCTGCTGGTACTCCTAGCACCTGGCTTGGCAGCTGCTGCCAGCAGTGGAGGGATGTCTGTAGTGGAAATAGACTGTCTGCGGTCTAACCACTTATCTACCTGTATTCCTAACACTAGCTTGAAAACAAGTACTGCATTCTGAAGGAACTTTTAGAAAAGTGTGTGTGTGTGAGAGAGAATCTGACCTCCTGTCTCTCCCTCACCAGATGGCACCGTTCTCACCCTTGACCCCAAAACGGCCCACAAGCGCATCTCCCTCACAGAGAACCTGACCATGGCCTCTGTGTCAGACGAGCCCACCCCTTACCCCGATGGCCCCGCCCGCTTCTCCGTCTGCAGCCAGGTGCTCACTTCCAAGGGCTTCTCCCGCGGCCGCCACTACTGGGAGGTCAAGATGAGCAGCAACAACTTCACCGGCATCGGCCTGGCCTACAACAGCATCGACCGGAAGGGTCCGGCAAGCCGGCTGGGGCGTAACGCCCAGTCCTGGTGCGTGGAGTGGTTCAACGTCAAGCTGTCGGCCTGGCACGCCAGCAGTGAGACTGTACTGCAGAACCCGAATCCGACCCGGGTCGGTGTGCTGCTGGATTGCGAGGAGGGAACAGCCACTTTCTATAACGTTCAGGACCGGGCATACCCTTTCCATACGTTTGTGTTCCAGTTCGCCGAGGCGGTGTACCCGGCATTCTGGCTCTTCTCCAGCGGCTCGTCTGTTAGCCTTTGCAAGCTGCAGTCTTAACACAACACACACACATTGTTCTCTCTCACAAATAATTAGAATGTACAGCATCTGGGTCATTAAATTACTTAATCATACTGATATTGGGAACTTATATTGGAAATGTACCTTTTAAAGTTTATTATTTATTTAGTAATAATGTAGTGTAGGTCTTATCATTTTGGACTCTTGTAACTACAGCAACCTCTAAACAGGCAGCATTTGTTAATCAGTAACTCATGAAAACTAAGCACTTGCGTACAGGTAAAGAAACATTACAAATGATTATACAATATTATTGTATTGTCAAAAGCATAATGACATCCTTACTACTCTTTGTTTTACTGCTGTTGTGATGTCAGCAGCATGCCGTACAGGATTTTAAGTTGATTTATTCCTTAATGGTTACTCTGACATAGTGAGTTCCATTGGCTGGATAGAAGGAATTATCTGACATCGTGATCATTCATGTCTGATTCGCAAATGGTTACATATTATAGGCAAACATGACTTACAAACAGAACTACTAAGTGGTATTTGAACCAGGCGAATTAGTTCTTTCTGTCTTGATCATCCAGTTTATTTACAGAAACATTTAAGTGGTCTGTGGGTAGCTGTTTACACACCGTTTTATCAGAGCTTATGATCTTTTGGCGTGGGTCTTGGTAGTACACAGTAATCACATGTAATAAACACAGTAATCACATGAATAAACATGTCTAACATGTATGTTATCTACTGTATATGAACAGTACCACACCGTTCAGAAGGCCATGTACTGGCACACCTACAGTGAGGGGAAAAAAGTATTGATCCCCTGCTGATTTTGTACGTTTGCCCACTGACAAAGAAATGATCAGTCTATAATTTTAATGGTAAGTTTATTTGAACAGTGAGAGACAGAATAACAACAAAAAATCCAGAAAAACGCATGTGAAAAAATGTTATAAATTGATTAGCATTTTAATGAGGGAAATAAGTATTTTACCCCCTCTCAATCAGAAAGATTTCTGGCTCCGGGGTGTCAGGCATTCCGCATTAGGCAATATTCATATCCAATAACACCACTGGATATAGAGAAGCAATGAATAGAACAGAAAAGCATCCACATTATGCGTGATACCCCCAAAGGAAAAGTGGGTATCGTTCACTTTTTTTCTTGATCACATACATTAGCACTACAGTGTTTCACACAGAGCCTGTAACTGAAGGGGGTTTCCGCATGGTGCAGTGGAGGATGTGCTGAATGCGCTTCCTGACACTGCTACTACAGGCTTGATAGAACCTAGCTTGGTTGCCAGATCTTCATTTGGGGTAGATGACAGTGAACAGGGCAGAGGAGTTGGTTGATCTGGCAACCAGGCTAGATAGACCCAGCCTGGCCCATAAGAACAAGCAGAGGTAATTTAGACCCTGTGAACAGGAGTTTTTCCAACTCTGTGGGCTTTGTAAATAGGGATGATTTAGGGCTGGCGGTTTGCCTGTCCATGTGACCAGACAAAGGAAAAACTCTGGGCCCAAGTTATAGCTAATGTAGCTGTAGCCCATACCTAGGGCCTTCTCATGTCCTAGAAGGGTACATATGTCTGTTGGTGTTAGTTTGGACGTCTGTGTCTGTGGGTGTCACATTGTCTGTGACGTAACTGCATGCTTCTCATAATGTCTCTATTGTTGATTGGATCTTTTCCGTTTATGGATATACAGCCATCGCTACGATCGGAGAGCAAGTTGAGAATAGCACGTGATAGATTTGTTTTATTTTGCAATTCCCCGTGCCAAATGAATAATAGTTGGTGTAATAGCCTTCTCCCTCTATAGAAACACTAGTTTTCCTGATTTAACGGATTTCTACTGTTAGTGGAATGAAGGCAAGCTGATATCTAAGGCAAATATTAATTCATTTGCTGGATATAAGCCATTATTGCCACTTGCTTTTTAAGAGATCTCGAAAGGTTTGGACAAAGTTTGAATGACTCGCGTACACAACGCCAGATAAAGAGCAAAGAACAGAGGGCCATAGTCGTGGGCCTTGTGTGTTAGCAGGTTATCCTCTCTGTCCATTCCTTCTGTCTTATTAGCATGGCTCTTAATGTCCTAAAGGTGTAATCCATGTTGTTTTGGTTTACTGACTTTCACTTTGATTGGGTCTTGTGTTTAACTGAAAACAAGATATTTGAAAATGTTTGGTTGTGTTTTTAAAGAGTAAGGTATTTATTCTGTTTGTGTATAAGGGGTTTAATCTTGTTAAAGACAACTTGATAATGTCCCCTCGTGATTTACTATTTTAAGCTATCTGTGCTAATATATTCCTCCAAAAATACAAATACATATAGTTACTAAAGAGTGAGGTGTTGTGGCTTATTTGTTCCTCATATCTACACACATAGCTATATATATATATATATATCTACACACAGCTATATATATCTACACACATAGCTATATATATATATATATATATATATCTACACACATAGCTATATATATATATACACACATAGCTATATATATATATATATATATATATATACACACAGCTATATATATCTACACACATAGCTATATATATATATATCTACACACATAGATATATATATATATATCTACACACATAGCTATATATATATACACACATAGCTATATATATATATATACACACATAGCTATATATATATCTACACACAGCTATATATATCTACACACATATATATATATATATATATAGCTATCTACACACATAGCTATATATATATATCTACACACAGCTATATATCTACACACATAGCTATATATATATATATATATATATATATATATATATATATATATATACAGTGGGGCAAAAGTATTTAGTCAGCCACCAATTGTGCAAGTTCTCTCACTTAAAAAGATGAGAGAGGTCTGTAATTTTCATCATAGGTACACTTCAACTATGACAGACAAAATGAGGAAAAAAAATCCAGAAAATCACATTGTAGGATTTTTAATGAATTTATTTGCAAATTATGGTGGAAAATAAGTATTTGGTCACATACAAACAAGCAAGATTTCTGGCTCTCACAGACCTGTAACTTCTTCTTTAAGAGGCTCCTCTGTCCTCCACTCGTTACCTGTATTAATGGCACCTGTTTGAACTTGTTATCAGTATAAAAGACACCTGTCCACAACCTCAAACAGTCACACTCCAAACTCCACTATAGCCAAGACCAAAGAGCTGTCAAAGGACACCAGAAACAAAATTGTAGACCTGCACCAGGTTGGGAAGACTGAATCTGCAATAGGTAAGCAGCTTGGTTTGAAGAAATCAACTGTGGGAGCAATTATTAGGAAATGGAAGACATACAAGACCACTGATAATCTTCCTCGATCTGGGGCTCCACGCAAGATCTCACCCGTGGGGTCAAAATGATCACAAGAACGGTGAGCAAAAATCCCAGAACCACATGGGGGACCTAGTGAATGACCTGCAGAGAGCTGGGACCAAAGTAACAAAGCCTACCATCAGTAACACACTACGCCGCCAGGGACTCAAATCCTGCAGTGCCAGACGTGTCCCCCTGCTTAAGCCAGTGCATGTTCAGGCCCGTCTGAAGTTTGCTAGAGAGCATTTGGATGATCCAGATGAGGATTGGGAGAATGTCATATGGTCAGATGAAACCAAAATAGAACTTTTTGGTAAAAACTCAACTCTTCGTGTTTGGAGGACAAAGAATGCTGAGTTGCATCCAAAGAACACCATACCTACTGTGAAGCATGGGGGTGGAAACATCATGCTTTGGGGCTGTTTTTCTGCAAAGGGACCAGGACTGACTGATCCGTGTAAAGGAAAGAATGAATGGGGCCATGTATCGTGAGATTTTGAGTGAAAACCTCCTTCCATCAGCAAGGGCATTGAAGATGAAACGTGGCTGGGTCTTTCAGCATGACAATGATCCCAAACACACCGCCCGGGCAACGAAGGAGTGGCTTCGTAAGAAGCATTTCAAGGTCCTGGAGTGGCCTAGCCAGTCTCCAGATCTCAACCCCATAGAAAATCTTTGAAAGTTCGTGTTGCCCAGCGACAGCCCCAAAACATCACTGCTCTAGAGGAGATCTGCATGGAGGAATGGGCCAAAATACCACCAACAGTGTGTGAAAACCTTGTGAAGACTTACAGAAAACGTTTGACCTCTGTCATTGCCAACAAAGGGTATATAACAAAGTATTGAGATAAACTTTTGTTATTGACCAAATACTTATTTTCCACCATAATTTGCAAATAAATAAATTAAAAATCCTACAATGGGATTTTCTGGATTTCTTTTTCTCATTTCGTCTGTCATAGTTGAAGTGTACCTATGATGAAAATTACAGGCCTCTCTCATCTTTTTAAGTTGGAGAACTTGCACAATTGGTGGCTGACTAAATACTTTTTTGCCCCACTGTATATCTACACACATAGCTATATATATCTACACACATAGCTATATATACACACACATAGCTATATATATATATAGCTATATATATCTACACACACACACACACACACACACACACACACACATACATACTGCATTTGGTAATCATATTACTTCAAACTGCTCAGGAGTAGACTTATTGCAAGTGCACAGGAAGGAAAAGTACTGATATTGCTTTCATATTATATACTTGCAAAACTAACAATGAAATAATGTACTTATTAGAAAACAATGAAATTCAAAATTCATATGAAAATATTTATTATGGGTGTTTTCAAATTCTAATTTACATTGCTCATTACATTCAGTGATATCTGTAGTAGCAAATTCAGTACAGCTGATTATTTTCATATATGTCTCTTACATGTTTGTCTCTGTTTTTAATTGCTTTAAAGTGATTAATTGTTTGCTAACAATAGAAGTATTATTTTATCCATCTCTCTATCCATCTTTTCTTTTTAAACGGCCACGAAGAAGATGGTACATTTCGTACCATTAGATGGAGACAAAATGGAGTCGTATGTGTTCCATTCCATTACATCAGTAAAGTGCTGTTAGGACTAACTCGTTTCTTTTGACACTTCCCACAGCAATCTTGTGCATTTATGTACAGTGGTTTTACTGCAACTCAATGTGTAGCTAAATATTTCCAAATATACTGTTCCTCATGGTACGCTGTACATTTTACTCAAAACTTTACAGGAAAATGTATCAGCAATAGACTATCACACGGTCTCTTTCCATCGTTAAGTGTAGGCATAATGACATGTACATAAACTACCAAGACTAAGATGATCCATTACCATTTCAATGTCTGAAGACAATCTAGTTGAGAACAATTGGTGGCATACAGTACATGCTCTTCTCCAGCAAGGCAATTACATTTCTAAAAAACCTCACAGCCAACAGAGTACCACAGTAGGAGTCATAATACCCTTAAAACCTAGCGGTCAGATCCCATAGGGGATTTTATAAACACTTAAAATAAGGGCTGTTTCGTGTAGGCTTACCCTGGTGTGATGTTTTGATAACCATGTAAATCTCTCTAGGAAAAGGTGACCTTTATAAATATATTTGCCTGTATTTACCCCCCCCCAAAATGAATTGTTAATTAGCTGTTAATGTGGCAATCATAAAGAACTACAAATGCCATGATCTGGACAAGACTGTCAAATTGAAGGAAAGGTAAGAATCTCTGGATTCATTTATCTAATGTTAGTTCAATGTAGTAATGAGTAAATTGGCAGAATATATTTAAATTGACAGTTCTGTGAACAGTCTTGTCCAAGTTTTAAATTGACACAAAACCTGTTAGCAAAAGTGTCAGCTGGAGATGACGGGCAGGAGCTTGCTGGGAATTGTAGTCTTGCATGATGTCTACTTTGACGCTAAATTAGCATTTTTCGAATCTAAGAGTAAATGGAGCTGAATATATTGATAAGTCAAGAGATTTACATGATTATCAAAACGTCACGCCATGGTTAGCCTTCACGAAACACAGCCCTTAAGTATTTTTAAAATAGAAAAGATTAATGGTGGAAAAACAATTGGAACCATTTCCCTGTTTGACCACTAGGTTTTATGGGTATTATGACACCTCCAGTGTGGGGCTCTATACCACTTAAACTCAACTCTGGACCTCAAAGCCAGTTCCACTGCATCTTTTCATTGTTCCCCTCTAATCAGGGAATGATTTAGACCTGGGACACCAGGTGAGTGCAATTCATTATCAGGTAGAACAGAAAACCAGCAGGCTCTGGACTTCATAGGGTAAGAGTTGAATACCCCTGACCTATACTGTTTGAAATAAAATGTCTGTCCACAGTTAAGATGCTCAGATCTGTTTCTAGAACATTCAGGTTTGTTGTAAACATACAGTAGAAGCGCAGATACACATAAAATGGGTGTCCTCAAGCAACGAGACGATTACCCAACGGCTTAACACACACAAAGGGAATGTAAGCACTTCAGATGAACATTGACAATCCTCCCGTTATACAGTTGATGCCAATAGTTGGCTCTGGCTTAATCTCTTAAGCGCCAAGACTTTTAGCAGACGTTCCAGGTCATATTTTTTGCAGTCACGCTGCACAGATGATTAGGAGTGCTGATCTAGGATCACTTTTTCCTTATAGATCACAATGAATAAGATTAATTGGACAGGGGGGGACCTGGTAACCTGGTGGAACCAATCTGATTTCTGTGTTAACCATTCTGTTCTACTGCACGGGATTTGAAATAGAATGGCGAACACAGTGATCAGACTGGTTCCACAAGCCTAGGGACCTGCAGAAGTGCTTAGGAACAGGTGCGCAGTGTGACTGCATAACAGACAACCTGGAACGCCACCTATAGCATTATATTATGGCTGTAACAAACCTTCTGATATCTCAACTTTGACCTCACTAAAATGACAAAACAGAATGACATTATTCCTGAACGGTGACAGAGATTCAGAAAAACCCCAATCACAGATCATTAAAACATTCAGTGGTAATAAACATTACGACAGTCGACACACCATAGAAATAGAATGGCTAGATGCTACTCTATTTCTATAAACAATCTTTCCATATTAGACAACATAAACAAAATAGATACGGACAGAGTAATATCATAACTATTCTTATGAACACTTTGAGCAGTTGGTTTTGAGGGACGGGACAATTCTAACTATGTCCTACGGAGTAATTCCTACAGTGCAACAAAGAAGTGCCCAACACAAAGAGGTCTAATCAAGAGAAGGACAAAATATTGCTAAAAAAGTAGGAGTACGTTAACAGACAGTGGATTATTGTGGTAGACATTTTGTCTCCCAGTCAAAATTGTTAGACCTGTGAATAAATCCTTCATATGCAACGGATATTTCACTAGGAATGGTTAACTAGGAGTCCTAATAAACTAATTTTAAGAAATATAGGCAAGTAACATTTTCTTAAGACTTAGTAACCACTAACTAGTGTTTGTTCAGTACAGCACATGTAATAGGGGATTTGGCCAACATGGCAGTAACAGTGTATCATGAAATACAGTGAACAAAACAAACATCCAGTGAGTGACTTACTAATATAAATATATATTCTGTCATAGGAGTCGGAGTGTCGAGGTCAATGCTTCCTCCTGAGTCAGGGACACACGGGGTCCATGTTGGGAAACACTGCCAAACTATTAAAACTATAGAACTGGTATAACTATAGAACAAGCGATCAGTGCAAATATACAGCCCTTCCTCCACTGAAACATCTCTTTCCCTCCCTCCTTTACCCCCGAGGCGGGAATATGCCTGAGCTCTGGCTTATATCATCTGGGGAGTGTTCAAGCGTGGCATTATGTCATCAGTATTTACTACAACGAACAAAAGAGGGGTATGGCTGAAACGTCAAGGTTGTGGAACTTGGGGGCTCAGGCACGAGCAGAGGCGGGACCTGATGGCATGGGAGAGTCATGGGGGGCGGAGCTCTCGGCCTCGGAGGCGCTGGTTTCGTCGTCGTCGTCGTCGGTCTGCTCGGCGCTGTGGTAGAGCATGAAGGCCTGGGTCTTGTGGGTGATGGTGATGGTGCACGGGCCCTGGGCCCACGGCTCCCCGTCCACCTGCATGGGCATCCGGGACGTCTTCAGCACCAGCTACAGAGAGATAGGAAGGGAGAGGTGGTAAGAGAGATGGGCCGAGAAAAGCGAAGAAGGAAAGAGGGGAGAAGGTTAATTAAAAACAGTGATGAGCACAGTAACAGCATATTGGCATTCACTGTACATGATCTAACCATGTTTAAAGACAAAACTAGCAAATTACTGGTACTGTATCTACTCAGCTAAGGTCAAAATGACAGAACCAGGAAGGAAACACAGAATACACCAGACACATATGTGTCCGGTGCACCACTGCTGTCCTCTCACACTGTGGAGATAAACAGCAAGTGGTGGTGATGATGGAATGGTACTGTAACCTCACCCTGACTGTGTGGGCCTGACCCAGCCGCACCGGGTTGGCCATCTTGACTTGGATCTGAGCACAGTGGAAGGAGCCAAACACACCCACCACCTCCAGCAGCCCGTCATCCAGCCTGGGAGAGAGGACAGGAGAAAAACACATAGAAAACGACAACTTAGAAAAGCTTTATAGAGCATTCATAAAGGCTTCATAAGGCCTAGACATATGCTTCACAAATCACCCTTTAGATCGCATGACATTAGCTTATGAATGATTTCTGAAGCATCTCTAAAGGTCACAAAAAGGACAAAGTGATCTTGAGTTTTGCGTTCAGTGATAATACACAAACAACTTTTCAATGGACATAGTCTGATGGTAGGGCTTTCGAAGCCTTTATCGTCTCCATTTCTGCATTGTCTAAAGTCCTGTGTGAGCCAGTGGTGCTCACCGCGTAGGGGGGTAGGGCTCGTCCCCCATGCCCTCCCACAGACGACAGCCTCCTCCCCAGTAGCCGATGTTACACACGATGATGCCCTCCAGACTGGGCAGGGCCACCCTCTCTCCATCCAGTTCCAACTGTGGGAGCACACACACGGGCACGCACACAATATTGCTAAATGATATGAGTATCAGCTAGTTCAAGGAGGCATCCAAGGATTATACAACGCACATAGAATGCTTGAGTTCATTTTAAGTTTGTGACATTTACCAAGGCAACGGAACATTCTATTAAATTCTTCCAGAGGCAGAGGTGAAAGAGTGCACAATAGACATGAGAGTCGTTCCCTGAGGCCACTGTGTGTGTGTCTGCCTGCCTGTGTGTTGTTTGCGTGTGTCTGCCTGCCTGTGTGTTGTTTGCGTGTGTCTGCCTGCCTGTGTGTTGTTTGCGTGTGTCTGCCTGCCTGTGTGTTGTTTGCGTGTGTCTGCCTGCCTGTGTGTTGTTTGCGTGTGTCTGCCTGCCTGTGTGTTGTTTGCGTGTGTCTGCCTGCCTGTGTGTTGTTTTATGCAGTGTCTGCCTGCCTGTGTGTTGTTTGCGTGTGTCTGCCTGCCTGTGTGTTGTTTGCGTGTGTCTGCCTGCCTGTGTGTTGTTTGCGTGTGTCTGCGTGCCTGTGTGTTGTTTGTGTGTGTCTGCCTGCCTGTGTGTTGTTTGTGTGTGTCTGCCTGTGTGTTGTTTGTGTCTGCCTGCCTGTGTGTTGTTTGTGTGTGCCTGTGTGTTGTTTGTGTGTGTCTGCCTGTGTGTTGTTTGTGTGTGTGTGCCTGTGTGTTGTGTGTGTGTGTGTGTGCCTGTGTGTTGTGTGTGTGTGTGTGTGTGTGCCTGTGTGTTGTGTGTGTGTGCCTGTGTGTTGTTTGTGTGTGTCTGCCTGTGTGTTGTTTGTGTGTGTGTGCCTGTGTGTTGTTTGTGTGTGTGTGCCTGTGTGTTGTGTGTGTGTGCCTGTGTGTTGTTTGCGTGTGTCTGCCTGTGTGTTGTTTGTGTGTGTCTGCCTGTGTGTTGTTTGTGTGTGTCTGTGTGCACACCTTACCTCAATCCTCTTATCCAGGTCTTTGCATTCTTGAACTAAGCAATCTTTGGTGCCGTACATGAAATATACAGCCTAGAAGGAAAGGAAACAGTTTGACCGTTACAAAAGGGGAAAGTAATATGGACAAAGAACCTGCGTTATCAAAAGCAGGTCATGTTTGAACGAATACAAATACATTTTCAACCAAATAACCACTCGTATACTATTCTGAATCAGCCATTTATAGAACAACTAACCACATCATTAATATTCAGTAAGTAAAAGCATTTCCAAATGTATTTGACTAAGAGAGAAAAGTAGCATTAAAGCATTTTTTCCAAATTGATGTGTCGACCATTACACTCAAGCAACCATCCTGTATATTTCCTCTCATACTGTATGTACATTCAACCATGTGAAATAATTTCCACACGTTTGTTAATATTTTCCAGATATGTCTTTGGCCGACTGACCTTGTTGACGATGCGGCTGGAGAAGAAGGAGGGGGTCTTCTCGCGGTGGGTGTGGAAGTTGAGCGCCATCAGAGCATCCGGGCCCACTGAGAAATAGTTATTCATGGACAGGACCTGATGAGAATAGTACACACACAAGTTAGGAGGTCCTTTAGTGATCAAATCAAGGGTATAAACAGTGAATAATCAATCACGTAGGCTATTCCAGTAAGCAGGATTATTAAGTTAGCCAGCTAATGTTGATAAACAACCATATAACTTGTATATTGGTTGTTGTTTGTCGAGTCAATTAGAACGTGTCAATTTTAAGTCCTTTTTCTTAAAAAATAAGTTATTATTTCAAGCAATTTTGGACAGTTAGCTGGCTTACTCATTAATACAGCTTTCTGGAACAGCTCCATGATTGCAATGGATCACTTGGTTGCAACATGGTTCTGGCAGGGGCAACACCAGAGTTATAGGTGTGATTCCTGTATGGGCCACACACTGAATATAATAATAATACATTTTATTTAAGGCGCCTTTCTCGACACTCAAGGACACCGTACAGGGAAACATAAGACATTTAAAAGCATAGAACAGCATTAAAAACAACAAAAGAAGCAGAGCAATTGACGTCAAGTGAGATAGGCAGTTTTAAACAGGTGTGTTTTTGAGTTGTGATTTGAAATGGGAAAACAAATGGATGTTTCTGAGTTGGGATGGTAATGAGTTCCAGAGACGGGGAGCAGAGCGGCTGAATGCTCTGCTCCCCATAGGTGGTGAGACGGGCGGGGGGGGCAGACAGGTGTATGGAGGAAGAGTACGTGTTGCTGAATTATATCCAAATGCAGGGCAAATGGACAAGATCCAAAGAGGCTAGCTAGAGAGGGTAAAACGCAACTCACCTTTGGCTTACGAAAGTAGAGCCCCTTTGAGGCTACCTGAACTTTCCACCTGTTAGGACAATGAAGATAAAAATGTCATACTGGATCATTTACAACCATGTTACAACACAAATGGAACTAGGGATGTTGAGCTTTGCAGCAATAACACAGAAGGCTACGTTACATGAGCTTCGTAGCTTTAGCACAGGAGGCAACATGACATGAGCTTCGTAGCATTAGCACAGCAGGATACATGACTTGAGCTTCGTAGCATTAGCACAGCAGGCTACATGACTTGAGCTTCGTAGCATTAGCACAGCAGGCTACATGACTTGAGCTTCGTAGCATTAGCACAGCAGGCTATATTACTTCCTCTGGCTCTCCACTGACCTGTCCATCTTGACCACCTCTGCTTCGAGGACGTTCCGGAGCACCTGCTCCACAGGGATCTCCCCGGCGTAGCCCGACCCCCAGCCCAGGGAGTTGGACAGGTCGTTCCCCGTACCGAGGGGCAGGATCATCACCCTGGGGATGAACTGATCTTGGCCCTGGAGACCAATACACACATGTGAAACAGACATCATGGTGCTGGCAACATTATATTGTCCTCCACTGTCCCTGTCCCCATACCGGGATCAAACGTGATTATTTTTCACCTCTAGGGCCTATTTATTGCCTTACCTCCCTACTCTTCTACATTTGCACACACTGTACATAGATTTTTCTATTGTGTTATTGACTGTACGTTTGTTTGTGTGTAACTCTGTTGTTGTTTTTGTCGCACTGCTTTGCTTTACCTTGGCCAGGTTGCAGTTGTAAATGAGAACTTGTTCTCAACTGGCCTACCTGGTTAAATAAAGGTGAAATAGAAAGATCCTCTGCTCACAAACACACGTGACCGCCCTCCTTCACAACGTACCAACCGTTTGAGCCATCGAAAAATATCTGATGCGATAGCTGCTCCAAATGTTGAAACAGGCACGCCATCTACAGACGTCTTATTCAACAATAACCAACAACAGTAGTTACAGCAACGTTAGTTACAACAGCAGTTACGACAGTCTGGCATAGAGCTGCACGACTCTCATCTGCTTCTGCCACTCTCATGTTACACACACACACACAGCTTTACCTTGAGCTTCATGGTGTCGATGGCATCCAGCACCCAGCCCACAGTTCCGTCCCCCCCACACACCAGCACCCTAACACTGCCTGGAGGCAGCAGGGTGCACAGCTGCAGGGCCTTGGAGGGAGGCAGCTCCGACAGGTCAAACACCTGAGAGAGGAAAGGAGAGGAGGAGAGAGGAAAGGAGACGAGTAGAGGAGAGAGGAAAGGCAAGGAGGAGAGGAGAGAAAAAATGAGAGGAGGAGAGGATAGCAGACAGAAAAGGGATGATATGGGAGGAAACAAAGGGGAAATGGTGGACGGGAGGGGAGGGAGATGTTTATGCATCCCACCATCACCGCGCCACCTCCACAATCACTTTAACTCGAAAGAGTGCCTATTGTGCGCCAGTTCAATTTGACCTAGACATCTTAATAATTGCATAATATGCTCCTACAGGATGCTACACTGAGGACTGACTGACTGACCTGGACAGGGTTGAGGATGGTGCGGAACTCTCCAAGCAGAGCTTCCCCCATGTTGTTCCCACTGCGAGTGTTGGCCAGGACCAGCACTGGAGTCCAGCCGCTCCCGCAGGCAGACGCCAGCTAAACACACACACAGTTACATGTTTTTTTATTTAACCTTTATTTAACTAGGCAAGTCAGTTAAGAACAAATTCTTATTTACAATGACAACCCACTGTTCCCCGGTAGGCTAACTGCCTTGTTCAGGGGCAGAATGACAGATTTATACCTTGTCAGCTCAGGGAATCGATCCAGCAACCTTTCAGTTAAAATTAAAGTAAACAAAACCTGTTTCAAGACACAGCCCAGTCTTCTAACCTGACTCAAGAGGGACTGGTAGTCGCTAGTAAAGCAACCAAACAGTCGGTCCCGATCCACCATTTGGGACACCCTAACCCCAGACACTGACCCCTCCCTGGGTGTGACCTCTGACCTTGCTGTACTCATCGGGATGCCTGCGGCGGAGCTTGTTGACGTGGTGGAGGTAGTGAGGGGGGATGATGAGGCTGCGGAACTCGCCCAGCTCACAGCGCTCCCCGTCTGACAGGCTGGGCTTGCATTCGTCGTGCACCATGGTCTGACACCACACACACCTGCCAAGGGACAAACACACACCCATCAGTGGAGCAAGAACTATTTATGTGGAGCTCACTGTAATGCAAAGGCAAAAGATGGACAGAGAGCTGGTTAAGAATTGTACGTTAAAGGAAAATGACACGATATTAATTCTTGTCAATTTGCAAATAAATCAATTTTAGCTTCCCCATGATTGAAACATTACAAATAGCACCCTCTGTCTATGGTGACAAAACCAGACATACAGGTTAACGAGTTCGCATCCCGTTGGGCTTCACTTTGATTAATGTGGCAGACAGAAACTCACACACACACACACGACAACCTAGAATCAAAATACTATTACCTAAAGTCACACAGCTTCGGTTGGTTCCCACATTGCTCCTTGCAGACCGCACAGACACTGCAAAGAGGGACGTTTCCCCGGACCCAGCGGTGCTCTAGTGTCCCATCCGTTTGGGACGGACCCATAATCTCTTTGCACACAAGGCTCCGGTCAGCCCGACGCAGGCATGTTTCGTCGGCGCACACTCCGCAGCTGTCGCAGAACGCCCCGTGTATAATGTGTTGTTGGCATACACAGCAGTAGGTGGGCTTGTTGAACAGGTCGGTGCAGTGCCAACCGTGCTTGCTCTTGCGGAAGAAGTCTTTCATGTGTATTTTCCGTTTGGAGCGTTGGACACTGCACCACAACGTAATGATCACGGGCACTACGACAGCGAGAGAGGTCCAAAACAGGAGTGTCCACTCTTCCCGTGACGATTGGTCTCGGTTTCCCTCGTCCCCCTCCATAGACATTCGAGGAAGAGTGGTTGGTATTAACGCGAATAAACTAATCAAATCATAGAATATCACGAGAATTCACCAACATAAACATTGTGCGCAAGGCGCGCGCATCATGATGTCCACGCAATAGCTACGAGAAAATGACAACCTTCTCGAGTAGCGAAATAACGCAAACAAACAAGGCTCGAGCGAGATTGTAAACAATGACTGCCGTGATTTTTTTTTTTTTTTGCAAAAGACGTAGCTAGACGACCACCAACATTTGAGCTATTAGCTTACTGTTGTTGTTGTTGTTATGAGAAGCTATGCTAGATACAGTTATTGGACACCTGGTGTACTCCTCACCTCTCCAGCAATTACTACATTAGAAGCTGATAATCCATCGTCTGTAAAAAAAATAAAATAACAAAAATTAAATGCCCAGGCATTTAGAATATTAAAAGTTGCATTGACGTGACAGCTTCCTTACTATATCAATAACACGACTAAACAACAGATTCATCGATAAAACATATGTGCCATTGCAAACAGTGGCCTTCCCACCTAATGGCAGTGTTCAAGCGCGTCAAACCCGTGTTGTATCATGGGTACATTTTGACTGACTGATCTGCAAATAATATCGAGCAGTTATTTACATAGAGATAGATATAGGACTCATCTTTGTCTCTGTGCCATTTTAGCGTCTGTGACATGGGCAGCGCCATTGAGGCTATCTCCATTTTGAAGTAGTCCATTTTCTTCTTCCCGATTGGCTGATCTCTCCCGATGACCCGGTTTGTTGAGGGGACTCCAAAAGGGTCCCTAAGAAGGGATGAGACAATTAAGTCCCACCCAGTTGACTACATTGAAATGGTGGAAGCCCTCAATGTCGCTGCCCATGCTAAAAGCCTTATGGCCACTAGAGGCCTCTATCATTGTCTATGGTTATTTATGATGCAGTGTGGTTTGTAGATCAGTCCGTTTCGAGTCGTCTTTAAAGCGAGCTGCAATGTCGAACGGGCCCATTATCAATAGTGTCGTTCGTTTTAATTGGCCATGACGTACGTTTTTACGTAGTGCTCAGCTGAGTCTGGCAGCTGAATAACAGATCAAAGACAATTTGTTCAGGGGACAGATTTAGAGCTTTTCGTTCAGTATATTAAAATAGTATTACTAACATTTGCCTCAAAGGCATCAAGACGCATCTACATAACATAATTATATTATAAACGCAGATAGAGCTTCACAGTCACTGATAGGCCTATGGGAAGTTACCCGTCATTTCTTAAATCTTATATTTAGGAAAAGCAGACACGTTATTTGGGCATTTCTACATGATGATAGAAAGAAGTTGAACAATAACTTTATTACATTACATTTGGCTGGATTGGCTGTTAAAAACTAGGTAAACTGTCAAAACATCTTGCAATCCAAACAGTGATAAGGCTAAAACACTATTTTCACGGCACTTTGATACTGAAGCAGGTTTGTATAATTTACGAAGGAGGTTAGGATACTGAGGTTAAGGTTGTTAAACTTATGGCTAGCGAAAATGCTATCCTAACCTGCTACGGAAATCACTTTGATTTGGAGTGCCGTAAAGAAAGTGTGGCCTAGTTTCCGGGAAACCAAGGACAAAACAGAAAACAACCTTTAAAAAACCACTGCCTTGCAAAAAAACCCATCCATTTATCCTTGACAAGTTATCTCTGTATACAATGAGTTTTGCGCGCCATCTAGTGGATAGAATTGCAAATTTGAAATCATGACGCTAAAACTGCAACTGGATACAGATGTAATTCATGCTACAAGAAAAATCTATTTGAGTACGGTATCAAAGTTCAAACTGATGAAAAACAAGTACATTGCATGCTATATTCACCACCAAATAAATATACAAATAAATAAATGTCTCATGCCAGAACAGCAGGCACAGTGACACTCAACAGATGTTTTCACAGTTATGTGGCCCAGTTTTGTGATATTTGGATTGGGGAGGTGATCGGTGACGTAAGAGGAGAATTTACCCCCTCACCTCCTACGGACTGGGGTCTCAGTGCAGAAGTAGCCGGGCAGGAGAGCTGAGACCAAGATGAAGAAGTTTGTGGCATTTTCCCTCTGTCTGGTCCTCTTGATCATCTACACAGCAGGTAGGCTCATTTTGAAGACGGAAATTGCCTTTAGAAAAATGTATTAATTAACCTATTGGTGGCGTGTGAGTCTTTTGAAGGTCTCTGATAAAAGTTAATTTTAGCATTTTTTCAAAATGTTTATGCAATAGAAATGTTGTTTTAAGAAAATATGAATATGCAGTTGTATGTAGTAATTAATGCTGTAATTTATATGCTCAAATAATTACATGCATAAAGAAAAGTAATTGCTGCATAATTAAACTTACAAAATAGGAATGCATTTCAGTCATGCACAGAAAAGAAAATATTGTGTTGTGTCATTGTAACTAGTAAATATGAAACAAAATACATTTCTGTTGTATGAAGATATTGCCTGAAAATATGAAAATAAGCTAAACAAATAATTATTAATGTAAAACCAAACAAATATGACAGAATTGTTTTAACTGCATGCGCATAGCTCATTTAAATACTGTATTGATCTGCCCCCTATTACAATATCATGTACTTCCATTTGGAAGCTCTTATCAATGCAGTCATTGCAAAAAGCCTGCATGAGCCCTGGGTGGTACTTTGCCACGTCGCTGTGTGTGCCTGGCGCTGTTGACAGAGCCATCCAGGTTCATTTTAATACCCCCTCGCAGGTTGGCCTTTGGGGGTCACGTGCTCCATGGGCTGGCCTGGCTCTCTGGAGAGTGGGGGAAATGAATGGGTACTTTGTTGCTCCACCAAAAAACAGCCTCCTAATGATATTCTGCTGCTGCTGGGGGACAGACAGAGACAGAGCTCTATGAGACTAGGTCTGCATCTCAAATGGCACCCTATTCCCTATATAGTGCACTACTTTTGACCAGGGCCCAGTGCACTATATAGGGAATAGGGTGCCATTTGGGATCTGCACCCTCAGCCTGGTACATTAGAGAGTACACGGCTCAACATGTACTAGCCAAACAAACAGCAGCCACAGCTTCTCCCCTATATCCTCCACACGCTGGGTGTGTGATAAGGGGGTTGTTGTTGACGGTTCGAAATCGAATGCAAGTTTCTCTTCCTGTTTAATGGCTGCAAGTGAAATGGAAAGTCTGGAAATGTAGGTTAATGTTGTGTTTTGAGTTATAAAAGTCAAGAGCAACCAGGGAGATACAGGATGAAAGAGTGGGTGACAAATAATGACTGATTTCAGGAAAATTACAAGAATATTGTTTTTGGTATATTGTGCACAGAGTACCCTATGTCAATGCTGGTTGCAATATTTTCGTTTGAGAACTGGGTGATTTTCCTCTAGATGGGCCAGCTGCAAAGTCAAAATTGGCTTTAAAGTTAGGGTTAGCGGTGTGGTTAAGGTTATGTTTAAAATCAAATTTTGGGGGGTATTTGGAATTTATTAGGATCCCTATTAGCCGCTGTAAAAGCATCAGCTACGCTTCCTGGGGTCCACATCAAACATGACATTATACATAGTACAGAACATTATTAGTCAAGGACTGAAATAGATACATTTAAAATGTCACATATAGCCTACATACAGTGCCTTTGGAAAGTATTCAGACCCCTTGACTTTTTCCACATCCAGAGATGTTCGATCGGGTTCAAGTCCGGGCTCTGGCTGGGCCACTCAAGGACATTCAGAGACTTGTCCCGAAGCCATTCCTGCTTTGTCTTGGCTGTGTGCTTATGGTTGTTGCCCTGTTGGAAGGTGAACCTTCGCCCTAGTCTGAGGAACTGAGCGCTCTGGAGCAGGTTTTCATCAAGGATCTCTCTGCTTTGTTCATCTATGCCTCGAACCTGACTAGTCTCCCAGTCCCTGCTGCTGAAACACATCTCCACAGCATGATGCTGCCACCACCATGCTTCACCGTAGGGATAGTGCCAGGTTTCCTCCAGACGTGACGCTTGGCATTCAGGCCAAAGAGTTCAATCTTGGTTTCATTATACAATAGAATCTTGTTTCTCATGGTCTGAGAGTCTTTAGGTGCCTTTTGGCAAACTGTCATGTGCCTTTTACTAAGGAGTATATTTTTGGTACCCTTCCCCAGATCTGTGTCTCGACACAATCCTGTCTCGGAGCTCTACGGACAATTCCTTCGACCTCATGGCTTGGTTTTTGCTCTACATGCGCTGTCAACTGTGAAACATTATATAGACAAAAAATTCTAAAAATGTGTTTTTCCTTTGTCATTTTGGGGTATTGTGTGTAGATTGCTGTGGAAAAAAATATTTAATACATTTTTAGAATAAGGCTGTAACGTAACAAAATGTGGAAAAGGTCAAGGGGTCTGAATACTTTCTGAATGCACTGTATCAGTACATACACACAATATCTAGGTATAATACATAGTACAGTGCAAATTACAATATACATAAAATGACTGTGTCTATTCACAGTTCCCTTTGTGCAGTAAGGTGTTATTTTATCTGTTTTTTGAAACGGGTTTATTGCTAGCTTGAGTTGCCTGGGGTGGCAGAGAGTTCCATGTAGTCATGGCTCTATTTAATACTGTGCGTTTCCCAGCCTCTGTTCTGGACCTGGGGACTGTGAAGAGACCTCTGGTTGCATGACTTGTGTTGTACCAATAGGTGTTCGAACTGTGTGCCAACTGCTTGAACAGACAGTTCAGTACCTTCAACACATCAATATCTCGCACCAAGACCAATAGTGATGCAGTCAATCTCTCCTCAACTTAGAGCCAGGAGAGACTGACATGCCTGTTACTGACACTTTCCCTCCATCTACAGCTAAGTGCGATGCGTGCTGCTTTGTACTGGACCAACTGCAATTTACCTTTGTCCTTCTTTGCCGCACATGACCACAAAACTGGGCAGTAGTCCAGGTGCGACAAAACTGTGACTTTCTATGACTTTGTGGCTCTGCCAGCTAGTGACCATTTTGCAGAGTTGCCTCCCGGGCAAAACGTATGACAATAAATGTCAACCTGCGTAGGCAAACAGTGATGTTGAACAGTCAGCTCTTTGAAAACGAACGGATGTCGATGTCTTGAAATGCTTTCTCTCTCTACCGCCAGATGCAAACCCAATCATCAAGGAGAGCTATGCAAAGCAACTTCTGCGGACCAAGAGGCAGAAGCCCGGCCACCCCGATGAACCAATGAGGGTAAGGTTCAAAGTGCAAAGGGCACAATTAGAAACCTGCAGCGGTGTGCTTATCCTTCTAAGAATCCATAAAAAATAGTTAACGGTTACCCTGTAATTTCTTCTGTTTTGATATGATAATGAGAGCTGTTTATGGCTTGATAAATGAACAGCACCCTCTCTCTCTATCCCCCTGTACAGGAGCACTTGCTCCACATGCAGGTTCTGGATCAGAGGGCCCAGGAGACCAACCTGGAACACTGGCTGAACCCCCACTGCTACCCCCGCTGTGACAGGAACTACGGACACCCTGTCTAACCCCCAGTGACCTCGCCTTGACTCCTCACAGCCCAGGTCCCTGTCTGTCCGACACAACCATAAAACATGCCTGCTTGGGTCATGTTCAGTAGGGAATAGGGTAGCAAAATGTTGTGTAACAATAAAAAGTACTAGAAAGTACATAATATCACTACATTTCAGACAATATTCTGTTTCCTGCTATTGAACACAATGTACAGTACCCATAATTAGCCTATAGGATGAAGTTGCCTTTTGACGCTGGTCAGTTTTGTATTTCCCACTGATTCTAGATCTTTTTTTTTTGTCTACAGGCGAACAACTTTTTCTGTGTGGCGGAGGGCGCTGACGGCAAGAATGATGATGCCAACTGTGATGAAGACAATGATGATGATGACTATGATAATGATGTGAGGGTGAAGCTAGGAGTGTAACTCTATCACATGCATATCATGATGAAGCCTCAGCAGGGAACATTAGTGGCCATAGCTACAGCTTATTCCAGCAACATTAGCATATAGGAAACGTATTAAATTATGTTAACATCATAGAGGATACATGATCAGTTTATATGTAGATACAGTTATGAGAAATTATACATTGTATTATGTAAAACATTGTTTAAAAAAACTATAATTGAATAAATAATCAAATACAAAAATGCTGGAAACGTGGTGTGTTTTTTTTCTTCCGTTTTGAAATAGAACTTCGGTAGGACTTCTTTAGATGAAATAAAAAAACCTTGAGAAAGAGGAACTGTGAACTGGTCATGTGGGTTGACCACGCTGCTGACTCGGGGTTAAGGTTGTTGCGGTCGGCCATGACCCGAGGTTACTATCGTAGTTTACTGATGTTTGGGCAATTTAAGACAGTGCCCTTCCCTCGAGTTCACTGTGTGACTCTGCACAGTGCTGTTACTTTCTCGCGCAGGAGACTCTACAGAAGAACCGCATGCTATTGACCACAATGAATAACAACTTGTGAAAGGAAAGAGAGGAATTATTTGATACAGAACATTCAACGCTTTATCGCAGCTAAACTGAATGGCCGGGAGCACTAAGCCAAATCCTACGCAGTTTTGGACGTGTGAAGGGAGTAAATATATCCAGACATGAACAAATCCAGTTATTCTCCGAAGTGAATGTCGTCCAAATTATTTTTTAACATTGCGTAATATATCATTAAGCTGATAACAAATATGGCCGTATACGACTGAAACGGCACACATTTTACATGCAATTTAAGAAATGTGCTATTGATGTTTGGGCTGATTGATTGCCAAAAATATCGAACAATTATTGATGCATTTGGTCAAGTTTGTTGGAAACCTTTTATTGTATTGTATTATATCCCCATGACGCAATGACAACATCTAACACCCGACGTGTGTTTCATCTGGAGAAATTTCACTGTAGCCTATCAATAGTCAGATTGTTCAATTACTATCTGCATGTGGCATGCGACCATCATCGAATGATTCTGCAAAACGAATTACCCGACAGGCGTACAAATAGGCCACCGGAACCAACCAAGTCAAAAAAACAGAGTAAAAAAATTAAGCCATAGCCTGTACAAAAATGACCATAGTCTTTTGTCAGGCAGATGCATTCCTGTCAGATATAAGTGTAATAGCAGGTTATAACACATTATTTATTTCGTATGCAATCTATTATAGTTCTGATGACATATTTGGTAACGCAGGCCTACCTACCTTGTGACCTCACATAACCAGCGTGTCCATTCAGCAGATACCGATGGGCGCTGGATTGTATTGGTTTATGATTTGAGAAAATTTGAAGGCCAATATCATTTTGCAAAAGTACAATTAAATTATTCCGGTAGGCCCAATGTCAACCACTGAAAATAATTATAGGCTACGTTTTTTTTCTGTGAAGAGCTTGCAGGACGACCTCTGAGGACAGCACACTTACATTTAAATAGAATTCAATAAAAAAAACTCTTATTAAAATGCTTTATCAGCTGTCTCGGAGTCCCTACTACCCTATTATTTTAGCAATCTTTGTCATTTTAATAGAAAGACATTTGAAATATGTCTTGCATTTTTAATGAACGCAGATAGGCCTATAGATTTGAGTTGCTTCCTGATCTGAATCATTACAAAATATATAAGGCAAGGTCTCGACTTACTAGGCCTTTGTGGACCGTTGCCAAAACGCACTAATCTCAATGAAAAATAGGACTAATTTCTCTGCTATAATTGACACTACCATATTGCTAAGAACATTTCAACATGAACCACGGCAAAGACGAGGTAAGCCTATTCTTGCAGTTGGCCTATAAATCAGAAATATGGCCAACGTTATTCTTTACCACTATTTGAAATTAGGACAACGGGAAACATGCAATCTAAAGCAGCTTCCTAAATCAAAAAAATCCCATGTCACCAAAATATTTCTGAAACCTGTAATTCCATAAGCACGTCTGCAATTATCATCAGTCCTTTTCACAGCCAAGGCAAACCATGAATCTTAAAATCAGTTGGAAGAAATCATGACAACCAGAAACAGATACAATTGCAACACATTTACTGGAAAGCATCTCAAAAGCAAACTGTGACATCAGGTTGTGATCATCCTGTTACATTGAAAGCATTTCATTGATATGTCCAACAAAGATGTCAACAGAAAGACCTTATGTATAATATGTCAATATACGTTCTTCGACAAAGACAGCGACATAAACATCAAGCACCTTTCCCCATCTTTATTAACAGCTTATAAAATCTGGAAACAAGACCGACATCTGCTGACCTATAGCATTGTAAAGGCTATATACAAACTCTTATAGAGGACATGTAGGTCAACAAGACATAGATTTGATTCACTTTTTATTAAACCTTCAAAAAAGTGCTTGATACATTTTTTAAATGAATAGGGTAAGCTACACCTCAAACTGAAATGACATGACCTGGAACAAATAGTTCACACTATAATTGGCCTAGGATTTCTCCATATTGATTTCTCTCATTGGACATGTGAAATCAAATTTCAAATGCGCCCACATTATACCTCTAACATTTAAAAAGGTACTAGCTTGACATAAATATTGCCTGTCTGACAAAGTATATTGTTAGTTTAAAAGCGGATCGTTGAAAACTAAAAGCTATTTGTAAACAAGTAAACGCTGTACACAAGGCATGCAACTCTTTCAAATAGCCTATGTGTGGTGATTAGCTTCAATGGACTTCCTTTAATTTTGGTCATTGCATTTAATAGACTTCCAACTATATTATATATACACACATCTGCACATACAATCCTGCAATTAGCTTTTATACATTACATAAAAAATCTGACTGATAAATGACACTAAAGTATGGACTTTTCTAAATAATTTGATACAAGATTGACAGAGAGAGAGAGAGACAAGAGCTGAAGAGAATTGAAATCAGAGAAAATCATCTTTTATCTTTGAAGAATCCTTGATCTGTGCTACTCTCCCGGATAGTCACTGTCAAAAAGTTTGTGGTCACATCAGTCACAAGAACCTTCTCCATGTTGTTCATGCAAGGCTTCCAAGTCACCACGTCCGTTTGGCCCAGGATCCGCGACACAGGGATTTTGGCAATGAGTGAAGGCTTCCCCCTCTGTGGAAGCTCTTCGCTGGGTTGATGCACATTCTTTTTGGATAGGTGCTTTAGGTGTGGAGGGGATAAGTAATTTGAGGGGCATTCTTTAGTCCTGCAGGCCTGGGAGTCAGAGCCTATTTTGTGTGAGTGCAACAAGCCCCTGTCTGGGCCGTAGTGCTGCTGTGTGCTCCCACTAGCCACGGGCCTCATCTGCTTGTGGGGATAACCACCCAGCTCCTCCTGGCGCCTGTGGGCTAGTTTAATCCCCCTCATCTCAGACCCCCTCTCTTCACCACCAGACAGGCCCAGCTTGGCCAGTTTAAGTGGGCCGTATGTCGCCTGCTCCTCTGCCCTCCTCTTGGGGGGCTCTGTGGCGGCAGAAGTAGCGTTGAAGGGATTGTCCTTAAATCGCAGCTTGGGTTTGGGCCCTCTTTTCTTGGGGACAATCACAAAGCCGTCAGGGCCTGGGGGCCTCTGGAGGACTGGTTGACGGTGCTCCCGGACCGGTTCTGGGGGCCTGACCCGCACACTCTCGCCCCTGTTGATGGTGCTGGGTGGAAAGATGGTGGGGACCACGGCCCTCAGCCCCTCTCGGGCTCTGGGGGTGATGACAGGCTCTGGGGTCGGGTAGGTGACACGTATCCCCCGGACCGCTTCGCTCCGGAACTCGTATGATTTGGCTTTAGCTTGTGCCTAAACGGGGAAGGAAACCAGAGAATAACCACGTTTGAATTGGGGGAAATCTTATCAACAACAAAGATGGAAGATTGAAAGTAGGCTATTGCCAATGGCAATATGGGCAATGTTTTTCCACTGCTCCAATTTCAGTGGGTACAATGTTTTCTTTCATAAAGACAGATTTAAAATGCCAGTTGAGGATACTCTTTATTTGTCATTACAGATATATAATAAAGAGTATGCCAGCAGCTTTATAATGGCTTAATAAATCATGTGCACTTGCAATTAGCAAAACAGTGTTATAACAAAGAGGATAATTGTAACAATACATGTACACAATTATAAATTAAGACAGTAGACAAAATCTTCACTTAGCATAATATCCCCTGAAGAATTTACAGGCTACACCAGTTTCTTAGCATTTTTACATTTTCACAATAGTTACTTGTTATATATGTCTTTTCAGCTCAGTTTGAAAACAGCTTTTTTTTTTTTACAGGCCTGTGAGAGAACCTACACTCTAAATTAGCTGCTGGTTTAAGACATTTTCATAGTCGGCTCTCGGAAAAGACTGGTGCATTCGTTTGATAACATCTTCAGATTTTAAGATTTCCTTCAAAACCAGTCTCACGCAAACTTTTGGTATTAGCTATAACGATTGCTTTACTGATGATTACACGTCAAAACGTCATAACCTTTAACCGTGCCGAATAATCGATGCACGCATGAATAGATGAACCCTCGCTTTTATAAGCACATTTTATGTGCCACACGTGTAGGCCTACATTGAGTTCATTTCGAAATATAAACAATTAACCTGGCTTGTTTTATTGATCAATTTGGCTACCTGTCAATCCAAACCAATTTACCATGATTCGGTTCAATTAGGGTTAAAAAAATAGAGGTCCATTAGCACCAGCTTAACTAACTAATTTCCCTAAATACACATTCACACCTCCACAAATACACATCCAGCACTAAATATGATTTTGCCTTAATACCGGTACACAAAAGGTGATTCTCATGGGAAACCGTGACATGTGGATCCTTCAAACGTGCACATTCACGTGTCAGTGCAACAACAGCTATATATTAATTTTAGCAGATGAAGACCCTGTGGATACATAGTGGGTGGAGACTGGTATGTTTACATGCCACATGCTAGAAATCGTGTCCAACCATGCAGCCATACATTCAGTAGATTTCATTGCGTGTTGGATGGATTATTTTCAACAATGCATGCATATCAACATAGCTACCTTTAACAAGAATGTCTTCGGTTTCGGGCCTCTCTTTTTGGGCCCAAAGAGTTCCCTTTCGCGCTCCCTGAAACAGCAAGACACCCATTTTGAGTATCAAGAGAGCGAAGTGCAATAGGCGACTTGCGTGTGACGGATGCATTTTATTTTGCTGTGCTGCTAACATTGCATGCAATGAATGTACAACATGAACAGGCCCATATCCATACAATTTACCTCTCTTCGAAAGCGACGAAGAGGCGGGAGTCTAATATATTTTCCTCCGGTTCCCAAGTGCTAAATCTATGGAGAAAAATACAATTGACAGGGGTTAATTTTCCACCACATTGGGAAAGCAAGCACAGATACGGGCTAACGTTAGCTAGCTTGCTAACACTGCCAGCGTGCTGCGCTGACTTTGTCACTAGCAGATGCCACCTAGCTAGCGAACGCTACAGCTAGCAGCCAGCAACATCCATGTAGAACCAAGGTTCTCCAGCATTCAATTACACGCAACTTACTTCGGTGACCAGCCCTTCCATTTCACAAGGTATTCCATTCGACCCTGCGTGTCATCAGAAATATAAAAAAAATAACACTTCGTTAGGGAACAGCAGTGGCTTCGTCAAAATAGATTTATGCACGTTAGGAAAATGTGTTTCACATACTCTCCTTATTCGGCGTTTGATGATAGATTCGGCTGCGAAAACCCGTTCCCCAACTGCAGACAGCTCCATGGTTACTTCAATCCAGCTACCCGTTAACTAAAGCTGGGTGGTGAACGCCAGATATTTTTTCTCCCCTGTCTCGCAGAGTGAATTCCAGACAGCCCATAATACTCCTGCACAGAAAAGACGTCATCAAAGAAATCATGCGTTGCCTAGGAACCGCAGTCGGTGGAACCCGTTTAGAGAAAGCCCATTGGGTTAGCCGTTGCTGCGTGCCCGCGGTTGCTAGGTGAGTAGGAGGAGCGTCCACTTCTGAAAATTCTTGAGGGGAAAATGGTGGCTTTAGCGCGGTGGATCAATTACTCGGATTATTCGGTCTTTAAAAACATATGTCGTCAGATATTAAACGCAGAACATGTGCAGAATGAAAAGAAATGAACAATGGGAGCAACGTTCCTCAATTGTAATACGCCAAAGAGGTGAAGGAAAGCAGATTGGATGTGTGCACATTTCAGTTATCAGCTGATCTGTCATACAATATCTCAGTATTAAAGTGCTCCTAATCAATAGCTTACAGTCATGGTAAGGTAAATTGTATGAGGAGACTAGGAGACAATATAGGCCTAAAGTTAATGTCCTATGTCTAAATAGAACATAGGCTATAGATCACATTCATGTGCAATAGGTTATCCTAATTTCCAGTTCTCTTGATCCCTACAAGCAGCGTCATGGGTGTTTTAGTTTTGAATGTATTTCTCTTGCTATAAATGGTGTCAATTATAGTCTCCATTCAGTAGGCTATTCGTTTATAACTAAGCTACAGTTTCCATACACGTTTGACTTTATTCAACGAACACAGTCGAAGATGTCTAAATCTGAGGATCAGAGAACACATTGCACCTTTAGCCTAGTCATATGTATTTATCTCATTTATAGCCTTTAAAGTGTTTGAGTAGGCTATTGCCATCAAATTGTTAGGTAGGACCTCAAATAAAATGAATTAACCTGAACATAAACTTTAGACTAATCGGAAAATAATGTAATTATAGCCTACCAAAAAGTTGAGCGAAACAGAAATTGGCCTATTGTTTGAGTTAGCGTATGGAAGTAGGCCTATGTAGTCTAATAATTGAGTAGGGCTAGGCTTCATATAGAAAAACAAAAGCTTAGAATAGAGCTTGTAGGCCTATGCATGGGCCTCAATTAATCAACATATTTTCATATTTTCAACACTCAACAAGGGATATATTTAGGTCTATAATTTCCACGAATCTGTCACTTAAAACTAACCATAAAATATTGTCCTTTGCGCTCTCTAATCATTCTGTCTTGGAAAATGTGGTCGCTGACTTGAAATAGGTCCTTTAAATAATTTGCTTACTTTCATTACGACCTGCTCAAATAATTAGACACGTGTAATAAATCACGCCATCCTGTTGTTTACACATGCAGCATAAATCAGTCAGCTAGGCCTAATGCGTTTATCCACGTTACAGCAACAACTGAAGGGGTATGTGGAATATATAGGCCATATGTAAAAGAAAGAGGTTTGTCAGACCAAAATAGATAAAATAATAATAATAATATCCTTGTATTTATCATTATTGTTAATTGGATAGGCCTACATATTTATTGTAATTGTATATTTATTTAATTATTAATACTAATAATAATTATCATAATATTATAATTGTTATTATCTGTATTATCATTACGATGTCGAAATTATTTATCTAAAATAAAATTAATATGGCATTATAGCACAGATTCAAATGAACAGCATACAAAGACTTGTCGGATCAGAAACTATTGTCAAACTTTCCATTCGATTTTTTTTTTTCTCAGAGCATTAATTTGTCTATATATGATTTTGCAGTGCATTCAACTAAAGGTTAAACTCACAACACCAATTGATTGGCGGCAGGTAGCCTAGCGGTTAGAGGCGAGCAAGCAACTGGAGGGTTGCCAGTTAGAATCCCGGGTCCGGCGCGAAATGAGCTGGCAACCGGAGGGTTGCTGGTAGGCCTATGAAATCCTAGATTCCATTACCTGCTGTTGTGTCCTTTAGCAAGGCACTTAACCCCCCACAACAACAGCTCCCCGGGCGCACAGTGTGGCAGTCCCTTGCACCTCTACACAAAACCTGAAGGCCTATATGAAGGGTGTGGGTTAAAAGCAGAAGTCACATTTCGGTTGGACCTTGTCTGCAATTGACCGATAAACTGTTTTTCTTAATCTGACAGCTATTTGGCTGATCGTACATCTACAAATCATTCGCAAATATATTTAATTGAGGACTAACAATAAGATATCCATATCCTCTTGAAACTTCATATTAATTCAGACCACATCGCCAAGTTCCCTTAAAGAAAACAAACTACAAAAGTTCAGATTGATTTTCCAAAACGTTTATAGGCCTACATTATGAACTAAATTACACGAACAAAAAGGCATTAATTGAACACAAACATCCTTCCATTTAAGAATATAGGCTTATATGAATGATGATTTTCTAATTAGGTTTATCTATGCCTATTCATATAAATAAAACTATATCAGATAGGCTAATCAATCGGATAATATTGCTGTTAAGGCCAACACATGAGTTGAGATGGACGGACAACTATTTGACAAAAAGTATAAGGATTAAAATATATCTCAGATCTCGGCCTTTATTAGGGTCAAAGTTTATTTGCACATGTGAGGAGCGACAACGTTTTCTACAATTTCGGTATTGGCATTGTCTCATTTCAATACGTTTGCGTTGTCAAAGCTTGCAAAGATCGCGAAAGCCTTCATCTTATACTTCTAGAATGTAGGCTTTTACTCTCTGGGATCATTTGGCCCTCGTGATCAACTAGTTTAGGAGAAAACTCATATAGGCCTAGTATAACATTGTTTCCCTGATAGACCCAGCCATAATCTATTTCAAATAATCTGATCTTGACTAATAAACAATACTTAAATACCCTTTTCCGATTGCTCGACAGGACGGGAAAGAAGAGGTAGGCCTAACGTATAATTGAACAACCTAACTGAGATAGCCTAATGGTTGTTTCAGTGTAGCAGTCAATTTTAATTTATAGCGGACCACCCTAAAGCTCAGAGACATTCAGGTCCATACAGCCTGTAACACAAAGCAAATCTCAACCGCTGACTGCATGCCTAAACCACGAAACAGACTCCTCATTTCTCAATTAGACGCCCATTGGTCAATCTTGATCCATTGGAAACGACAATAGGCTAATGGCAATATTGCGCTGACAGGCTGCAATGGATAAGCTGCAATGGATATGTTTGAAACAAAGGACCCCTCTCTTTGCCAATCAATGCATGTTATTGCATTGTTTGTTATGATGTCAATTAAGCCCATGCCGGCACCCATGCAAAAACATCAACATCTAGTCAATTACAAGCAATTTTCTAATGTAAATGCTCTCAAAATCCCTGTTGAGATAGAAGCAGTAATAGGACAAAGAATACATGCAGAACACAGGCTAGATGGGCTATTGAACCGTCCCTCATGTTATTATTCGTCATATGCATTTACATTAGGTTTTCATTTTGTCTCTTGTATTTTTCCACAGGCAAACATGATGCCAGTAATGAATTTTGTGCGTCGCTTTACGGGAGGAAGACGGGGTGCGGGACTCCTTTTATGGGGTAAGTATTGGTCTCCGCGCGACTGCAGTGGTTGCAGCCATATATGGGTGCATGGTCGACCTGTTAGAAGATTATTGGTTCGCTCGTATCTGGGCAACCGCCATTACCCAGCGCTCAGCAAAGCAACAAAAAATAACGAACATCATGCAAAGGCGAGGACATCACGCACAAGGGGAAGAACGAATCTTAATTTCTCCTCTCCTATGCAGACACGCGAACACATAATTGCCAAACGCGCGCACGCACGCACCCACGCTCTCTCTCTGTCTCTCTCTCTGTCTGACTCTCTCTCTCTCTCTCTCTCTCTCTCTCTCTCTCTCTCTCTCTCTCTCTCTCTCTCTCTCTCTCTCTCTCTCTCACACACACACACACACACACGCATTTCAAGTCTTCTGCGCTTTTAAACTATTTTTGTGAGATTTGCATAACAGCACAACTTCTTGGGGCTAGTTGTCTAAAAGCTTGGCCAACAGATGTCACATTTTGCATCGGACATAATTAAAACGTCACCTTTATTGTCCTCCAGTTGGTCATTAAAAGACGTCACATCTATAACCAAGACCTTCAAGCTATTTTCATTAGGCCTTTAACCGAGATCACATTGCCGTCCACACAATTGTGCCAACACAAAAGTTCAAGGTTACACGTTTTGCTGATAAGGAGGAGGGATGTGGACTGTGTGCGCAGAGGGAGAGAAAGAGGCATAGGCAACTTCTGTTTGTTTCGATAGAGCTTAATTGTATAAATTACAGGGCCAGCCAAGGTATCTGTGAAAAGAAACAATGGTACAAAATGTCACTGAGTTTCATTTGATTTACAAACAAATTAAATCCACAAGACCCAGCGCGTTACCATAGACTAGCATATTCATAATGTCACTCCTTTCCAAACATAATTTAGAACAATATAATTCCTATAGGAACAATTCACAGAGAATGGAATGTAAGTAACATTGGTTGCGAAAAAAGTCATCTGAGATGACTGAAATAGACTGCCAAAAGTGATCACCGCTCTCGCGGATAGGGAGTTGGATTAGAAATATATCTATATCTCTATGGTTGGAGGCAACGAGAACATACTTCACCTGATAATGTAATATGATAAAGCAAACGTTCATAGTTTTGTTATATTGCCACATAGCCAACACTTGACAAAATGGGTTGGGTTTTTTCCGTTGGCAGGATGGTAACATTTTTTACTTTATGGTCTCCATACAGTTAGGCTACAGATATTAACCTCATAACATTAAGATATCTCATGTATTTAATTGACATCCGTTTCGGTGTTGTCACATGCGCCCATTTTAAAACCTCGATAAAAAAACAACAATCTGGATAGACTAAAAGAGACAGCCATTTTCTCTCTCGTTCTCTGCGCGTTAAGGTGTCGAAAGCAGTTTTTGTTTTATTCGGGGGCTCCGCGGCAATGGAATGAAGTAAAATGGTCGGGGGTAAAGGCTTCTGCACTGCAGTTGTGGTTTATCAAGGCGATGGGTTTTTGCGACACATCATCCCTGAAGTTTCGCAATGAGGCGTAGGGGCTAAGGGCAACTTTTGCTCGCGACTGTGCATCTGCGACGACTCTATTTACAGTCAGTCCGCCATGTTGATGATAATTTAACTTGAATTCTTCACACTCTTTACACTGTCCCTAGTTGCGTTTGTAAATCTGCTATATCAATAAAACTGCATGACAAATAGGGGAAGACAGATGATAAATCGGCCACAGGATGACCTCATTTGTCATATTTTCCCACATAAATTAGCTTAGCATTGTGGCAAATGCAGGGCATAGCCTATATAGGCTACCATATAAGCTAAAATGTCAACATTTGTTTGCCAACACTGTCAAATAAGTAGGGTACACAGAAACATTGGCTTTATAGACAAAGAATTCATTTGAATCATGCATGAACAAACAACCAGGAAATACACAGCAACAGCCGATGGATTTATGAATTAGAAAACTTTCAGTGCCATTGTAAAATATCAAACACATATCATCCCTCCGATCCAGTATGGGAAATGTTATAATAATAAATAGATCAATCTGCAATTTAGCAAATGTGTGTGTGTGTGTGTGTGTGTGTGTGTGTGTGTGTATGTGTGTGCGCGTGTGTGCAGGTTAGAGAGAGGACATGCTTTACTTCAAAACAAATTGGACCAAAAAGTATACGTTTTCCTTTCCGGGAGAAATTAATGTCAAAGGTGCATGCGAAAAAAATTGCAGCAATCTCTGCGGAAAAATGATTACAAAACATGCCATACAAACCCGGTTTTGCAGGTCACTTTGTAACTAGATACCCTGCTTTTTACAATTTGTTACCACATTGTCCATATAACATCAAAAGGTTTCAAAATCATTTATGAGAATGGATTGGCGGGGGGAGAAGAGTTGGCACGAGGAGGCAGATCAAGTTGGTTAGTTGAAGACCGAGATATTGGCAATTGTATTACTGTTTCGCCCTATTCATTCCCATTATTGTGGGCAACGACTGATTTATGAAAATTGTTTTTTTTCAGGGTCATATAGCCTTCTTAGGCCTACATCTGATCAGCTAAACGTCACCCCCACTTACAAGGTGTAAGCTATTTGAGCGTAGCCTATATATTTAATTGTTAAGGTTAAATTAATTTATGAGGAATTATAGGAGGAGTATCCATTTATTCCTTCAATAGAAATGATTCAATGACGCACCGTGGTAAATCATCTCGATGGAAATCGGCCTGCAGCCTATAATTATGTAGCAATTTTAATGTTTCAATAATGCCATCCATTGAATGTTTTTTAAAATGTTATTCTTGTGCCAACTTTTGCAAGTAGGCTACAAGCCCGTGGAGCCACCTGATTGCAACAAAACTAATGAATATTGCTTGCATATTAGCCTACATAGGCGACAAAGGCCTCATTGGCCTTACTTGTGTTGATAAATAGGCTTTCTTGCTTCAGCTGCATATAGACAAACAGTTTTGTTGGACAGCTTCATACACGTTGTGAATTAAACTATATTTCTTCCAAGGTGGATTTCATAGGCCTAGGCTAGAAACTCAGTAATTTACTCACATGTGAACAACAACCATGGATTATGGGTTTGTATCCTGGAATAAGGTAGCTGACTAAACTCAACTCCATTGTGAAGGAAGTCTCTGATGAACTCCACCAACAGAGTTGAGTAGAGACCAGGCTTTGTGGAATTCAGCTCTGACTACTTCCATTTGCCCAAGGTAAATACAACATTTTTGCAAATTTATAAAACGCTTACCTTGTCCCTATGTTTGTCATTTGTAGTTGCATGCCTTTTTTTGTTTGCTGAAATCCATACTTTTTTAATAAACATCAATCATGTACAACCACAGACTTTTTGCTCATTGCTGTTTCTCTAAGATGGGAACTCAATTGTGCCAATTGAATCCCAACAAGGAAAGAGTCAGGGGTTGTATTTGATTCATGTTTTATTAAAAAGTATTGATTTCAGAAAACAAAGAAAGGCATGCAACTACAGGTGACAAAAATAGGTACAAGGTAAGCGTTTCATAATTAAAGAATGTTGAAGTATTGAGCTTGGGTGAATAGGTGGAGTTGGTGGAGTTGATCAGAAACAACCTTCACCATAGAGTTGAGTTTAGTCAGCTTGGAATAAGGAATTAGATAAGATACTGTCCTTCAACATTTACTGTATATACACTACTGTTCAAAAGTTTGAGGTCACTTAGAAACGTCCTTGTTTTTAAAAGAAAAAAAGCAATTTTTTTGTCCATTAATATAACATCAAATTGATCAGAAATACAGTGTAGACATTGTTAATGTTGTAAATGACTATTGTAGCTGGAAACGGCAGATTTTTTATGGAATATCTACATAGGCGTACAGAGGCCCATTATCAGCAGCCATCACTCCTGTGTTCCAATGGCCAAGTTTATCATTTTAAAAGGGTAATTGATCATTAGAAAACCCTTTTGCAATTATGTTAGCACAGCTGAAAACTGTTGTCCTGATTAAAGAAGCAATAAAACTGGCCTTCTTTAGACTAGTTGAGTATCAGCATTTGTGGGTTCGATTACAGGCTCAAAATGGCTAGAAACAAATATTTTTTTGTGAAACTCATCAGTCTATTCTTGTTCTGAGAAATGAAGGCTATTCCATGCGAGAAATTTGCAAGACTCTGAAGATCTCGTACAATGCTGTGTACTACTCCCCTTCACAGAACAGTGGCAAACTGGCTCTAACCAGAACAGAAAGAGGAGTGGGAGGTGCACAACTGAGCAAGAGGACAAGAACATTAGAGTGTCTAGTTTGAGAAACAGACACCTCACAAGTCCTCAACTGGCAGCTTCATTAAATAGTACCCGCAAAACATCAGTCTCAACGTCAACAGTGAAGTGAAGAGGCGAGTCCGGGATGCTGGCCTTCTAGGCAGATTTGCAAAGATTTGCAAAGAAAAAGCCATATCTCAGACTGGCCAATAAAAACATCACACAATCATGCGTACAATAGTCATTTACTTCTTCATTTCAAAGATGATTGTACAAAAAAATACAAAAGAATGTTTGGTTTAATCTTTGTATTATCTTTTACCAGATCTATTGTGTTATATTCTACTACATTCCTTTCACATTTCCATAAACTTCAAAGTGTTTCCTTTCAAATGGTACCAAAAAGATGCATATCCTTGCTTCAGGGCCTGAGCTACAGGCAGTTAGATTTGGGTATGTCATTTTAGGCGAAAATTGAAAAACATGAGCTAATCCTTAAGAGGTTCAATGTCTACACTGTATTTCTGATAAATTCAATGTTATTTTAATGGATCAAAAATGTTTCTAAGTGACCCCAAACTTTTGAACGCCAGTGTATATATTTTAAACTGACCATGGATGAGATGTCATCTGAAACTAGGAGGGCTTATTGTAAAAGAGCATGCAGTTAGGTTACTGTGATTGTCCTTAGGCCTATATGCATTTGCCCCAACGCCTTTGACACAACTTAAAGCACTATTGTATAATGAGTGTGACCAACACATATGTCTACAGTTCTCTAGCCACTGCTAACCTTTGTGCATCAAGAAAGAATCTAAATTCAGCAGGCAGGGCCGGCCCTAGGCATAAGCGACACCCCCCAAACCTCCCCAATTTTTTGTTTGTTTGGTGAATTAGTCTAACCATGTATCTAAACTTGTAGTAACCATGGTTGAAATACTGACCAGGCACGCAGGGCACGTGCCCAGGGGACCTGACCTCCAAATACTACTTGAGTAAAAGTCTAAAAGTATTTAGTTTGAAACATACTTAAGTATCAAAAGTAAATGCAATTGCTAAAATATACTTAAGTGTCAAAAGTAGAAGTATGAATAATTTCATATTCATTATATTAAGCAAACGAGACGGCATCATTTTCTTGATAATTTTTATTTACGGATAGCCAGGGCCACGCTCCAAACGAAGCACGTATTTAGTGAGTTCGTCAGATCAGAAGCAGTAGCAGGGATGTTCTCTAGATAAGTGTATGAATTTGACGATTTTCCTGTCCTGCTATGCATTCAAAATGTAACAAGTACTTTTGGGTGTCCTGGAAAATGTATGAAGTAAAAAGTATATAATTTTCTTTATGAATGTATGAAGTAAAAGTAAAAGTTGTCCAAAATATAAATAGTCAAGTAAAGTACAGATACCCCAAAAAAGTACTTAAGTAGTACTTTCAAATATTTTTACTTAAGTACTTTAAACCACTGGTTAGTCACTCTCACTCATCATATTACATTGGAATAAGGCCACTAAAATGTTTTGCCCGCAAGGTGGGGGGCCCAATAAAATCTTGCTTAGGGCCCCCAAATGGCTAGGGCCAGCCCTGCAGCAGGCCAGGAAGCGAGGTTAGTACTGCATCTATTTTAACCTCCAGTGCAAGAAGCAAGTCATGCGGTTTCTACAAGATTGTGTTGCAAGACCGCAGTTCATCGTCTTTTGCTCAGTTCACCCTCGAAACAATGTTGATCTGTATCATCCTAACATCTGAACATGCATAGTCACATAGCCCATAAAGAAGAGATTCGGCCCATAACTTTCTTACAATTTTATTATTGCAAAACATATCAGAAGAAGCCTTTTCAGTTTAGTCTGCTCACATAAACAACAAAGCCCCTCTTAAAGCAGTTACAATGCATATTTGAAGAGCCAAGTGCTGAAAGGGGTTTCAAACAGAACATTGAAAAGGTCCCATGAATGAATGTTTTTTGATGATACCAGTATAGGCTACAGACTAGCTTAGGATACCATATATCATGCCCTTGAAATGAAAACACTGAATGCTATTGAAACATTAACAGTGTTATAAAACTGTTATAGGCTCAAGTTAACAGTGTTATAAGCCCACAAAATACAATAGGCCTATCAAACTCATGAGCATCAGATTGTAGGCTATGAGAACATTGTTCATAATTACTTCTGTACTTCTAGTCATAACGGAGAATGAAGAAAACAGTGTGAATTAAAGAGTAGCCTAACATTTCCTTAAATGCATTGAACATTAAAGACTACCTGTGTTAACTGTAATGTTGATTTAATCACCCATAGTTTACATTCTGAATATGACATGTAGGTGAATGCATCATTACTTCAACAAAATGTCAGGGATCAATATGATAGTTGACGTGCAAGACCTTCTAAAGAGATTGTTAGTTGGCCTACAAGACCTTCTAAAGTTAATACTATATAGATAATTTCCAACGTCCCTTCATGTTTCACGTTAATGGTGAATTGCTACAATAAATAGGATAAATTATAAACATAACATTGTTTTAAAATGAATAATATCCATGTTATGGGTCTTGAAGAAAGAACTAGGCCAATGGGACTTGAATTGATATCTAAAATGCCACATTGTTACAGCGGTACAGGGAATGAATGATATTAGTGGGTATTTCACATATTTACAATAATTGAAACCAGTAATATCTATCTTCCTAAAACGTTACCCTCAGATAAGAGGCTAAGGCCATCTCCTTCACAGCAGCCATTCACCCCCCTCAGCCAGCCTACAACAGTGCAAAGTACATGTTAACTCCAAGGTCCTTCATTGACTTGTGCAGTTTGACCCGGGAGGCATTGTTTGTTTGGCTCTCCCTGTCGTCTCACATGGCAATGATCTGTCCAAGCAACGGACTTCTATCTTCCTTGTTTGAATCTGTCCATCTTGCAAACACACACACACATACAGTACCAGTCAAATGTTTGGACACCTACTTATTCCTGGGTTCTTCTTTATTTTGGCTAGTTTCTACATTGTAGAATAATAGTGAAGTCATCAAAACTATGAAATAACACATATGGAATAATGTAGTAACCAAAAAAGTGTTAAACAAATCAAAATATATTTTATATTTGAGATTCTTCAGAGTAGCCACCATTTGTGTTGACGACAGCTCTGCACACTCTTGGCATTCTCTTAACATGCTTCATGAGGTAGTCACCTGGAATGCATTTCAATTAACAGGTGTGCCTTGTTAAAAGTTAATTTGTGGAACTTCTTTCCTTCTTAATGCGTTTGAGCCAATCAATTGTGTTGTGGCAAGGTAGGGTTGGTATACAGAAGATAGCCCTATTTGGTAAAAGACCACGTCGATATTATGGCAAGAATAGCTCAAATAAGCAAAGAGAAACGACAGTCCATCATTACTTTAAGACATGGAGGTAGGTCAATGCAGACATTTTGACATTTCTTCAAGTGCAGTCGCAAAAACCATCAAGCGCTATGATGAAACTGTCTCTCATGAGGACCGTCACAGGAAAGGAAGACCCAGAGTTACCTCTGCTGTAGAGGATAGGTTCATTAGAGTTACCAGCTTCAGAAATTGCAGCCCAAATAAATGCTTCACAAAGTTCAAGTAACAGACACATCTCAACATCAAACTGTTCAGAGGAGACTGTGTGAATCAGGCCTTCATGGTCAAATTGCTGCAAAGAAACCACTACTAAAGGACACCCATAAGAAGAGACTTGCTTGGACCAAGAAACACAAGCAATGGACATTAGACCGGTGTAAATCTGTCCTTTGGTCTGATGAGTCCAAATTTGAGATTTTTTGTTCCAACCGCCGTGTCTTTGTGAGATGCAGAGTAGGTGAACAGATGATCTCCGCATGTGTGGTTCCCACCGTGAAGCATGGAGGAGGAGGGGTGCTTTGCTGGTGACACCGTCAGTGATTTATTTAGAATTCAAGGCACACTTAACCAGTATGGGTACCACAGCATTCTGTAGCGATACGCCATCCCATCTGGTTTGCGCTTAGTGGGACTATCATTTGTTTTTCAACAGGACAATAACCCCAAAACCGGGCTCCAGGCTGTGTAAGGGCTATTTGACCAAAAAGGAGAGTGATGGAGTGCTGCATCAGATGACCTGGCCTCCACAATCACCAGACCTCAACCCAATTGAGATGGGTTGGGATGAGTTGGACCCCAGAGTGGAAGAAAAGCTCAGCATATGTGGGAACTCCTTCAAGACTGTTGGAAAATCATTCCTCATGAAGCTGGTTGAGAGAATGCCATGAGTGTGCAAAGCTGTCATCAAGTCAAAGGGTGGCTACTTTGAAAAATCTAAAATCTACAACACTTTTTTTGGTTGCTACATGATTCCATATGTGCTATTTCATAGTGTTGATGTCTTCAATAATACTCTACAATGTAGAAAATAGTAAAACATAAAGAAAAACCCTTGAATGAGTAGTTGTGTCCAACCTTTTGATTGGTACTGTACATGCGCACACACGGCCCATTATTTTGCAACCTCACTACACATGTACGCACAGACACACACACGTATTCACTTGCGTGCACACACACCACACACAGGCAAATAAGCTGAAAGAGGGCATCATTTACCAATACTTAATATATAGACTTTTTCTTTCTCAATATATAGACCTTAAACAAAGACTGTAAAGCAAAACAGATATAAAGTCTTTATAAAAAGTAAATAACTATTTACAAGAGTAAGTGCTTTTTCACTGAGCCCTGATACCATTTGTCAAAATAGCATGTACTAAAGTAGTTTGTAACTCAATTAGAAGCTTACATCATCAAGTATGACAAAAACTCGGGGTCTCATTTAGAGAATGATAGCCAAAGCTACATACATACAAATTATAGAAGGGTTAGGAACCCGAAACAAAATGAATCTCAACCCCACTAAATGCAAACTGTAAGGGCTCTTATTTACATTAAAACATCTGAAAATACCAATATGTTCCAACACACATTTGTACATATTCACACAGTGGCTGTTAATCCCTCGTCCTCAGATCATATTTTTCAGCTTCGTTACACCGTAACGTATTCCTTAAATGTCACCGTGAGACAGTTTGTTGTAATATCCGTGATGACTATATTCCCAAGGAAAGGCTTGAATGAAGGAAAAGGCTCCTCCTCCACAGTATGTTCTGTTGTGATAGCCAATGGCGGTTTTGTCTGTTCTGCAGTCTTCTCCTCCTCAGCAGAAGGAGCCACCTGTGTCTCTGTGGGAACTGGAGCCTCCCGTCTGGACCTCACACAGCTGAGGTCCATGGGCTCGTCCTGGTTAGACTCCAGGAAGTCATAGTCCTGGTGGCCATTGTGACTATGGTGGCCATTTTGGTCCATGGAGTTGCTCTGAGGCGGTGAGGACACAGTGCAGGGTGCACTGATACTCCGGGAGTTTAGAAACTGTTTACAGCCACCCCGGTCCTCGCCCTTGTCTGCCTCCGAAAGATGACGTTTGAGGGCTGGAGATGAGCCGTTTCCTGGCTGAGTCCTTCTATGAACCCCCATCTCAAAGGGCCAAGGGGCAAGGTTAGGTTTGGTGGTCAGCTGCAGGGGCTGCTCTGTCGCACTAAGCTCCATGTTGGGTGAGTCGACCTTCTCAGCAGGACACTTAAATACGTTAGATCCTGAGTTTGGGACTTGTAACTTAACGTCTTTGTTGCAGTCTTTCATGAATCCGTTGGTGAGACCCAGTTTCTGGACGAGCCTCATCTTTTCAAGTTGATTTTCTGCAGCATCATCATCATTGTCCGGCTGTAGTTCGTCAAGGGTTTCCACATCTCCGTTTTTAATCCTTGCCGCCTGCATGCCGTTCTCCATGTACTTGCTCATGACAATAACGATGCGTCCGTTCTTGTTTTTGTTCTTGACAATCTTCAGCTTGCTGTCGCTGACATCGTTGGCCTTCAACATCGGTGCGTCCTCTTTGGCCGTGGCCTTGCTCTGCTCCGAATTGCCACTGTGGTCGTTGAGGTGAGCCGGAAGCTTCTTTAGCTCCATGGTGATATCCTTGACTTTGCTCAGGCAGCCAGAGTCCTTGTCCCGGACCCACTTCTGCTGCAGCGCAGGAGGCAGGTTCCAGCTGTGGTTGGTGGGCAGTTCCGGAGCTTTGGTGGCCTCCCTGGGCTTCATGCACTGGGTGCTGTCGTACATCTTGGGGTCAGGCTGGTAGTGGTGATGTTTCTTGCTGTTGAGCTGGTAGTAGAGCTTCTTCTTTCCGTTGGCCTGCTGCTCGGCTTCCCTCTCTTTGGCCAGCAGAGGCTGGTACTGGTGGTGCTTCTTGCTGTTCAACTGGTACTGCTGGGTCTGCGAGCGCAGTGTCTGGATGGGGTCCACTTTCTGCCGGTTGTCCTCATCCACGGTGGTCTCCTGAAGGCCTGAGAGGACGCTGGATCTCCGGGCAAAGGACGGGACCTGAGAAAAACACAGCTGTTTGTTAACTGATAGAGCGGACTTGTTGACATCCCCATCTGACTGACTTTCTCTCTGCGACGAAGGTTAGAAAAATGCTATCATCAAATGGTGTCCTCTAGATGACCTTTGAGTGAGTCCTGAGCCCTAAACTTGTGATTAGTTCTAAACTTGTGTTTAGTTCTGTGAGGGCCTTTCATACATATTTTGTCAGCCCTCCCACCCTCCTGGCCATCAGAGTTACATTTCAGTGTGGCTCCTCGAGCCGCTGTGACCTCAGCTCTGAGGAATGCCATAGACTGCTTTGTGCCCCATCACTGACTTCCTCCTATGTGTTACCACGAACACCGTCCTGAGAGGAACAAACACTACCTAGAGGGCGTTCCTTTTGCTCTTTCGAATTTGTGATTGATGTCTAGATGTACTTTTCAGTCACTGCTTTAAGATTGAATACATTTTGGAGACCTAATCTACCTAGTCTATCCCCTAACCTATCAACAGCTTGTGCCCCTAATCTATATGACAGTAATTCAGAGTTTAACACCCATTCTGTAGTCTTATAAAGGACTTAGAATTCTTCTAAAGCCCATCTCAATTAAAGAATGTGTTGGTGTTAGTGCTGGATGGCAAAAATTTACTCAAAATCTCTTATATAATTACATTAATAGTAACATGTATTTGTTCAAATGTATAGTAATCAAGGAGTTAATTGTCCCCTCCAAAATATGTGAAGACTCACCTGGCCGATCAGGTGCTTTGGCTTTGGCCCTCTTTTGCGATATCCCATAAGCTGCTCATATCTCTCCCTGTGAAAGACAGAAAACACCACCATGTCACTCAAACCATCCACAATAATACATTATTTAGTAGTTAACAACATAATGTAACAGAGTTAGGCAGATGGGGGGGGGATATTTAATTGATACCCCCCCTGTAATTGAAACTGTATTTAGGTCAGAATACAGTACTTTAACTACAAACGGGGGACTACACACAATACACACAATAAAGTACTTTCATTGCTAATGCAATGACGATGTACTAACAATAATGAAATACAGTAATGCAATGCAGTAATTTATGGGAAAATCACATGCACCATTTAATCCTAATTGGTGACATGACATCAGTGGAATACTCCTCAGTCATATCCCCATGTTTACTACTAGATCCTCTAACTGAACATGAATTACAAATATCATACTTTATGTAGTATAGCGTCTACAGGCATATATCCTTATTACTTGTTTACCAAGCGTTTCTGCATATCAAAGTCCTTCTCATGTCAAATAATGTATGGTTTAGGCCTGACTAAATCTGCATTACTCCAAAATAATTTCCACATGGAATTAATAGTTTTCTAGTTCAACATTCAATCCATATAGGATGGAATAGATTCAGGGCCTGAATTATCTACACATCTATAGACAATGTAACTGGTGGATAGGGTAATTGTCCTATAGCCCACTGTTTTCCATGCTTTCTCAAGAGCAGTAATTCAATACCCAATGAGTATTGATGTCAACCGCCCCTAAACCCCCACCCCCTTCATCCTTGCGCACATCTAATTACCGTGGCGACACAGTATATTTTCATAGCCTGGTACTCTGCCCGGTGAGGCCCCCTGGAGAGTCACGTAATTAGCTACAATAAAAACTCCCCCGTTTAAAGAGAGATAATGGCGAAAACACTCTCCGTCAACATTTTCCTTACTGAGTGACCTGTCTCTTGTAAAATCTGGTGTGCGCACACGGCGAGAGAGAATGACAGCAAACCCGACGACAGGCCGAGTCACTGCAAGGTTTTTGCGCCATAGTGCAGTTGTAGTTGTGTGTTCACAACGCGAGGTTTAGCAATTACCGGTTAACAGTAATGCCTGTCCAGCAAACAAGTCATCTTGAAAAGGCACAACGGTGTTTTCAAGCGGATGCTTCTACGGTTGTTACATGGATATCGCCTATTATTAGAAGCTTAGGGCGCTTTTTGTCTATCTAATGTTGTTCTCAGTGCCTTCCTCATCCAATACATGGTGAGATGAAGCAGGGATGGGGACAAGACAAGGCATGCAGTCAAGGAATATTTGTCCCTGGTGTCCGCATTAGCATATAGCCTGTGAAAGATGATAGCCTATTGTGGTATGGACAAACTAAAATCAATCTATTATTATAGGCCTAAGAATATCACATAGGGACAATTCAATGTCCAATAGGGTCGACCACGAAAATGTTTTCAATCCGATTTGTGTGGTCACTGTGTAGGCCTACTGAGATAAAAAAAAAGGTTTGACATTGCCATAGGATTAGGCCACATTTTACGCACACCACGGGATAGAAGTGGTGCGCTATGCGCGCACACGCACAGACAAACGCAGAGCAGCGCCCCGCACCCCAATTGACTACACAAGGTCGGCACGTCAAATCGAGTCTGTCAAACTCACCTGTTCTGGAAAGCGTCAAGCAGTCGCGGGTCTAGAATGTTTTCTTCTGGTTCCCACGTGTTATATCTATTAAGACAGAAAGTAGGAGAGAGAGAGAGAGAGAGAGAGAGAGAGAGAGAGAGAGAGAGAGAGCGGGAGAGAGAGAGAGAGAGAGAGAGAGAGAGAGAGAGAGAGAGAGAGAGAGAGAGAGAGAGAGAGAGAGAGAGAGAGAGAGAGAGAGAGAGAGAGAGAGAGAGAGAGAGAGAGAGAGAGAGAGAGAGAGAGAGAGAGAGAGAGAGAGAGAGAGAGAGAGAGAGAGAGAGAGAGAGAGAGAGAGAGAGAGAGAGAGAGAGAGAGAGAGAGAGAGAGAGAGAGAGAGAGAGAGAGAGAGAGAGAGAGAGAGAGAGAGAGAGAGAGAGAGAGAGAGAGAGAGAGAGAGAGAGAGAGAGAGAGAGAGAGAGAGAGACAGAGCGGGAGAGAGAGAGAGAGAGAGAGAGAGAGAGAGAGAGAGAGAGAGAGAGAGAGAGAGAGAGAGAGAGAGAGAGCGGGAGAGAGAGAGAGAGAGAGAGAGATACATTATTATCAACAGAGGGTGCCTTCTATCAACCCAACTACAACCATATATCAAATGTGGCCGTCATCTGCTTGGTTGCTGACAGAATCCGTTGTAATGTAGCTAGGCAACTTCTGTAATCAGGTTAGCTGTTAACAGTTAGCAGACAGTCTTGACCAAATAGGCCTATATCAAAACATAAACATTATGCATATTATTGATGAATGTGTAATAAAGTAAGAGCAAAGTGTAGCCTCTACTCTGTAAATAGGTCATTATAAAGTGTTAATAATTGCTAGGAAGTATACTTCACAAAGTCAACACAAGCAAAACGGTAACTCTATGGGAATCATGAGGGTGATTAGGGTACCGTGGGGTAACAAGCCCCCGGGGTACCTGTCCCCCTTCCCCCATATATATATTCAAATTTCATTGAGTTACAGTCATTTTCTTTATGGATGATTTGGACATGATTTGGTGTAAAAAATAAAAAGAGGAACCCTCACATCAAAATTGCATCATAGTGAGGATATTAATAGTGAGATGTGCAATGCCATTTTGTTTCAAAATTAGGTGTAATTTAATTTAAATAAGATACCTAGATTTTTGCTTTTAAGAGTTCATTACTAGAAAATGTTCTTGGGGGAGGGTTAGTTACCCCACGTTACCTTTATATTCGCTCAACACATTAATTAGTGATGGCATCCTAAGCGCCATCGATCGAATCAAACATTCGCTTCAACGCGCGTAAAGACGCACGCGCCACACACACACACACACACACACACACACACACACACACACACAAACATGAAAACTTGAAATATTAATTTGCATTACTAAGGTAGTACTAAAGTAGGCTATAGTATTTTAAAAGAAAACTTACTTTGGAGACCATCCTCGCCACTTGACTAGGTATTCCATCCTCCCCTATACGGAGATGAGAGAACATATTGGTTAATTTGATTATAAGCGGTTCTTTGACATTATAGTCTATCTGCAAAAACACAACAACAACGTCATTTACTTCCATCAATTACGCAATATGTTGCATAGAGATACCAAATAACCCTGTTTGTGGATATTGAGCAATCATATATTTCACGTGTTTTCAAACCTTTCGATTCCGCTTCTTCTCGATGCTCTCCACCGCAAAGACGTGTTCTCCCGCGGCGGGTAGCTCCATTTTCGATGCAAGGGGAAGGTTTCTCTTCCAGTGGCTGTAGAAAATGTCACCCTGCCAGCTTTTGTGCTGTTATTCCGTCGTTCAAATTGATACGCGAGATTTCCCTTCACTCCGATCTTCCTTCTCTTTCCCTCTCACTCTAGTCGGAATTCGTTGGCAGTGGCAGTGCGATACGTTTTGCTTTGCACACGAGAAGGGGTTGCAGAAAACAGTTAATGCAAAGAGCCATTGATGTGACGTCAGGAGGAGGAGGCGCTTTTGGGGGCTGGGGCAGATCCATGCTTTGAGCCCATGGATGTGTAAGGTGAAATGGAACTGCAAAGACGGTGCTATGAAAAGTCTAATAATGTGTTATGATATGTCAAATTGGGAATTGTTACGGAATATTTGCCTTTTACGCATGTCATGCAAATCATGAAAAATGAAATCACGGCAGCCATTGCCTATGCTCCATGCCCATTTCCTTCCATCTATTTTAATTAATGTAGACTATTCTTAATGTATTCATTAACGTTTTCACAATTGTTACAAGTGTATGCTGGATATTTCTAAAGGACACAGCCCTGGTTTCCTTAGAGGCTGAGACCGATTGATAAGTGAAGGGAATGTCATTGTGTGAGTGACTCATCATAAATTGGCCTACTGAAATGCAACTTTGGGGTCCCACTCCAAAATAAATATATGTAACAGTTCATTGTGGATCTGGTAGGCCCTATGTAGCCCATAACTGAATGATACAGATCAATAAATGGTACCTTGAGCATTTAACCCCGATAGAAAAACAAACATTATGCACATTGAAACATTATGTGCAGCTACTTAAGCTATAGAAGATCGTATTAATCACTCCCCTATCTAATTTACACATGACACTAATAATAACCATCTATAACCCTCATATGATTGGGATAACTGTAATATGAGTTTCCCATGTCATTTATGATCGTTTTCCAAAGACTTCACACAGGGATCTTTGAAAGAAAATCCATAAACGTGAGCTTTCCTATTCGCCTTAGTGACTTGGCTACCATACCCAATGGATGAGCAAGGATGCGTCGTGCTGGTAGGCAATTTCCATAAATATCTACCCTTTCCATCCATATTATCTGTCCTTCTTAATACAAGGTCATATGTAAAGCCATTTCCGAGCGCCAGTGTACGGGGCATGTAGTGAATTTTCTCTGCACATCAAAGGCCCGTGGTTGTGTCAGAGATATGTAGGTCACATCAGCTGGTCTTTAACCCCGTTGGCATTTCTTCCACCGCGTTTATTTCTGCCATCCGACTCTGACGGGCACCAGCCGCTGCGTTATCACTTGGTCGAGAGACGCACGGGCCTACGTCTGGCACATAGAAAAGCCAACAAAATGTGTGTTTGCTTTTTTCGCACCTTACAACAGCACAGTTATTGCCGCGGGTGGTGGTTCGTGTGTGTCTTATGCCCGCTGTCTCTTTGAAACATGAAAAAAGGTTGGACATGTTGACAAGTCCGCTATAGTCGCCGCACACGCACGGTTGTACACACACACACACACACACACACACACACACACACACACACACACACACACACACACACACACACACACACACACACGCGTTCACACACACACACAAACACACACACGCATACACACTTACACACACACGCACGTAGATTTGGCTTATCAAATGATCTGTTATATTGTATAAGCCTTACACATTGTAAAACTATTGGTATTTGTCTATATTGTTATTTATTTCGTTATGTGTTTTCGGTATAAAGGCGCAAGCGTCGAGTATCATTTTAAACGTAAATATAATTCAGCAACGCAAAGGGTTAAAGGACAACAGTTCATACAGGCGGCAATGTTCAGCCTATTGCAGACAGGCACGACTTCCTTTCCTTATAAGGCAATGAGCTCAAAACGCCAGATAAATATCAAATGAACGAGTTGAACGACCAGATTCACCAGTGTATTTGCGCTCAAAATCACTCCCATACTCACGCTGGCTATCAAACACATTCATTCATTTTCAGTAGGTTCAAAGGAAAGACCACGAAGCTTTCTCATTGTGGCTCGAAGAGCAAGCTCTGGAGCGGTGACAATAAAACAGCAATTCTGTAACATTCGCAATCTTCTTCGAAATAATGAGTCATACTGTTGACTGCAAGGGCCACAATACTCAAATACACTTATTTTGATGAAAACCATTTGCGTGGTTGAAACGAAGTTTTAACCTCTATTTTAGTAGATACAGTATTCTCCAATGACACCTGACCCTTGATATGCCCATGGACAAATTATATTTGTATGTCACCAAAAGGCAGCGACTGTATCACCTATCTTGTTTAGGCTTTGCGTAATATTACAATTTATGAGCCATATCAGTTAAAGATTTAACAATGGATGTGGTTGGAATGATAAAAATGGACAACACCACACAATTTCCACTTCACTGTCTTAAAACTTGGCACATGTTTCAAAGGTTCAAGGGAACGTGATGAACGTGCAGTCCTATTAATATGCTATCATGTCCATGCGAACTCCAAACTATGCTCATTCAGTTCGGAGAATAACCCCGACATATGAACGGACCCTTTCAGTAACTAAAAGCTCAATGTCACTTTATAAAAAAATCCAGCAAAGGGAACTAAATGACACATCTGAGGAACAATTATATCATAGACTAGCCCTGCCGCATGTCATAACTGCAACCAGTCAATCCAAAACTACAGTAATTCGATGTTTATTAGGGACATTATGAAGTCATCACATGATGAACCTCTAACCCACAAGAGATAACGCATGTAACCATCTTACTATAATAAACATATGTGAAACTCAGGTTCAATGTTTTATTGGAGATTTCTGTTCTTACATAGAATGATGGCCACACATGAGACTGCACATAGCCTACACAGTTTTCTCTTAACTTTAAATGACAGTTTGCATAAAGGACTTTCAAAGTCATTCACTTGTCTTGATAGAGAATTGTGTTCCTGATAGCACAAGGTATACCGAATAGGTTACAATGGACTGAGTGATCTATTTCATTTAGGCTATGAACAGCCAGATTGTATAAAGACTTGTAGTGTGATATGCCCTCCTTTCAAGTAAATCCTCTATTACATACATCGTGCTTCTATAAAACAACTCATTGAACCCCCAACATGTACTTCATAGCCTACATATGTCAAATGGAATTTCAACTAAACGTATTGAGCAAAATGAATGAACAGAAGTGAACATACACCCTAAAAACAAATGGTTCCATATAGTGCCAAATAAGGGTTCTTCGGCTTGTAACCAACCTTCTAGAAAGAACCATTAAAAGAAAAGTTCTATATAGCACCAAAAAAAGATTTAGCTATGGTTAGAACCCTTTTTGGGGCTATGTAAAACTCTATTTTTTTGGTTCTTTATAGAACCTTTATGGAAAATGGTTTTACAAAAAAATCTTTCTGAATCATCTCAAAGGTTCTTTGTAGACCCATGCAGGTTCTCTATCTTGGTTTAATAGTCATATTATCTTGTTAAAATTCCGGAGGTTTTATTATTGTGTTTATTAACAAGTTGAGTCAGGTGTGATAGCTCTGGAACGGCTTTTGAGAAACAGACAGACATTACGTTTACGTTAGGTCTACATTAACTGATCCAATGACATACATTAGGTATGGGAGAGAGAGAAAGAGGGTTTATGCTAAGCAATGGGAAGGATAGGGGACATGGTTAGTCAGAAATGAAAAGTATGGCCATCAGAACAGGGGTAGGGGATGGTGCAGGGTAGGTACAAAGAAGAGGAGGGCATTCGGGTCAGGGGTTTTGATGGGAATCGTTGCTGCATTTATGAATCTGTTTGAAGGGATGTGGGCAAGAGAGCAGGGAGAGCTGGGCATTGTACACAACAGGGCGACATCTGAGTAAGATGACATTTAGTTGACACATAGGAAATAAACTGACTTTATGTGCGTCAGAGAGAAGAAACCTGACCAAGATCAAATGACGAAGAGCTTAAATTACGACCAAGAAACTCTCGGGAAGTGTATGGAGAGATGACATGAGGGTTTACACAAGAGGAAGGGACCAGGAATGAGGAATTTATTGTCTGAAAATGTAATGGTGGAAAATGATAAGAATAATAAAAAGGATTTAGAACTAAAAGGGACCGTACAGACAGGTAAATCAGGAAGAGTCTTCGTTGGATGATTGTGACAGATGGGGGAAGGGATGAAGAAAGGTTTGAGAGTTGAAGCAGGAGAACAAAGTCTTGGCTTCGGCATTGACTAACTCAACTGGATAATATAGCGTGGTATTTACACAATATTTGCACCATGTATATGCTAATCAGCTGGAATTAATGACACCTGTTAAACTATTATAAACTATCACAATTTAGAAGACCAAACAAGTGGCTGCCAATGGAGTTCTTTGTCATTCAGATCAGTGACTTTTATTCAAATCAATTAGTAATCCTTACTTTCAATTACGAAATTAATAATTTCCAGGTTGGGGAAAATTCTTATGGGAATAAAGAATCAAATGTGCCACTGTGAGTGATGAATATCTCTATTGACCCTTCAATATTCCGGTTATTCAAGAAACATCGGCTCTGATATTCAGTCATTCATAATAGGGACCATCACAAAGCTCTCAAATGAATAAACACATATGACTCATTCATAATGGCTTTTATGCCAGAGGGCAACAGCAGCCTTCCCAGCAGCCTTCACCAGTCACGACGCAAGTCGTTTACGTCTCTACACACAATCAGGGGAGAGAGCCACGATGACTCAACACTCTCTTTAGAACAGGCAGTGTAATTGGTTGGGAGTCTATGGAGCAGCTCAGGATGTCAGAAGCAGGTAACAGTCATGACTTTTGAACAGTCAGATGACTCACAGTTGAGAATATTCTATTCATGTTTTTCTTCTTTTTCCCTCCCTCTCTCTCCTCTCTCTGCATCTGTCTCTCTCTCTCCGTCTACCTCTCTCACCCCTCTCTACTCTCTCTCCCTCTCTGACTACATGGCCACACCAGATTAGACCAGTTCATCAATCTGAATATTGACCGTGCCTTTCGCGGTTTTTACGACCCCTTCGCTCTTCGTGACGTTCAAACGTCTGCTTCCATGGTAGCTCGGATCCTTTATGCACCAGAACAATAAAAGCAGGAAATATTGTGAACGTCAACTATCAGTGTAAAAATAAGACTATAAAAAGCTCCTGTTGGTCTATTGTGTGGACTTATGTGATCGTTGGTGTGATGTATTGGTTCACTGGCAGCCAGGTGGGGTTAGTTGGCAGAAAGGGAGCGACTCCCTGGTCTTGGTCCGCTATAATATCGCACCTCTGATGGCGAATGTTAACCACCCCTAATCATGTGTCTGGCAGGGAGCGCCACATACGCCATTTGTGTTGCCTGTCGGGGTCTGGAAGAGGCCCAGTGAGAGAGTGGTGCTGGTGATAGAGGGCCAGACGGGGTGAGAAGAACAGACTGGCCATGGCTGGGAAGACAGACAGACTGGGCAAGGATGGGCAGACAGGCTGGGTAGGCAAATAGACAGGTTGAGTGAGCAGACAAACGGACAGACCGGGAAGGCAGGCACACTCTTAGAAAAAAAGGGTTCAAAAAGGGTTATTCGGCAGACCTTGTATGATAACCCTTTTTTAGTTCGAGGTAGAAGCCATTTGATTGCAAGAAAAACCATTTCACCTAGCGAAGAACTCCCAAAGACCTCTTTAAGAACCCCTTTCTAAAAAGGTTCTACCTGGGCGAAGATTACCTACTGCCATGTAGATCATGCAGAACTTTAAAATTTTAGAAACCTCCGCAGAGCTCTATAATCCTCATTCTCCTGTCGCTACTGTATGGTTGCCACCCTGTCCGAAATAGGAGGAAGAATAACTGGAAGTGAGTATTACATTAGTATACACCAGCGATTCTCCAGCCTGGACATACAGTTGAAGTCGGAAGTTGTATCACAATTCCAGTGGGTCAGAAGTTTAAACAGCTTTGAAAATTCCCGAAAATGTTGTCATGGCTTTAGAAGCTTCTGATAGGCTAATTTACATACTTTTAGTCAATTGGAGGTGTACCTGTGGATGTATTTCAAGGCCTACCTTCAAACTCAGTGCCTCTTTGCTTGACATCATGGGAAAATCCAAAGAAATCAGCCAAGACCTCATAAAAAAAAATTGTAGACCTCCACAAGTCTGGTTCATCCTTGGGAGCAATTTCCAAACCCCTGAGGGTACCATGTTCATCTGTACAAACAATAGTATGCAAGTATAAACACCATGGGACCACGCAGCCGTCATACCGCTCAGGAAGGAGACGCGCTCTGTCTCCTAGAGATGAACGTACTTTGGTGCGAAAAAGTGCAAATCAATCCCAGAACAACAGAAATGGACCTTGTGAAGATGCTGGCGGAAACAGGTACAAAAGTATCTATATCCACAGTAAACCGAGTCCTATATCGACATAACCTGAAAGGCCGCTCAGCAAGGAAGAAGCCACTGCTCCAAAACCGCCATAAAAAAAGCCAGACTACGGAGAAATGTCCTCTGGTCTGATGAAACAAAAATAGAACTGTTTGGCCATAATGACCATCGTTATGTTTGGAGGAAAAAGGGGGAGGCTTGCAAGCTGAAGAACACCATCCCAACCGTGAAGCACGGGGGTGGCAGCATCATGTTGTGGGGGTGCTTTGCTGCAGGAGGGACTGGTGCACTTCACAAAATGGATGGCATCATGAGGAAGAAAAATTATATGGATATATTGAAGCAACATCTCAAGACATCAGTCAAGAAGTTAAAGCTTGGTCGCAAATGGGTCTTCCAAATGGACAATGACCCCAAGCATACTTCCAAAGTTGTGGCAAAATGGCTTAAGGACAACAAAGTCAAGGTATTGGAGTGGTCATCACAAAGCCCTGACCTCAATCCTATAGAAAATTTGTGGGCAGAACTGAAAAAGCGTGTGCGAGCAAGGAGGCCTACAAACCTGACTCAGTTTTACCAGCTCTGTCAGGAGGAATGGGCCAAAATTCACCCAACGTATTGTGGGAAGCTTGTGGAAGGCTACCCGAAACATTTGACCCAAGTACTAATTGAGTAAACGTCTGACCCACTGGGAATGTGATGAAAAAAATTAAAGCTGAAATAAATCATTCTCTCTACTATTATTCTGACATTTCACATTCTTAAAATGAAGTGGTGATCCTAACTGACCTAAGGCAGGGAATTTGCACTAGGATTAAATGTCAGGAATTGTGAAAGACTGAGTTTAAATGTATTTGGCTAAGGTGTATGTAATCTTCCGACATCAACTTTATAGGCTAGACTGAGAGTTTAGAGATCCACCATTGGATATCCCCCAACATCCCTCTAGCCATGATGGCATCCTAGTGAATCCAGAAGGGACAGAAAGAGAATCCAGAAGTGACAGATAGAGAGAGAGAAAGTGAGAGAGAAAGTGAGAGAAAAAGTGAGAGAGAGATAGGAAGAAAAACAGAGAGAGAGAAAAATAAATAGAAAAAGAGAGAGACCATGATAGGCCCCAGTGGTCATTTACAAGTGTGTGAGAGAGAGAGAGAGAGAGAGAGTGAAGGAGAAGGGGGGATCTCAAGCCGAGGAGTGAGGGTCTAGGAGTGTGTTCGATGTGCCTGTGAGTGTGTCTAAATGTTAAGAACGGCCTGAAGCCACCCTGACAGGGCTCGACGGGGGCTGATTAGGCTGTGCCATCACACTGGCTGCCCAGCCAGGCCCAGCCGAGTGCTGCTGACTGCAACTACTGAGGCAGGATTATTATTAGCATCCGGCTTAACGACATGCTGCTTTCATTTTTGGGGGAAACTCATCCAAGATGGATGACCTGGGGCCAATTTGAAATGGAATATCCTAATGTTTAGGGAAGTTAACTGGGGAAGATAGCTAGCTAGCTGGCTAATGTTGGTTACTGAGGTAGAAGGAAATCAACTGAGTCCATTACATGCTGTCCTACTTGGATATGACATTAATGTGAATTTCTCCAGTATGTTTTGATGCAATGCTTTACATTTCCATTGACATGCTTTACATTTGAAATGTCTTTTTTTTTTCCCAAGTAGAGGAGCTGGTGCTAAAATATGAATATTACATGTAATATTCAATTCAGTCCTATTAGATGTAATGCGTTCACTAGATACATTTGTTTTTATCATATGGATCTCATCCAGGTGTTGTATTTTGTATATTAGATCTATTTGATAGATGGATTGTACTGTGGTGCCATAGACAGTAGTGAGTGCGGTGCTTAGCAGAATGAATGGCAGCAGTGGGGCTGCGTTTTCTGGCTCACTGCTCCGAAATGGCTCTCCTAGTGTCATTGTCACCGTGACTGCGGTGTGGAGGGAGTCTCTCTCTCTCTCTCTCTCTCTCTCTCTCTCTCTCTCTCTCTCTCTCTCTCTCTCTCTCTCTCTCTCTCGCTCTGTCTCTGTTCTTCCCTCTCTCTCTCCCTCTTTTTTTCTCTCCAGAGCAAGAAGCCCCCACGTCATCGCTTCCCTAGAGCTGGGAGTGGGGGATGGGAAGCTGAGGGATGGAGAGAGGGAGGGAGGAGGGGAGAGGGAAGGGGGTCGATAGACAGGCTGCCTGGCTCGTGGGGAGGCGGTGGAATTCTGCAGGTTGCCACGGTGAGACAGTCGATAGAGTATTGAGCACTTGGCTGCCGCAGAGCGTGCAGGAGTGGAGGAGAGGGAAAGAGATGGAGAGAAAGAGAGGGAGAGAGAGAAAGAAACCGTGCGTCTGCCCTTCAGTGTCTGTAGCAGAGCACATGCACGCATATACGCACGCACACACGCATACACACACACACATACACACACCATTCAAAATCCATGATCTGCCCACGGCAGATATGAACCAGACCACATCAGCCCTGCTATAAGTTGGATTAAAGCACAGCTCAATGGAAACTTATGTATGTGATCGCTTCCTTTCCTGGAGGTGCCAGATATCCTCTGTGTGTGTGTGTGCGTGTATGCGCGCGCGTATCGTGTGTGCGTGTCTGTGTGTGCATGAGCCTAACCCCCTCCTGTGTCATGCAAATTGTGAGTTCCTGGTCGGTCTGTGAGGAGGGAACAAGGCCATTGATTGGAGTACCTTACGCCGCGGCGCACGCTCCTCTCAATGGTGTCCTGTGGGGGAGCAAATTTGCCTATTTTGATTGAATTTTAATTTTTCGGAGGTGGTGTAGAGAGAGAGGGAGGGAGTAAGGCGGCTGCCTCCTCCTCTGCGGTGAGGGAGTGGATTCATGAAAATGATGTTTTATGGAAAAAAGGATAATTATCATTCCATTTGGCAGAGTTGTTTTAAAATGGAGGGGAGCGGGTTGGCCAATTTTCAAACAAAGAAAGAAGAAGTTGCCTACACAGTGCCTGGTTTAAATAGGACAGTAGGCTGTATTTACTATACACACTATATTCTGACCAATAACATGCTCTATTGGCTAAAAGAGTATTATCTATTGCCATATATTGGAAATAGAAGTTCTATCATTTTATTTGTATTCTATTTTATATCATATAACACTATATATCAGAGTGGAACCTTTATCCTGGCTTTTTCTCATAAAATCCATACATGTGGATTATATTGCATTTATTACATAATGACAATACATGTTATTTTTATCATATATTTTTTGGGGTAATAAAAAATAAAAATGAATTATAGAGCACAGTGCATTAGGGCTAGCTACTGAATAGTCCACTTCCTTTGGCCATTATCCTGGATTTTTCTCATTGATTTTAATAGGACTTCCTACGTGAATCTGCCCTCATCCCAGCCCAGGGCTCTGGTCAAAAATAGTGTACTATCTATGGAATAGGGTGCCATTTACGATGCAGCCTTGGTATTCATCTTGACCTTATTCTTCTCTTGACTTTGCCTGCCTGCTAGGCTCTCCAGCTCTGGGCTTTTGACATTTTCTCCACTTTACATCTCTCACCCTGGTTACACAGTAGAGAGAGAGAGTCAGATAAACAGAGAGAGAGAGAGAGAAAGAGAGAGTGTGAGAGAGAGAGAGAGAGAGAGAGAGGGAAATAGAAATGGGAGTTGGATTTCACCCATGTACTGTTTATGAGAGAGAGAGAGAGAGAGAGAGAGAGAGAGAGAGAGAGAGAGAGAGAGAGAGAGAGAGAGAGAGAGAGAGAGAGAGAGAGAGAGAGAGAGTGAGCGACAGAATGATGGAGAGAGCAAGAGAGAGAAAGAAAAAGACAGCGAGAGACAGACAGCGATCAAGCTCTGCGGATTGCTGAATGAACCATCCCATGGGACACTACACCACTCTATGCCAGAGAACTGTCCCTGTTATCCCTCCCTTCCTTGTATTCCTCTCCACGGGTCCCATCCAGCCTGTCCAGTCCCTCTCTCTCTGCCCAGTCCAGTCCAGTCTGTTAAAATCTCTATAAATAACCAAGTCCTGCCTTCTCTCTCACAGACAAAAGAGACAGACAGTTGGTGTTGCTGCTTCTGCCGGTGTTCCATTTCAATGCCTTCAATGCCCCCTCGCTCCCTGCCAGAGTTAGTAGGATGAAGGGGATGGAGGGACCACCAAACATCATTAAACCAATGGGTTCCTTTGATGACTCGTCTGTTGTCTCCTGACCCCGTCTGCCCCCATTGTTTGTCCGGTAATCACGTTAACCAACACAGGCGCTGGCCCCGGCACGTTCCCCCGACAACAAACAGGTGGTCATTAGCGAGGGTCAAACTCGTTATGAGACGGCTGGCTTGTTGCGGCATTGGAGAGTGAGAGAGAGTGGAGAGAGGGGACAGAGGATGGAAAGGGAGAGAGACAGATGCCTGAGTGGCGCAGCGGTCTAAGGCACTGCATCTCAGTGCTAGAGGCGTCACTACAGACCATGGTTTGATTCCAGGCTGTGATTAGAAGTCCCATAGGGCAGCGGACAATTGGCCCATTGTCGTCCGGGTTAGTGTTTGGCACGGTAGGCCGTCATTGTAAATAAGAATTTGTTCTTAACTGACTTGCCTAGTTAAATACAACATTTTATTAAAAACAAACCACGTAAACGTAAGCAGACAGGGAGAACAACACATTAACACAACACGTAGATACACACACACACACACACACACACACACACACACACACACACACACACACACACACACACACACACACACACACACACACACACACACACACATAAAAACATGAAACCCACATACACACACTTTACCTAACACACGCATCTCTCAATGCGAGACCTGTACAAAAAGCCAGCTGTAGAACTGTTGGTCTGGGGCCAGTTGAGGGCTGTCTGCAGAATTATAACTTGGGGGCTTGTGTAAAGCTGTGCGGCCTGGGAGAGTAACACAAGACAAATTTGGCATGGATAGACAGCGCGCATTCACAGCTCACACACACACACACGCACATATGCACACACAGACACACACAGGGCCGCACGCGTACACACACACCGTGCACACACGCGTGCAGACACACACATGTAGACAACACAAACACATAGACACACACGTAGACACACACACACACACTCACAAATACAGCGAGATCTGTCCCATACCATAAATCAGAGGCCTCTCTCAAAGAGGGCCGGAAACCAAAGTACAGCTCAGACACGTGGAGCAGACAGACACAGCCAGGGAGGGCCGCTGGTCCCACGCCACCGTCTGGGAGAGTGTGGGGGTTTTAGTGTGTGTGTGTGTGTGTGGGGTTTAGTGTGTGTGTGTGTGTGTGTGTGGGGTTGTGTGTGGGTGTGTGTGAGGGTTTTAGTGTGTGTGTGGGGGGTTTTAGTGTGTGTGTGTGTGTATGAGAGTGGGGAGTTTAGTGTGTGTGTGGGGGTTTTAGTGTGTGTGTGGGGTTTTAGTGTGTGTGTGTGTGTATGAGAGATTTTTATTTTATTTAGCATCCCCGTTAGCTGACGCCAATGGTGACAGTTAGTCTTACTGGTGTCCGACACATAATTACAAACAAAAATACTTTTCAATTTATATACATTTAAAAACATGAACATGTAAACATTCCAGACTTAAACATTCCAGTGCCTTCCGAAAGTATTCATACCCCTTGATTTATTTCACATTTTGTTGTGTTACAGCCTGAATTCAAAATTAATTAAATATATTGTTTTCTCATCCATTACACATAATTCCCCTTAATGACAAAGTGAAAACATGTTTTTAGAAATTTTTGCAAATCTATTGAAAATAAATAAATATCTCCTTTACGTAAGTATTCACACCCCTGAGTCAATACTTTGTAGAAGCACCATTGGCAGCGATTACAGCTGTGAGTCTTTCTGGGTACGTCTCTAAGACATTTCCACACCTGCCCATCATTTTTTGTTGTTGTTATTCTTCAAGTGCTGTCATATTGGTTGTTGATCATTGTTAGAACCATTTTCAGGATCTTGCCATAGATATTTCAAGTAGATTTAAGTCAAAACTGCAACTCGGTCACTCAGGAACATTCACTGTCTTCTTGGTAAGCAACTCCAGTGTAGATTTGGCCTTGTGTTTTAGGTTATTGTCCTGTCAAGATGGCGCCGACAGACATGGCAGCTCTGCTTCTAGCTCCTAAGCAACTTGGCAGTATTTTGCTCCTTTGCGTGTTGTTTTTTACATTATTAGCTTAGAACGTTTTTTTTTTGTGTTATTACATACATCCAAACAATTAAAAAACGAAACAAGCATTTCGCTACACCCGCAATAACATCTGCTAAATACGTGAACGTGACCAATACAATTATATTTGATTTGAAAGGTAAATTAATCTCCCAGTGTCTGGTGGAACCAGGTTTATCGCTATGATTTTTCCTGTGCTTAGCTCCATTGCATTTATTTTTTATCCTGAAAAACTCCCCAGTCCTTAACGATTACAAGCACACCCATAACACGATGCAGCCACCACTAAGCTTGAAAATATGAAGAGTGGTACCCAGTAATGTGTTGAATTGGATTTTCTCAACAACGTAACATTTTGTATTCAGGACAAAAAGTGAATTGCTTTGCCACATTTTCTTTTTTGTATTACTTTAGTTCCTTGTTGCAAACAGAATGCACATTTTGGAATATTTTTTATTCTGTACAGGCTTCCTTCTTTTCACTCTGTCAATTAGGTTAGTATTGTGGAATAACTACAATGTTGTTGATCCGTCCTCAGTTTTCTTCTATCACAACCATTAAACTCTGTAACTGTTAATGTCACCATTGGCCTCATGGTGAAATCCCTGAGTGGTTTCCTTCCTCTCCGGCAACTGAGTTAGGAAGGACGCCTGTATCTTTGTACTGACTGGGTGTATTGATACACCATCCAAAGTGTAATTAATAACTTCACCATGCTCAAAGAGCTATTTTATGTCTGCTTTTCTCCCCCCGTCTACCAATAGGAGCCCTTCTTTGCAAGGCATTAGAAAACCTCCCTGGTCCTTGTGGTGGAATCTGTGTTTCACTGCTCGACTGAGGGACTTTACACATAATTGTATGGGTGGGGTACAGAGATAAGGTAGTCAACTTATTACATTACTTTTTAATTGTTAATCTTATTTAGGCTTGGCAGGGGGTTGAAAACTTATTGAGTCAAGAAATTAAAAAAATTAAATGTAGAAAAATATAATTCCACTTTTACATTATGGGTCAGTGACAAAGAATCTCAAATCTCGAATACTTTCTGAAGGCACTGTATATAAAAAGCACAAAAGAGACACATCAATACATCAATATCACACATTTTAAAAAGAAATACAACCAAAGAATAATAATGTGTGGGTGTGTGTTGAGTGTGTATTAGAGAGAGAGAGAGAGAGAGAGAGAGAGAGAGAGTTTGTGTGTCTGTGTGTTGAGTGTGTATTAGAGTGTGTGTTAGAGAGAGAGTGTGTGTTGAGTGTGTGTTAGAGAGAGAGTGTGTGTGTGTTGAGTGTGTATTAGAGTGTGTGTTAGAGAGAGAGTGTGTGTTGAGTGTGTGTTAGAGAGAGAGTGTGTGTTGAGTGTGTATTAGAGTGTGTGTTAGAGAGAGAGTGTGTGTTAGAGTGTGTGTTGAGTGTGTATTAGAGTGTGTGTTAGAGAGAGTGTGTTAGAGTGTGTGTTAGAGAGAGAGTGTGTGTTAGAGTGTGTGTTAGAGAGAGAGTGTGTGTTAGAGTGTGTGTTGAGTGTGTATTAGAGTGTGTGTTGAGTGTGTGTGTGTGTGTGTTGAGTGTGTATTAGAGTGTGTGTTGAGTGTGTATTAGAGTGTGTGTTGAGTGTGTGTTGTGTGTGTGTTGAGTGTGTATTAGAGTGTGTGTTAGAGAGAGAGTGTGTGTTGTGTGTGTGTTGAGTGTGTATTAGAGTGTGTGTTAGAGAGAGAGTGTGTGTTGAGTGTGTGTTAGAGAGAGAGTGTGTGTGTTGAGTGTGTATTAGAGTGTGTGTTAGAGAGAGAGTGTGTGTTGAGTGTGTGTTAGAGAGAGTGTGTGTTGAGTGTGTATTAGAGTGTGTGTTAGAGAGAGAGTGTGTGTTGAGTGTGTGTTAGAGAGAGAGTGTGTGTGTCTGTGTGTTGAGTGTGTATTAGAGTGTGTGTTAGAGAGAGTGTGTGTTGTGTGTGTGTTGAGTGTGTATTAGATTGTGTGTTAGAGAGAGAGTGTGTGTGTCTGTGTGTTGAGTGTGTATTAGAGAGAGAGTGTGTGTTGAGTGTGTGTTAGAGAGTGTGTGTTGAGTGTGTATTAGAGTGTGTGTTAGAGAGAGAGTGTGTGTGTCTGTGTGTTGAGTGTGTATTAGAGAGAGAGTGTGTGTTGAGTGTGTGTTAGAGAGAGTGTGTGTTGAGTGTGTATTAGAGTGTGTGTTAGAGAGAGAGTGTGTGTGTCTGTGTGTTGAGTGTGTATTAGAGTGTGTGTTAGAGAGAGAGTGTGTGTTGAGTGTGTGTTAGAGAGAGAGTGTGTGTGTGTTGAGTGTGTATTAGAGTGTGTGTTAGAGAGAGAGTGTGTGTTGAGTGTGTGTTAGAGAGAGAGTGTGTGTGTCTGTGTGTTGAGTGTGTATTAGAGTGTGTGTTAGAGAGAGTGTGTGTTGTGTGTGTGTTGAGTGTGTATTAGATTGTGTGTTAGAGAGAGAGTGTGTGTGTCTGTGTGTTGAGTGTGTATTAGAGAGAGAGTGTGTGTTGAGTGTGTGTTAGAGAGTGTGTGTTGAGTGTGTATTAGAGTGTGTGTTAGAGAGAGAGTGTGTGTGTCTGTGTGTTGAGTGTGTATTAGAGAGAGAGTGTGTGTTGAGTGTGTGTTAGAGAGAGTGTGTGTTGAGTGTGTATTAGAGTGTGTGTTAGAGAGAGAGTGTGTGTGTCTGTGTGTTGAGTGTGTATTAGAGTGTGTGTTAGAGAGAGAGTGTGTGTTGAGTGTGTGTTAGAGAGAGAGTGTGTGTGTGTTGAGTGTGTATTAGAGTGTGTGTTAGAGAGAGAGTGTGTGTTGAGTGTGTGTTAGAGAGAGAGTGTGTGTTGAGTGTGTGTTAGAGAGAGAGTGTGTGTTGAGTGTGTATTAGAGTGTGTGTTAGAGAGAGAGTGTGTGTTAGAGTGTGTGTTGAGTGTGTATTAGAGTGTGTGTTAGAGAGAGTGTGTTAGAGTGTGTGTTAGAGAGAGTGTGTTAGAGTGTGTGTTAGAGAGAGAGTGTGTGTTAGAGTGTGTGTTGAGTGTGTATTAGAGTGTGTGTTAGAGAGAGAGTGTGTGTTGTGTGTGTGTTGAGTGTGTATTAGAGTGTGTGTTAGAGAGAGAGTGTGTGTTGTGTGTGTGTTGAGTGTGTATTAGATTGTGTGTTAGAGAGAGAGTGTGTGTTGAGTGTGTGTTAGAGAGAGAGTGTGTGTGTTGAGTGTGTATTAGAGTGTGTGTTAGAGAGAGAGTGTGTGTTGAGTGTGTGTTAGAGAGAGTGTGTGTTGAGTGTGTATTAGAGTGTGTGTTAGAGAGAGAGTGTGTGTTAGAGTGTGTGTTGAGTGTGTATTAGAGTGTGTGTTAGAGAGAGTGTGTGTTAGAGTGTGTGTTAGAGAGAGAGTGTGTGTTAGAGTGTGTGTTGAGTGTGTATTAGAGTGTGTGTTAGAGAGAGTGTGTTAGAGTGTGTGTTAGAGAGAGAGTGTGTGTTAGAGTGTGTGTTAGAGAGAGTGTGTATTAGAGAGAGTGTGTATTAGAGTGTGTGTTAGAGAGAGAGTGTGTGTTAGAGTGTGTGTTGAGTGTGTATTAGAGTGTGTGTTAGAGAGAGTGTGTTAGAGTGTGTGTTAGAGAGAGAGTGTGTGTTAGAGTGTGTGTTAGAGAGAGAGTGTGTGTTAGAGTGTGTGTTGAGTGTGTATTAGAGTGTGTGTTGAGTGTGTGTGTCTGTGTGTTGAGTGTGTATTAGAGTGTGTGTTGAGTGTGTGTTGTGTGTGTGTTGAGTGTGTATTAGAGTGTGTGTTAGAGAGAGAGTGTGTGTTGTGTGTGTGTTGAGTGTGTATTAGAGTGTGTGTTAGAGAGAGAGTGTGTTGAGTGTGTATTAGATTGTGTGTTAGAGAGAGAGTGTGTGTTGTGTGTGTGTTGAGTGTGTATTAGATTGTGTGTTAGAGAGAGAGTGTGTGTTGTGTGTGTGTTGAGTGTGTATTAGATTGTGTGTTAGAGAGAGAGAGTGTGTGTTGTGTGTGTGTTTGCATCTATCAGTTGCACATACAGGGCATACAGAAAGTATTCCACAGTTTGTTACATTACAGCTTTATTTGAAATTTGATTAAATAGTTAATTCCCCTCATCAATTTAGAAGAAGCTTACATAACCAACCCATAAAGTAAATTTTACTTTATGGGTTGGTTTTGTAAGCTTCTTCTAACCCATCGCTTTCTAATACAGATAATAATAAGATTAAATTATAACTTTACATTAAAAACCAACGTCATTCTAATAAACTTTATACCCCTTGATCTTCAAGAATAGGACTTGAAAAATCTGGATGTATAGATTAGCCAAATTGTTTTACCTGAGCATGACCCCAAAACTAATGACTTATTAGCAAGCCCTACTCTGTTGTTTATGATTTTGTTGTCATGGAGGACTGATTGGGCTCATTGATTCGAGTTGAAAAATAAATGCTGCACTCATGGAATGGCATGCTTTGCCAAGAGTGTGCAAAGATTTCATCAAGGCAAAGGGTGGCTACTTTAAGAATCTAAAATCTCAAATATACTTGGATTTGTTTAACACTTTTTTGTTAACTACATGATTCCTTATGTGTTATTTAATAGTTTTGATGTCTTCACTATTATTCTACAATGTAGAAAATAGTAAAAATAAAGAAAAACCCTTGAATGAGTAGGTGTGTCCAAACCTTTGATGGGTACTGTATATATCATTTATAAGCCAAAAAATAGATGTAGCAACTACAGATTGCCCCTTTAAGTCTATCAAAAGTGTGCAAGTTTGAGCATGTGACCAACATCTATATGGATGTTTTTTTTTTATCAGCATGAATTAAACTGAGCAATAAAAGCCCCACTTTTATTCCATAGGCTGGGATCCGCACTTTGCAGCTGTTGCAATAATGCATTTTTCACTGGCTGTCCACTGGTTTCAAAAACATTGATTGATAGGCAGCTTAAAGTTCTTGAATTCAACCATTATTGGGTTCAAATACACATTTAGATCTGTGAACAGACATCCACAAAGAAAAAAAAATTGCAAAGAAAAAGCCATATCTCAGACTGGCCAATAACAAGAAAATATTAAGATGGGCAAAAGAATACAGACACTGGACAGAGGAACTCGCCTCTTAATTGTTGACGTTGAGACTGGTGTTTTGCGGGTACTATTTAATGAAGCTGCCAGTTGAGGACTTGTGAGGCGTCTGTTTCTCAAACTAGACACTCTAATACACTTGTCCTCTTGCTCAGTTGTGCACCGGGGCTTCCCACTCCTCTTTCTATTCTGGTTAGAGCCAGTTTGCTGCTGTTCTGTGAAGGAAGTAGTACACAGCGTTGTACGAGATCTTTAGTTTCTTGGCAATTTCTCGCATGGAATAGCCTTCATTTCACAGAACAAGAATAGACTGACGAGTTTCAGAAGAAAGTCCTTTGTTTCTGGCCATTTTCAGCCTGTAATCAAACCCACAAATGCTGATGCTCCAGAACTCAATTAGTCTAAAGAAGACCAGTTTTATTGCTTCTTTTAATCAGGACAACAGTTTTCAGCTGTGCTAACATAATTGCAAAAAGGTTTTCTAATGATCAATTAGCCTTTTAAAATGATAAACTTGGATTAGCTAACACAACGTGCCATTGGAACACAGGAGTGATGGTTGCTGATAATGTACCTCTGTACGCCTATGTAGATATTCCATAAAAAATCAGCCGTTTCCAGTTACAATAGTCATTTACAACATTAACAATGTCTGCACTGTATTTCTGATCAATTTGATGTTAATTTGATGACAAAATACAACAACTTTTGAATGGTAGTGTAGCTAGCTAGCAAGCTTGCCAACTTTAGCCAGTTAGCTTGGGTGCTTGGTTGGAACAACACATGCATTGGCAGGCAAGCTGCAGAAGGACGAGCAGGGTATTCCCCATCGTTTATCAGTGAAATTTTGACAGCCAATTTGCTGAAAAAGGTTTGAGACGGTTTATCTAATGTTCCTTCTTTGGATTTTAGCTCATCTCGCTCTGGCTAGAATTAGTTGTTGATCTTGTTGTTGTACATTTGTGCATAGGGAAAGATAGCCTACCTTTTTATGGTTGTTTGACCAATAGGACTGTAAAGTTCCCAAATGTAAGAGGAATCACGTGGTATTTAGCTACATATTTGCAGAAATCCATTCAAGTGTATTTTGTGGCTTTTGTCAAATGCGTTCTAATGATCTAATGTAGCGCTGTTGCAACTGCCTATGGCGCACCGGTCTGCGCAGACTCCGGTCTTGGATGAGACAGATGTTTTTTATCAGGTTTTATTTACTGCAGTATCTATTAATTTTCCAAACACACTGCCACTTTCCCACTGTATATTGCTATAGAATTTTCACAAATATTCTAAGAATCTATGAAATCATGAAAATGACCAAGTGCTCACTTGTCAGAAAAGGTTTAAAAAAGTGTCCGAATCTTTCTGAGGGTGTGTATGAACAGATTATAATAAAATCTAATGTTGCCAAAATTCTGTCAGTTCCACTAGGGCTAGATCATGAGTAAAAACAGAGAACAGTAAAAGTAAAAGTAAAATAATTGAATTAAGAAATATATATATAAATATTAAGACGAGCAATGCCGGAGTGGCATTGACTAAAATACAGTAGAATACAGTATATACATATGAAATGAGTAAAACAGTATGTAAACATTATTAAAGTGACAAGTGTTCCATCATTAAAGTGGCCAGTGATTCCATGACTAGGTATATAGGGCAGCAGCCTCTAAGGTGCAGGGTTGAGTAACCGGGTGGTAGCCGACTAGTGATGTTAACAGTCTGATGGCCTTGAGATAGAAGCTGTTTTCAGTCTCTCAGTCCCAGCTGTGATGCGTTGGGCAGACCGCACCACCATCTGGAGAGCCATGTGGTTGCGGGCGGTGCAGTTGCCATACCAGGCGGTGATACATCCCGACAGGATGCTCTCAATTGTGCATCTGTAAAAGTTTTTGAGGGTGTTAGGGGCCAAGCCACATTTCTTCAGCCTCGAGTTTCATAATACAGTTTCTTCTTCTTTTTGTTCAGTTTAGTCACACAGTTTGTCAATTTACAGTAAGTTTGACAGTCAGCTGTGGAGACAGACTATTAGCCACTCCTTTTGCTTCGTCTTTCTCAACCCTAAAAGTGGGAAAGAAAATGAATGAGTGTGTGTGAGCGAGATTGTGTACATGTAGTGTTTGTGTGTGTGTGTGTGTGGGGGGGTCATACCTGCGGTTCCTAATAGTGTGTTTATTTCTTCCTTGTGCTTCGCTGTGGTTGCTTGTGAATGTGAAGTGTGTATCAATCAATGTTGCGTACAGCAGCACCTAGTCTGAGTGTGTATTTGCAAAGGTGTTGAGGTTGATGTTTGAATCAGTATTTGAGTCTCTTTCTTATTCTCTCTCATCACTCTCTCCCTATTTACTCTCTCCCTCTCTCTCGCTTTAAAAAAAAAAACGTTCCCTTTCCCCCTCTCTCTCCCTCTCATTCTCTCTCTCTCCCTCTCCTCCAGCTCAGGCAGTGTGAGGTTTTCCCTACCCAGGCAGAGAGAGCCAGGAGTGGGGGAAGGGGAGACAATGGGAGACGAGCGCTGGAGCTTGAATTATGGATTTTGAGAGAGGAGAGAGAGAGGGAGGGGGAGAGAGAGAGAGGAGAGAGAGAGGGAGAGAGAGAGAGAGAGAGGGAGGGGGAGAGAGAGAGAGAGGGAGGGGAGAGAGGAGAGAGAGAGAGGAGAGAGAGAGAGGAGAGAGAGAGAGGGAGGGGGAGAGAGAGAGAGGAGAGAGAGAGGGAGGGGGAAGGCTTGGCTGACCTATTCTACACACCTTTTTTTCCAGTACTTTGACTTTCTGCCTTTTCTCTGGAAGGCGCTGAAAACAAGCTGCCTTGGTCAGGTGGTGAATGTGAATGCTAAACCACGTACGGAACGTTCTCAAAACACGGTTATCTTGGAGGAGGTTTTAAGAGGCCAATAAAAACATGGTTAGATAGCTGAACTGCCACGGGCTATAATACACACACACACACACACACATGAACACACACACACACTGCTATCTGCTATCTGTTCTAGATTATGTCTCTCTTGATCTCAATGAGACTAACCCGGATAAATAAATATATAAATAAAGATCATAGAAAATAAATAACTAGTTAAAGCATGTTGCATATAGGGATGTTGCATATTACTGTTTTTTTTTTCAATCACTTTGGTCCTATTTTCACAAATATTTGGTGCATTTTCAAAACTCTAAGTACAACATTTTAAACTGATAACATTTTGTAATGCCCCCTATCTTATGTTCAGAACCTTTGATTGTGCATTCATTGGGGTTTCACTCAACTTTAACCACTGATTCATGTAGCCCTTTCTAGCAGTCAAATGACCTAGTGGCCTCATGGGTGAAATTTTATGAATATTTTCCACAATTTCACGATTAATAAACATTATACAAATAAAAATAACCTGAAAATCCGATGTTTTATGTGATGTACAGTATATAAAGTGTAATATTGGGATGCAAACTCGGTGAATGTAAACTTCCGACTTCAACTGTACGTTAACTAGGCACGACATCATTTTGGTTCAATAGTTATTCGTTTTGAGCAGTTTGATTAAGTTAAAGATAATTGTATATTGTTAACAAATGACAAGAAAATGTAATAAAAAATAGTGAATATTGCATTTTGAAAACCAGATACTTAGATTGAATATGTATCCAAATTGCAAGCAGCCACATAGGCACGGGTTAGCCTGGGTGGGGCCGGGCCCAGCCACTGGGGAGCCCACCCAAACAGATTGAGTCTTTTTTTTTACATATGTATACTGCATATATATATATATATATATATATATATATATATATATATATATATATATATATATATATATATATACACAGTGACAAGAAAAATAATGTGAAGCCTTTGGAATTACCTGAATTTCTGCATAGATTTGTCCTAAAATTTGATCTGATCTTCATCTAAGTCACAACAATAAACAAACACAGTCTGCTTAAACTAATAACACATAAACAATTATACGTTTCATGTATTTATTGAACACACTGTGTAAACATTCACAGCACAGGGTTGAAAAAGTATGTTAACCCTTGGATTTAATAACTGGTTGACCCTCCTTTGGCAGCAATAACCTCAACCAAACGTTTTCTCTAGTTGGGGATCAGACCTGCACAACGATCAGAAGGAATTTTGGACCATTCCTCTTTACGAAACTGTTTCAGTTCAGCAATATTCTTGTGATGTCTGGTGTGAACCGCTCTTTTGAGGTCATGCCACAGCATCTCAATCGGGTTGAGGTCAGGACTGGGCCACTCCAGAAGACGTATTTTCTTCTGTTCAAGCCATTCTGTTGTTGATTACTTCTGTGTTTTGGGTCGTTGTCCTGTTGCATCACCCAACTTCTGTTGAGCTTCAATTGGCAGACAGATAGCCGTACATTCTCCTGCAAAATGTCTTGATAAACTTGGGAATACATTTTTCCGTCGACGATAGCAAGCTGTCCAGGCCCTGAGGTAGCAAAGCAGCCCCAACTAATGATGCTCCCTCCACCATACTTTACAGTGGAGATGAGGTTTTGATGTTGGTGTGCTGTGCCTTTTTTTCTCCACACACAGTGTTGTGTGCTCCTTCCAAACAACTCAACTTGAGTTTAATTTGTCCACAGAATATTCTGCCAGTAGCGCTGTGGAACATCCAGGTACTCTTTTGCGAACCTTTGCAGCAATGTTTTTTTTGGACAGCAGTGGCTTCTTCTGTGGTCTCCTCCCATGAACACCGTTCTTGTTTAGTGTTTTATGTATCGTAGACTCGTCAACAGAGATGTTAGCATGTCCCAGAGATTTCTGCAAGTCTTTAGCTGACACTCTAGGATTCTTCTTAACCTCATTGAGCATTCTGCACTGTGCTTTTGCAGTCATCTTTGCTGGACGGCCACTCCTAGGGAGAGTAGCAACAGTGCTGAATTTTCTCCATTTATAGACATTTTGTCTTACCGTAGACTGATGAACATCAAGGCTTTTAGAGATATTAACAATTGTTAATCTTAAGTCTTCTGAGATCACTTTTCTTCAAGGCATGGTTCACATCAGGCAATGCTTCAAATTTTGTGAGTGTTTTTTATAGGGCAGGGCAGCTCTAACCAACATCTCTAATCTCGTCTCATTGATTGGACTCCAGGTTAGTCATTAGCCTAGGGGTTCACATACTTTTTCAAACATTCACTGTGAAAGTTTAAATGATGTATTCAATATAGACAAGAAAAATACAATAATGTGTGTGTTATTAAGCACACTGTTAGTTTAAGCACACTGTGTTTGTTTATTGCTGTGAAGATCAGATCAAATTTTATTACCAATTTATGCAGAAATCCAAGTAATTCCAAAGGGTTCACATACCTTTTCTTGACACTGTATATATATACAGTGGGGAAAAAAAGTATTTAGTCAGCCACCAATTGTGCAAGTTCTCTCACTTAAAAAGATGAGAGAGGCCTGTAATTTTCATCATAGGTACACTTCAACTATGACAGACAAAATGAGGAAAAAAAATCCAGAAAATCACATTGTAGGATTTTTTATGAATTTATTTGCAAATTATGGTGGAAAATAAGTATTTGGTCACATACAAACAAGCAAGATTTCTGGCTCTCACAGACCTGTAACTTCTTCTTTAAGAGGCTCCTCTGTCCTCCACTCATTACCTGTATTAATGGCACCTGTTTGAACTTGTTATCAGTATAAAAGACACCTGTCCACAACCTCAAACAGTCACACTCCAAACTCCACTATGGCCAAGACCAAAGAGCTGTCAAAGGACACCAGAAACAAAATTGTAGACCTGCACCAGGTTGGGAAGACTGAATCTGCAATAGGTAAGCAGCTTGGTTTGAAGAAATCAACTGTGGGAGCAATTATTAGGAAATGGAAGACATACAAGACCACTGATAATCTTCCTCGATCTGGGGCTCCACGCAAGACCCCGTGGGGTCAAAATGATTACAAGAACGGTGAGCAAAAATCCCAGAACCACACGGGGACCTAGTGAATGACCTACAGAGAGCTGGGACCAAAGTAACAAAGCCTACCATCAGTAACACACTACGCCGCCAGGACTCAAATCCTGCAGTGCCAGGCGTGTCCCCCTGCTTAAGCCAGTACATGTTCAGGCCCGTCTAAAGTTTGCTAGAGAGCATTTGGATGATCCAGATGAGGATTGGGAGAATGTCAGATGAAACCAAAATAGAACTTTTTGGTAAAAACTCAACTCAACGTGTTTGGAGGACAAAGAATGCTGAGTTGCATCCAAAGAACACCATACCTACTGTGAAGCATGGGGGTGGAAACATCATGCTTTGGGGCTGTTTTTCTGCAAAGGGACCAGGACGACTGATGGGGGCCAGAATGAATGGGGCCATGTATCGTGAGATTTTGAGTGAAAACCTCCTTCCATCAGCAAGGGCATTGAAGATGAAACGTGGCTGGGTCTTTCAGCATGACAATGATCCCAAACACAGCGCCCGAACGCGAAGGAGTGGCTTCGTAAGCATTTCAAGGTCCTGGAGTGGCCTAGCCAGTCTCCAGATCTCAACCCCATAGAAAATCTTTGAAAGTCCGTGTTGCCCAGCGACAGCCCCAAAACATCACTGCTCTAGAGGAGATCTGCATGGAGGAATGGGCCAAAATACCAGCAGCAGTGTGTGAAAACCTTGTGAAGACTTACAGAAAACGTTTGACCTCTGTCATTGCCAACAAAGGGTATATAACAAAGTATTGAGATAAACTTTTGTTATTGACCAAATACTTATTTTCCACCATAATTTGCAAATAAATTCATAAAAATCCTACAATGTGATTTTCTGGATTTTTTCCTCATTTGTCTGTCATAGTTGAAGTGTACCTATGATGAAAATTACAGGCCTCTCTCATCTTTTTAAGTGAGAGAACTTGCACAATTGGTGGCTGACTAAATACTTTTTTCCCCCACTGTATATATATATATATATATATATATTTTAATGCTCTCGACTTGTCAGTGCTCCAAACAGGACATTATTTGTTGATTCTCATGTGATGGGTGGACAAAAATAACTAACTAAAAGCCACACTCCCAACATGCCACAAATATGACCACCTTGAACACCTTAGCAAACATAACCCAGTGCCTTTATCACAGTCAACACACCTATATTTTAGCTTTAAAATGCAAAATGTTCTCTCAGTCTCATGGCAAAATGTGTAGAATAGCATGGGACTAGCTATAAAACTGCAAATTTGTATTTTTGCCCCATGGCAAAATGTGTAGAATTGCAAGAAGTTAGCAAAAACATTTTTGGAGGGGCACCCAAATGTCTGCAGGCCCACCCACCAACACATTTCTGGCTATGCTACTGATTGAAAAAGTGATTTGCTGCGGTGAACAAGTGACTTTGTGAATTAGTTTGTTGTGCT